>JAOXXN010000220.1:8991635-9007139 GCA_026770055.1 Myrmophylax atrothorax | reverse complement strand
CATCGTGGCAGCGAGGTGAGGGAGAGAGGAGCCCTCTGTGGAGCCCACCCCCCCGTGCCAGGGCACCGGAGCGGCTCTGGGAGGAGCAGGGCTGTCGCTTTAAGCCTCCTCTCGCACCCAGCGGGTCACTGGAGCTGGCGACGTTCTTCACATGGCTCCGCGCTCCGCATAAATCTGCGCTCCGGGAGCGGCGCTCGGAGAGCTCCGGGCTGGGCAGCGCCGCTGCCACTGCCCCGCGAGGGGAGGTCGCTGCTGCCCTGGCCATGTGAAAGCTGGAGCCTGGGCAAGAGCTGGCTGCTGAGGTCAGTAAGGAAAACGCGGGGTTTGTGTTTCCTTCTTTCTGTGAAATGAGAGGCTGGATCGGGAGGAGAAGGAGGAGGAGGTGGATACAGAGACACAGGAGAGGTTCACTCAGGCCGGGATATGCTGTGCATGCTTGGGGGTTTAAAGTTTTCAAGTAGCTTCAGCGTGGACTTTTAATTTTTAGTATTTTTGCGACTTTATTATTGATATTTCCGCGCCCTTGTGGGCTGCGGGCAGTGCTCAGGCTCGGTGTGTGCCCTGGCGCTCAGCAGAGCGTGCCAGGGGTGGGTGGTGGATCGCTGAGCCCGGGGGGCACACGGGGTGTCTGCCACCAGCCCTGCCCTCGGGGGGAGCGTGGCAGCAGCGCTGAAGGATTGGCATGGAAAGGGAAGTGGATTCCTCAGCAAAGACCAGGCGAGTTTTACAGCTCTGCTGGCTCTGAAGGTGACAGGCTGGTCAAGGAGTGGAGAATCCAGCCGAGGTGCTGGTGGCCGAGGACTGGGAGAGCCCCAGCAGGGTCGGTGCTCCAGGCAGTTCAGCTCCTGGTGAAACGGGCTGTGGCTTTCAGCCAGGGATTTCCTTCCACTCCTCTCCTCCAGCCCCCACTTGCCTTCCTGGAGCCTTTCTGCAAACCTCCCCCTCGCTGCCTTTCACCAGGTGAGCTGGGGAAGTTCAGAGCCTGATGTTTCTGGGGTTTGGGGTTGTGGCTGTGCCAGAGGTGCAGCCCCCACGGTGGAGTCTCCAGGGCGAGGTGTTGGGGTGATGCAGGATACAGAAAAGCTGCGTGCAGGGGACTGGCAGGCAGTGGGGCAGCCCTGGATAAGGTGCTCCCAGCTCTGGTGGTCACCAGGACCACCAGCCCCGCTCCTGCCTCGGGATTTTGAGGTTGGCTGCCTTGAAAAGGAGGTGAGGAATGGTGGTGTGTCTGGTTCACAGAGGGAGAGACAGAGGAGGCATGGCACAAAGGCATGGATGTGTGGGAATATCTGCCAGGCCCTGGGCAGACAATGTTGCCAGAACAAGGGGCATGGTTTTCCAGAGACTGTGGGCATGGGAGAGCCTGGCGCCGCAGACCAACTGCTGGGTCCTGTCCCAGCTCTGCCACTGTGTCTGTGCGGGACGTGGTCAGGACACGTCTCCAGGTTGTCTCCTCACAGAAATGAGGTGGAATTGTGGTGGACAAATATAAATGCCAAGGCAGTGTGTCTTGAGAGGGTGGCAGTGAAAACTGCTGCATTATCCCGAACCCGCTGCCATCCTCACCCATCCCTGACCT
This sequence comes from Myrmophylax atrothorax, assembly GCA_026770055.1. Classification (NCBI taxonomy): domain Eukaryota; kingdom Metazoa; phylum Chordata; class Aves; order Passeriformes; family Thamnophilidae; genus Myrmophylax; species Myrmophylax atrothorax. Next base: position 9,005,560 of record JAOXXN010000220.1, on the reverse strand, counting down.
GGCCACACACCAGATGCCTTCAGGCAGCAGCTCCTGTGCTGGATCCACTGCACCAGACCCACCAGGGTCCATCGGCTGCTGGGCAGCAGGTCCTGCCCACAGGTCCCCTCCGAGGGCTGGACAAAGCCAGGTGAGCAGCCCTTGAGCCTGGTGGCTCCTTCCTGCATCGAGCACATCTGCAAGGAGCTGAGCCTGAAGGAGAGGAGTGGAACCAAGGGCAGGTCAGTTCCCTGGGAACACCAGTTGTGGAAGGAGGGGCTGATCTGACAGAGGGACAAGGTTTGGCCCTTGGGGTGGCTCACGGGAACATTGGCAGTTTGGTTTGGTGGAAGAAGCTCCTTTTGCAAGGGGCATAGGTGGACCATGGAATGGCTGAGGGACGTGCCATGACTTGGCCAGCACAGAAATACCTGGTGGTATTTGGGGGTCTCTGGAGTGCTGTCCCAGAGCACACTGGGATTGATTGGACAGGCTTTGGTGGGGCTCAGTAGTGAATGTGGGAAGAGCTGCATCCTGAGCTGCTGTGGGGGCAGCTGGAAGCTGCCAGAGCATTGGGTTGAGGGTCCCTCTGACAGCAGGTGTTGGTGCCCAGGGGATGGGTATGGGCTGCTCAGGGACCAAAGAGAGACTGGGGACAGGGTGCCCATCCTCGGATGGGGCTTGGGAATGAGAATGTGTCAGAGAAAGACTGTCCTGGGTGGGCAGCAGGGCTGAGGGTGTGAGCCCTGCAGGGCATTTGTGGGCTCTGATTTCAGGTGTTGGGAACTGGGAAGTGGTTTAGTTCTTGCAATTAGGTCTTCTGCCTTTGTTTAATGGCTTTGCTGAATCTGAGTGAAAATGGCCAAGGAGTTGATTTTGACTTTGTTTTGCCCTGCCTTGGCTTCACCTGCACATCTGGAGTGGTCAAACTGAGGGATTTCCCCAAGAGATTCTTCTCCATGTCCTGCATGTCTCTGGCAGAGCTGGGCAGCCCAAGACGTTATTTGGTGTGAGTGAGAGTTTATCAGAGAGGAATTAGGATGGGTTTGTGCTCCTGCACAGGGCAGTGATCTGCAGCCTGGGAGTGGCAGGGACTCTGAACCTGTCCTGCAGAGCTGGTGGTCTCAGCCTGCAGGGAGAGGAGAGAGTGGCAGCAGCACCGTCACTCCCCACAGCTGCTCTTTGCTGCCTTACCAGCACCTCAGCTGTGGTTTGTACATCCTGAACCCACCCAGGCAGGTTAAACAGCCTGTTCATCCACCAGCAAGGGAATGTACACAAAAGTCTGGATGCCTTCCAGTGGGGGAAGGCTGTGTCAGGAGAGAGTCCTGCTCCCAGGCTGTCCCAGGTTGCTCAGCTCTGTGATGAGGTGGCATGTCCAGGTGGGAATACCACTCTCAGAAAAAGGGAACAAAACTCTGACCCCCATGAATGGGACCTTCACCTGCCCAGGACAGAGCCATTTCTGTCCTACCCAGGTCAGGGAGCAGGAGCAGAGGCTCCACACTTGTCCTTGTCCCAGCGTGGGGAGAGGTGAGTGTTTCTCTGTGCCTGTGCTGAGGGTGAAAGTGTTTGCAGTCAAATCTGCCCCGGGGTGATCTCTGCACTGCCAGCAGCACCCAGGCTGTGGGTGCCACCAAAAGCCCTGGGTCCCTCTGCCCCGTGCAGACAGGATTGGTTTTACTCTTTGTGATGGCCTCTGGCTGACCACAGAAAGGTGACAGCTGGCACAATTTGGGCAGTTTTGGTGCTGGAGGCAGAGGATGGGGAATGAGACCAGGCAGGGGCACCAGCCATGGGGTGAGAAGTGGTCTTGGGACTGCAAACCAAAGCTGGTGCCCAGGAACCATTTGGAGGGCTGGGCTCATGGTGCCTGGTGTGTGTGTCTGTACTGTGGCAGGGCTGTTGCTCAGCCCAGGTGAGGATGCCCTGGCTCTCAGGAAGCCTCTGACCGTCCTGGATGTGCCAAGCCCCGGGCGACCACAGCGCGGTGGCAGATGGTGAGCCCCGGGGTGTGATTGCACTTCCATCTGCCCTCGCAGCTCCTGCCTCGGGGCTCGGAGCAGACTGGGAGGGAGGGAGCCAAGCACTCTGTGCCTTGTCAGATTTGGGCATTTTAATTAGAGAGGTGCAAGCCTGGGGTGCTGTTTGGCTGGGGCAGTGCTGGAGGCAGCCTGGAGTCTGCAGGTGCTGCCCTGCAGCTCCCAATGTCCCATCCTGGGCTGGCACAGCATGTGTGAGCCCCCATGATGTGGGCACCGACCTCCTGCCCCTTGGGTGCCACCGTACTGGGAGGCACCCAGGCACACAGCCAGCCCTGTCCCACACTTCCATGCACTGGCTGCTCTTCCTACTCATTCAGAGCATTCTCTTCTCTCCCCGACACGCTGTGAGCAGGGATCCCAACACCCTGGATTGCAGGGTCTCTGGTAGGACGTGCCCCAGGGGAATCTGGTCTCTCTGGGGGAAGCCCCAGGCTGGGTGCTCTGGCCACACACTGTCAGGCTGCTCCTGCAAGGTGCAACTTCTCCCATGGATCCAGGACTGCTCTGATTTACTCCATGTGGCCGTGGGGAAGCTGGAGGGAGGCTCGGTGTGAATGAGCCGCTTCCTCCTCTAGCCTGAAATTTGGGTCACACAACCCAACATAGCAGAGCTGTAAGAGATGTAGTTCACCCTCGGTTCAAGCCCAAGCAAGCTTTGATTTCCAAGGTGCAACTGTTGATGGCTCAGAGGGTGCATTGGAGCCACAGTTCCATTAACAGATTGGCACGTGGAGGGAGGCGAGAGGGGTTTTTCCCCTCCCCGATCAGCTCCCACATTGCTAATGTTCCTCTCTGGCCCGCTGCTAATTTTGACGCTGCCCTAAATAGAAGCTGAGTGCATCTCATCTGCTTCGCTTGGCATACAGGAAAATTGTTTTCCTTCATTTACTGAATCCAACTTGTGGCTTTAACCCTGTCAGCACAAGTTTCCCCATTGCAGAGCTCCTGTGAAGGAGCTTCTGCCCCAGGTAAGAGCTCTGCTGGGAATGGCACCATGTGTGGTAGGATTGGGAAGGCTCCCAGGCTGCCTGGAGTGGTCACCAGCAGAGCTGGGCGAGGGGCTTTGCTTCATCAGCTGCCAAGGGGATCCCTTCTCCACTGGAAAGTCTGGCGCTCAGGGCTGGCTCTCCCTGTGCCCTCTCCATCTCTCTGGTGGGATGTGCTGAACCCCAGGAGGGATCCAGAGCTCCTTCCTGGACTCTGTGCTAGCAAATAGCACAAATAGACCCAGTTCTAAGAGTTTTTAGTTGGTTTGTGTTGTATTTTTTCCAGCAACTGGTGGGACTAGCTCAGCACGCAGGGGCCATCCTTGAGCCTGGCAGATGCCCTGCTTATTGCCGGCTAATTTTATGTCCCATTCCAAGTGACTCCTTGGAAAGAGCTCTTGTTCCTGCTGCTTTGGGCTTGCTCTCAGGATATGCAGCCTCTCTCCAGTCTGGAACTGGCTGTTGGACTGGCTGCCTTCAGTGCAAGCCCTCCTGCAGCACAACTTAAATATATCCCTGTCCAGTGCAAGGTGCTCATTTGGGGCTCTCGTGAAAGAGCTGCTGTCCTGAAAAACTGTAATTTAGTGGCATTTTCAGCCGGGTGACTCTTACAAATGCTGTGCTGAGGACACGGGGGCACTGAAGGGAAGTGTTGGGGTGTGAGGGGCAGTGGCCTGGAAGGGTTGGATTTATCTGGTAAAAAAGCAAACCCTGAGCTTGGGTTGAGCACTCAGCAGCACTTCAGCCAAGGTGGCTGCATGGTTCCCCCTCATCCCTCTCTGAGCCCAGCCCTTGCCAGCCCAGGAGCTCCCCATGGAGCAGTGCCAGGGTGAATGCTGTCCCCTTTTCTCCCCTCTTTCCCCTTCAGCCTCCGGTTTGCTCTGGGTGCTCGAGGCACTGCAGTGACAGCGGCTGCTCTGCACGAGGCTCATCTGTGCACTGGTGGGAACCGGGCTCTGCTTGGGGCTGCGGAAGTGCCCGGAGCCTGTGGGATCAGAGGGACGGAGGAGCGGTGACCCCAGCAAGCTCCAGGCTGTGGGCCTTGGCAAGCCACGGGCACAGCCAGGAACCAGCCTCTGAGCAGACCAGGAGAGGGCACGACCGTTCCTGAGCCGCTCTGGATGGAGCGATTGGAGTTGTTCGGGCCGTTGTGACTCTCTGCTCTCTTTGCAGAAAATCAACCGGACCCCTTCGGACGAGGAATGCTTCTTTGACCTGTTGAGCAAGTTCCAGAGCAACCGGATGGATGATCAGCGCTGCCCGTTGGAGGAGTGCCCGTCGGAGGCTGCCGAGGCAGCTGCCACCCCGGTCCCTGCCCTGGGAGAGCGGATATGTGAGCACCGGAGCGTTTCTAAGGCTCTGTTTCTGTGGGAGTGACGCTGCTCCCGCAGCCTGGCCAGCTGTTGTGGTTTACTGTGGATCCCGTGATGTTTTCCCTAAGCCTCAGCTCTCTGAACTTAGCAGTTCCTTGGCAATCTCCCTCAATGTTTAAGGAAGGAAGAGACAATCTTATGTTAATGGTTGCTGAGGGAAAGGCTGGAGAATGTGAGCTAAGGCTTGGGGAGTAAACTAGCAAGAGAAATGCAGAATACGCTTGAATTTTTTTCAGTGTGGATCTTTAGGTCTTGGCTTTGGAATGGTGAGGTTGGCATGGGGATTTCTGCCACTTCCAGTGTCTTCATGAGGAAGATGATGATGGTCACTGCTGAGGGGGCCTGGTCGTGAAGGGCTGGGTGAGGCTTTCTCAGGCAAGTTAAAATATTGCCAGTTTTTGTAATAGTGTTGCCATGGAGGGGAAACTTCTGGATTTTGTACTGTTCCTGGATGCTGTGGTGATAGGTGCTGTGTAAGGACAGAGGAGCCAGAGGGATGGATAAACAGTGGGAAGCTCCAGCAGGCAGACAGGGAGCTCGGCCCTAGATGGGGGGATAAATTGAGGAAGGCGCCGGACAAACAGCCAGGAGAGGAAAGGCAGGGCTGTGTTTGCACTCGGGTTTCGTGGCTTTTTCGGTGTTGAGGGCCTTTGTTTAACCCAAGCTGGAGAGCAACTCTAAAATGTGCAGATCACTCTCCACATTTAATCAACAGCACGAAGGTCTCAAAACAGTCCATTTGAGCTGAAGGATTTGTTTATCAGTTTCCAATTGACTACAAAGTGCAAACAGGAGAGGAGGAGCCCCCTGACACCCCTGTGAGCGCAGCCAGAGCTGTGGCACAAGGAGCAGGTGCCAGGGCAGGGACAGAGCGGCAGCGAGAGCAGAGCTGTGTAGAGAAGGTCAGGAAGGCAGGTTGGCTGTGAGGTGAGAGGGCTTTTATCATCTAAAAATAGGGTGGAAATGAGCATCACTTTGTCAAAAGATGCATTTCTGACACAGAAGTGCATTTGGCTGTAACAGCTGTGTAATTTAGGAGACTGGGTTTAAAATACAGAGCTTTATAAAGAATGCACAAGCAGGCACATGTTCTGTTCGGCTCACTTGGGCTCAGAGCCTTTTCAACATGTTATTTTCAAGGATTCTTTGTGAGTTGAAGGGGAAGAAACTCATCTTTGTGTCAGTGCTGAGATTTTCCTGTGTTTCAGCAGCTCCACGAGCTGGGGCTCCAAGATGAGCTTGCTGTGTTGGGAGGCTTGGGGCAGCCTCTGCTCCAGTGCTTTGTGCTCAGTGGGACAGGAACACCAGTCGGGCTGGATTTCTTACAGTTTTCCTTTGCTTGTCCCTGTCTGAGTGCAGTGTCTTGTTTGGGAGCCTTTCCCTGCCCAGAAGCTGCCAGGAGCCAACAGGCTCTTTCCAATGAGGCATTTCCAAAGGGTCTATAGAGAACAGATTATGTGTACTGGTTCTGGACTGGACTCCCTGGCACCAGCCTGTGCCAGCCCCATCCCAGCAGCGCAGCCAGGCTGGCTCTGCTCTATGTGGTGAAACAATGAGAGCCCATGAGTGTTTTCCTCATGCTGGTCCTGCAGCCTGTGACAGCCAGAGTGGCTCTGGACTCACCTTGAGCTGGCCCAAGCCAGTGGGGCTTCTGGGAAGCCTGGGAAGGTGCTGACAGGCTCAGCCAGGCCTGGGTGTTGCTGATTACCTGTCTGGAATTATACCCAGCCCTCAGGACTGTGTGGGTGCCCTTCACTGTCCCACATGAACACTCAGGAACTTTGTGCTCCTCTACAGTTGTTGGGGTCTGCCTGGTGCCTCTTGGCTCCAGGTGGGAACCAGAGTGGAAGGAGCAGTGGAAGCTGCCTGTAGTGCTGGAAACAACCACTGCCTGGGTGCAATGGCTGTTCGGGTCAGGGCACTGAATTTCCTGGGCTGAGGTGGCACCTTTGGTGGCCTTGAGGAGCTAGCCAAGTGCAGTCAGTGGCAGGGAGCCACTGGAGGGGTCCAGCAGTGGCAGATGGGTGTGAGGTTCTGCTTTTCACCCTGTCACAGCACCCCCTTCCCCGCTCTGCTGCCTGCCAGGTCTGTGCATGTGTGGGAGGCGGGTTGGAGAGCAGTTTGGTGAGGAGGATTTGGGTTCTGCAGCTCAGGTGGTGATCCTGCCCTGTCTCCTCCACCCCCAGCACAGTCCGCCCTGATGGCATCTCCACAGACAGAGGAGTTCTTCGATCTCATCGCCAGCTCCCAGAGCCGGCGCCTGGATGACCAACGTGCCAACGTGGGCAACCTGCCAGGGCTGCGGATAACTCACAACAACCTGGGGCACCTGCGTGTGGAGGGGGACGCCCAGGAGCCCGGGGACGAGTTCTTCAACATGCTCATGAAGTGTCAGGTACTGGTACTGGTGGGGAGCGGGAGCTCTGAGCCTTCTGCCCCAACCCTTTCCTGCCCCCCAGGCCTGTGCTGTCCCTAATGCCCCCTCTCCTGCCGTGCAGTCCTCCAGGATCGATGACCAGCGCTGTGCCCCGCCCGACTCCATCCCCCGCGGCCCCACCATGCCCGACGAAGACTTTTTCAGCCTCATCCAGCGCGTCCAGGCCAAACGCATGGACGAGCAGCGGGTGGATTTGGCCTCAGCCCAGGAGGAGGCCGAGGAGGAGCAGCATAGGCCTGGTTCCAGCTAAGAACTGGGCTTTGGTCTGGGGGGGTTGTTTTGGCTTTATTTTGTTTTTTTAAAAAAAGAAGTGTAGGTGGTTTTGAACCCGAGGGCTCCTGCAGTACCACAGACTTGTCCCAGGAGCCACCCCAGGGATGTGGGAGCTGCACCTGTTGTGTTGCTACAGGAAGGCCCAATGGATGGGGCAGTTTTTAAACAAGGTGTTTTTTTAGGACACACGGCCACTGTAACACTGGGCACAGCAGGAGGGAAGGCTTTGGCAGCCCCTTTGCTGATCACCTAAAAACCCAAGAACTCGGAGCAGCCCAGAGGGGGTAGTTAACTCCAGCCTTGATGTCTTTTATTTCCACAACACTTTTAATTAAATGGGGGAAAGGAAGAGCACCTTTTCCATTTTGAAGTCCTCCTGTATTGCCTGCATCACAAGGTGACACAAATGACTTTGGATCCTTCCCTGGAACATCTTGCTCAGCTTTGTTGCTTTTACCGGAGAAAACGAGCCCAAGTCTGAGGCTCCACCAGTCCTTTAAATCTTACCCCACCTCAGCTGCATCACGATCCCACACACCTCAGAGTGTATTTTAGGTTTGCTGAGGACTCTGCAGAGCCCTGGACACCCCTCTGCTTCCCCAGCCCTGGGACCTCCTGGGCAGGAGCAAAGCCTCACTCACCCTGAACTTTAGTGAGCTGAACTCTGGAGCTCAGCCAGCTGTGCAGCCCCAACTGCAGGCCCGAGGCAGGGGCTGTGCCTGGGAAGGGAAAAGGAGGTCTCTGCCCACCTGTTCTGCCCATGGAAATGTGGGCAGCTCCTGGTGCCACCGAGCCGAGGTCTCAGACAGGTGAGGGTGCCCAAGGCAGAACTTGCCTGTGACAAGGCCCTGCTTTCTGCCCACAGCTTGTTCCTCCTCCCTTCTGTGTCCATGGCCCTTCCCTCCCCATGTTTCTCCCCAAACCAGTGCTGAGCTGCTCTTGGCCCTGGCAGAGCTGCTCCCAGTGAGACACTCCAGTTCTGCCCCATCTGTCTCTGATACCTGGAGCCTTAGGAGAGCTCCAGCGTGTGGGGAACTCAGTCCCACCCCACACACATTTACTGTCATTCCTTCCCATTTTGGACCAGCTGGAGAAGGGAAGCAGGGACCTGACTTCAGGAGATGCAGTATTTTCCCTCTGTTTGATCAGAGACTGTCTTGGACTTCAGAAACTCCAGTGCTGAGTTCTGCCGAAGCAGCGATGTTCCTGTAGAGAATAAATCGGCACTTTCCCCTGAAATGTGTGTGATGGAAACATTCCCAACCAGCAGTCAGATATTTTTAGACCCAGTGATGCTGCTCTTGGGGCATTTTCCCTGCCTGCACTGACCATGTGGAGTGGTAGCTGCATTTTACCTGCTACCTGGGAGCACTCACCTGCTGCATGGATCACTTGGCCAAGGCTGGGCCTCCTTCCTGGGGCTGAGCAGAGCTCTGGAGAAGGGAGAGGAGGACCTGCCCAGCCACCTTTGTACCAGCCAAGCTGGCATTTGTAAAAGAGGAAAACATTGATGATGATGATGATGATGATGAAGATGACCTGACTAAGCTGCAGGCTCAGGCCTGTGCAGCTCTCAGCCAGGTGGTGAACTGGAATCTGACCATTAAGCTTTCAGAGGTATTATTGAGGTATTATTTGCCATATACTTGAATGTATGAGCTTATTTATTTTTTACATGTGCATTTGCTAATGTCATTTTAATGGGAAATTTCCAACCCACAGGTACTTGTTTTTTTCTAAAAAATAATCTGCCAAATGGATTAATATATTAGAAATGAATACAGCTCAAGGGGAAGGGGCGGGGGGGTGGGTGGTTGTGCTTAATAAATATTTGTGTCTAAGCTTCAGTGCAAATACTCATTTTCATTATTTCTTGGCTGACAGCAGGGCTAATCCTGGCCATTTGGAATGGGGGTGGGTGGGGGTCTCTGGTAACAGACATCACCCCACATGTTAAGAAAATGAAGTGTGCACTCACCTACACATCCCTTTGCACTGAGGGCACACAGGTCTCTTGGCAGCAGCCCTTACCCCAGCTCTGCCTGCCTTCCTGCATGGATGTGGCTGTGGAGGGAAGGTACAAAGTGCTGAGACTTCCCTGCCCAGAAGTTTCCAGGACAACAGGGCAGGCAGAGCAGCCCTGCATGGTGAGAAAAGCCCCTGGAAAAGGCCGAGGAGAGGCCAGGCTGTTCCTTTCAGGCTCTGCCTGTCTTGGTGCCTCCCCGGCGCCTGGCCCAGAGCTGTGTTGGTGCCCCAGCAGCAGCTGCCAGGGGACAAGGGCAGCAAGGGCTGTGCACAGCCCTGGCACCGGCCCTCAGAGAAGACACACAGAAGCAGGCACTTGGACTGTGCTAGGAAGCTGCCTGGGAGCAGCAGAGTCTGGATCCTGAGCCCTGTGAGGATAAAGCCAAATCACAGCTGGTCTTCCCACGCCTGGCTAACTCGTGCTGGCCTGAGCAAAATTCATGGAGAGCCATTCTCCTACCTCTGGGTGCCTGCACACAGCAGCTCTGTGTCAGAATTCTGTGTGGGACCTGGGGACAGAACCAACCCCAGGAGCAGGTAGAATCCCTGTGAAGGAGTGATGGGGTCTCACCTCCTGTCTCTCCATCCTCAGCAGCTGGGGAAGGCAGCACACGCTCTGCAGAACACTGGCTTGTTCAGGGCCTCTGTGGGTAGAAGGCACTGGCTACAGTTGAGTCTCCAGTGCTGCCCAGAGCCTGCAGTGTGGCTGCTCTGCTGAACCCTTCCCTCTCCCAGGGCCCCAGAGCTCAATTCCGTGTCAGGAAGAGCTCTCCAATGCCGACATCCGCCGGAGAGCCGCGGGGTTGCCGAGGCCAGGAGGTGCTGCTGATGCAGCTGTGGAGCAAGTTACTCGGAGCAGGGGCTGCTGTCCCTGCTGCAGGGCAGCTCCTCTTCATGAAGAACTCTAAAGACCCAGCAGGAACACCAGATCCTGCCCTCTCCTACCCAGCCAAGAGGCACTCACAAGACTGGCCTGGGTGAATTAATTCTTATTGCTCATCTGCCAAGTCACATCAGGGCTGAGGCCCCTCACTCCCCTCAGCCCTCCCCAGAGCCTCATTCTGCTGCTGCTCCAGCCCTCATTGATACTCCTCAGCTGGAAAGGCTCCCAGCCCCACAGGGCCCCTGTCTCACCCACCTTCACCAGCACTGGTTCCTCCTGAGAGCGGGCCCAGTGCAGCCCCCAGGCTGCCAGACACCGCCCAGCACAATCCTGCTCTGCTGGGTTCACACTGGCAGCAATACAGAGGCTGAAAACAAGAGGCAAAGTGTTTACCCTTTGCAGAAAAGCCCTTGTGGGACAGGATTCAGGAACAGGATCCATCCCTTAACCACAGTGGAATGTGACAAGGAACGTGCCAACAGCTTTGTTTGCTGCCCTGTGAATGCTGCTTTGCCCTTTTTGAAATCACCACCTCCCTTCTGTGTCCCACAGACTTACCCTGGCTGGCTGCACCTTCAGTCTCTCTCATGTTCTACTGTGCCTTCACAGCACTTTTTCCCCATCCTGACACACCTCCAGTTCAGGCAAAAAGCTGCTTCTCCCTGCTCCATTTCTGGTTCCCCCCAGACACAGCATGTCCCCTGTGTCCCCCCTTCACAGCAAACCCACAGCCCCAGGACACAACACTTTTCAGAAAAACCCACTTCAGAAAGAGCACAAAATTCCTTTTTTACCTGGAATCTCTTAGCAGGAAATCTTTCTGTATTACATGCAAATTCCCTCACATGATGGCCTGAACCTTCAAGCAGCAAGAACTGCCACCCTCCATGCTCAGGAGCTGGGGCTGCAGAGGCAGCCCTGGGGCACAGGGACCTGGCTCTGTCCACCTGGTGCCACAGGACACTGGGACAAGGAAACACTGAAATCTGGGAACAGCAACACAAGTTTTGCTACATTTTTTACTATAACACAGCAAAACCCATCACCATCTTCCTGTAGCTGGGGCACAGTAACAGGCAAGAAAGGTAAGGAAAACAGTATAAAAGAGCCAGGTTGTAAATGAGTTGTTTCCAGGGCAACACAGATCCTGCAACAGCTGCTCTGTTCCACCCCATCAAAGGCATCAGCACCACGGAAGCAGAATGCTGATTTTCAGGTTAAAGGTAATAAAACAAGCCCTTTTCCAGCAGTGCTAATAGGTGCCAACAGCTCAGCACAGGGTGAGCACACAGCAGTGCTCTGAGATGCAAGACTCCTGTTTCCCAGTACTGGATCTCTCTAGCAGCTCTTGTTTCAAGGAGAGCTGTATTTCATCAGGATCTGAGCACACATGAACTGGCTGATGGAAGTTCCTGCCCCTGTTTCATCATTCTGAACTGACACACCAACAAGAACACAACAACTTTCCTGCTGCTCTGACCCAATACTTGAAATGCAACATGTATAAAATGGCCAAGAACAGTTCAGATGAAGGGAACTCTTTATGACCCATTAATACACACAATGCCCTCACTGAATCCTTGGCTGATTAAGGACCATGAGCACCTGGACAGGACTGGCTGAGAGAACTGGGTTTGCTCAGCCCAAGACACAAAGTCTGAGAGGGGTTTTAGTGCCTTCTGTGCCTCTCTAATGAAGGGGATCCAAAGAGGTTGTGGGATTTCCACCCTCAGATATTCACAAGACCCATGGAGGTTGGACTGGAATCCTCCAGAGGGCTCTTCCAACCTGAGTTAGTCTTTGACTGCAAGTTCAAATCCATAAGAAAGCAGCTACTTCACTGCCCTAAAAAAGTGCAACACCTCACTGCCCAATCCACCACTCCCTGACTGCTGCCAAACACCTACAACATTTGTCATCTATTACTTTTTTTTCTTCCAACCTTAATATGCATCAATAGCATTAAAAAGCCCCTCAGTATCTTCAAGGAACTCTCAAAGCAATTTTCTAGGTGCTCTACTTCTCTCCAGTGTGCTCCACAACTATTAATGTTGCCTTCACACCCATCCTCCCCCTTCCCAACAGGAGGCTGCAAAACCCTCCTGATGCCAGAGCCCAAAGGAATCCCTGAGTGTGGGGGCTGATGCTGTAACACCCAAAATACAGAACTTTCCACCCTGACAGCAGGGGCACAAAAACAAAACTCTGGAAGTTAAAGATAAAAGCAGTAAGAGCTGGTGATCTTACCCTCCTGCAGAGCCATTTTGGCTTTGGAATTTGGGACCTGCTCCTCAAGTGCCCCCTCTGCTCAGCTGCCATGGGATCCAGCTCCAGCAGCTCTGCTGTGCCTGGGAAGGGCAGGGGACAGCCCTAAAACCTCCAGCTCCAGCTGCACCACACCTTGTTGGGCCAAAAGCACATAGACATCAGTTCAATCAAAGGCAAAACTACACAAGACAAAGACACAGCACAGAGAAAAACCCACACCCGAGTTTATTTTAAATACAGACTGTTGAAATCAGGAAATGAAGGGGAAGAGTCTCTTGGCACCAGCAGGACATCCCAAATCCCACATGTCAGGTCTGTCCCACTGGCCACAATCCCACGTGCCAGGTCTGTCCCACAGGTCACAATCCCACGTGCCAGGTCTGTCCCACTGGCCACAATCCCACGTGCCAGGTCTGTCCCACAGGTCACAGCCCCACGTGTCAGGTCTGTTCCTTGCTGTCAGGCTCTGGGAGGGCTTCCCTGCCATCCCCCTCTGCCAGCTGACCTTGGGAGCCAGGCTCTGCTGAGCTCTCCAGCAGCAGTTCCAGGGCTTCCTCACCAGCCACACGTCTCACCTTCTCCCCTTTGGCTGCCAGGATCTCCTCGATATTCCTAACAGCGATTGGAGAACCAACAGTGACACCACAGCAAAGACCCAGCACAGCCAAGCACAGGCTCCCTCCTCCACTCTGCTCCCAGGACTGACACCACGCAGTGAATCACATGAGCACCACCATGGGATTCCTCCATAAAGAGTTTGGGAAGCAGAGAAAACCACCCAAACCTCCTGGGACTACTTTTACCCATTAGGATCAATAATTCAGCAATTACAGCTAAACAGAAGCTTTTGAAGGTATCTCAGAAATTTGGAAATCACTGGAATTCCACAGCAGATGAGTCTACATGCTTGAAACACTTATCCAGGGAAACCCAGCAGTGATGTGGTAAAAAGCCTGAGGGGAAAAGAACCCCAGAGGCAGCAATTCACCAACAAGGATCCCTGCGTAACCCACAGCTTCTGCTGCAGCTTCACACCATTTATTTGGATCCTAGACAGTGCCAGCCAAATTACACATGACTTAAAACTGCATTTATCTGTTTTAAGGAGCTGGATGAAACGGAATTACACCCAGCAAGACTTTGCTTTTTCTCTGGGCCACATTTTAAAAGCATCACGGAAACAACGTGTGAGCTCGGAGGGTCCAGAGCAGGAGGGGAGGAGCATCCCTGGGCACACTCACCTCTTTCCCTGCAGGTCGGAGAACCAGCCCAGGTTGTCGGCGATGACATGGTGGTTCCCGCAGCCGGGGCAGGTCACGATCACCACCCCGCGGTGATAGGCGGCCTTCGAGATGGATTTGGACGAGCGCGTCTGGCACACCTGACAAACAACGCGGATTTATGAGCAGCTCTTGGGCCTTGACGCCAAACCCACCTTATGCGATTAAAGGTTTATTTCTCTCCTCTCTCACCTCTAATTATCCCAAAGCGGCTCGATCGCGTTACGCTGCCCTGAGCCCAGCCCGACACAAAGGCTGAGCGGGGTTTTGCTGCTTTCTGTGCCTCCCTAACGAGGGGCACCCGCAGGCGCTGTGGGATCTCCACCCCGGCGATACCCAAAGGCCCCGAACATCCTCCTCGCACAAGGAGGTTGCA
>JAOXXN010000220.1:8965490-8990772 GCA_026770055.1 Myrmophylax atrothorax | reverse complement strand
GAGCCTCCACAGCAGCAGCTCCCGGGGCAGCGCCCTCAGCGCGGCCCGCGCCGCGCCATGCATCGCACCGCGCATGCGCCCCAGGGGAGGGCGCTGAAGCGCCGGCGGCCATGTTGGTTCAGGACGCGGCCATGATGGTTTCGGGCACCTGCCTTTAATTAACCTTTCATTAACATTTAATTAACCTTTTATTAACCAGCAGTCCAGCCTGGGCACTGGCGCAGGTATTCACCCATGTTTATTAATTCATAGGAGACATAGACGAGAGGGTGTCAGAGACAAAAATCAGTTGTTAAGCAGAACCAGCTACGCTGGGAAAGGTCTCTGAGACCATCAAGTCCAACCTTCTGCACACAGGAACTTGTCACACAGTAACTTTGCACACATTCGCTTTTCACACAGTAACTTTTCATGAAGGTTGGGTGGGGTAGTTTTAAAATCTAAATAGTCCCTTGAGAGTGGAAGGCAGAGGCACAGCCACCCTAGGACAAGCTGGGGATTCCTCACATGTGGCTCCTGAGGAGCCCTTGGTGTCCGTGTTCTTCTTCATTCCAGGGCCATTGGTGTTGTCCACCTCTCAGGAGCCCTCAATGTCCGTGCTCTCCCTCCTTCCAGAGCCATTGGTGTTGTCCCTCTCTCCGGAGCTCTCTGTGTCCCCATTGTCCCTGTCTCAGCAGCCCTTGGTGGTGTCCCCATTGTCCCTGTCTCAGGAGCCCTCAGTGGTGTCCCCACTGTCCCTGTCCCAGCAGCCCTCAGTGTCCCTGTTGTCCCTATCTCAGCAGCCCTCAGTGTCCCTGTTGTCCCTATCTCAGCAGCCCTCAGTGTCGGTGTTGTCACTGCCCGTGGTGTTCTCCCAGTCGGCCTCGTGGTGTCTTTCCTTTGGCACTCTCCTCATTGCTCTTTTTCTGAAAAACAAAACCAAACATGTAATTTTTTAGATGTTTTCTACAAATCAGCAGCACCTCCATGCTGTGGGGGTGTTCAGATGCATCAGCCCGTTCTGTGGTTAGTTTTATGCCCTCCCTGAATCAAGCCTGGGGACAGGGATGGGCAGGAAAGGAAACACAAGATAAGCAGCTAAGCCACACAGGTGGGTCTGGGTTAGTCCTGCTTACTGCAGCCCAGACCTTCGGTAGCGCTCAAAGCAGTCCTTCATCCTCTTCCTCTCCTTTTCTGCCAGTTCCTCGTTGGCCAAGCCACACTCCTTGAAGAAAAAAAACACGAAAAAAATGTGAACTTTCTGTTTCCTGTATTAATGCAGACAATTAAACTGGAAAATGTCCACACCCAGGGATGAAGGGCAGAAAATAATTAGGGGAAGTTTCAATGCACAGATGATGAAGCAACAAGTGGTCTGCAGTTCAGAGCTCATGCCTTTTGGAGGGTGAACTCTGCACTAAGTGCTAACCTTGGAAAAGCAGCAGCTTCTCCTGATAAATCCATTAGTACTGAGAACATTAAAGACCACAAACCCCAGTTGTAGCAAAGAAGAGCCCACAAAGATTCTCTTACACTGGGTGACTTTGGGGGCAGATTGTTCTCTCGAGGGCTGAGCTGCTGGTTTTGTCCTTCAGTGCAATCTTCTGAGAGATGGAAAAAATCACAGCTTTAGTCAGAGTTGCCATTGCACAGTAACTTCTCCCTCCACCAGAACTGCTGTGATGTAACTGCAGAGCCCTCAGCAGAACTGAAACCAAGCCCCAAATGCCAGGACTTGGTCCTGTGATCAGCACACGAGTCACTTCTCATTTTACTTGAGCCCTGAGTCTTGTCCAGGTGATGGAGTTCCCCACTTTCTGCTTATGCAGGAGCAAACCAAACCTTTGCCAAGGAGCACCTCTGCTCAGCATCATTAAAAAAGAATAATCATATTAGAGGTCACCATGAGAAACATGTTGATCATTATTTTAACATAATTTATCCCTGTTCCCCAAGTTGTGCATATCAAGGCACTTCACATCAGACCATATTTTGGTGAAACTTCTTATGTAGTGACCAGCTGTCATGATATGTATTTTTGAACTGTGCAAGGCAGAACAATAAAAAAATATTTTTGGATGAGTGTTGTTTAACTATTGAACGAAAAGATCATTTAGATCTTCCAGGAGAGCAAAACAGAAAATTTCTTCTACTGTGCTAATTTTCTTCCTTTCTCAACCTGTTACAAAAGAGATTTTCAAGTTCTAAGAGGAGCCTATTAATTCCTTTGCACGGTGCTGAGTCATTTCCACTGGGGATGCCACAGGAACAGAACCAGTGACAGCACTCACTACCTGGTCCTGCTTTTGGGAAAACAACCTGCAACATAAAAGGGAGGAGAGGAGGGAAAAATCCCTGGAGAAAGCCACATGGACCAGCTGAAGTGGAAGGATGATTTTTGTGTTCTCAGCTCTAACACAAATGCAAGAGGGAGAGGGGGAAAAGCACCGAGGAACTATTTTTCAAAGACATCAGGTGATTTTTCCTGGACAAGTTCAGGAGATAGATAACTCAGAAAGACTCAGGGTCCTGGGATGGTGTAATGACACTTTCCCCAGGTCAAACAGCTGTATGAAAGACCATTTCATAAGACCATGTAGTAAAAAGAGCTTTTTCTTTCTGAAAAAACCTTACAAAGATTCGCTGTTTGCAGCACGTGGGGACATGTTCTCCTTTTTATAGGTGAGAAAGATGGTGTGTGGCAGAATGCCTGGATTTAGGGGTATCTATTCCAAGTCATCTCAAGGAGCTCTCAGACTGCCACACACACCCCACTGATAATTCCCTGTGAGTCCCCAGTCAGACCAGCTAAAAATAAAACCCAGGAATGTCTTTTCATTTCCCTTTGAAACACTGAACCATTCTCTCCAGAATTCCACCCAGTGCTTTCCCAGGAAAAGCCTTACTTTTAGTGGGCTGTGCATCTTCATCCAGGTGACTGTGAAGAGTAAGTTGTGGGACAGAAACAGAGCAAGAACATGAGAACTGTCCCTCAGTCTGTAGGAACAGATAAAGGAATATAAGAAACAGGACATGCTTAGAACCAGCATTTCCCTGGTGCATCCTGCTGACAGCAAAGAGCAAACTGAGCAGGAGCTACAGATTTACTCATGGATTTATCCTCCAGGAACAGAACCAGCTCCTTTGGCCTCATTTACACTTTTGGCTTCCAGGCAATGTGACAATCACCACTACACTGATGTTATGACCTAAGTGAAACTCTTTACTACAGATGTCCCCAGAGTAAGACTTATTTTTGCCTGTTCTCCCACAAGAGAGACAATTAGAAGCAATACAAAATAATGTTAATGCCCCTGATTTGTTGAAACTTAGCAGATCTTGCTGGCTAATGCCATGCTGTGTCCTGCACTGAGAAACCTCAGGACACAGGGAGATTCTGTCACTCTTTGCTGCCTCTGTACTTTTTGATATTATGAAATGAACCTGAGCCACAGATTGGAAACTGCTGATACCTGGGGAACTGAGCACAAGTGAGGAGTAAGGAATCATCCCAGAAGAAAGTGAAAGGTAAATAGCACTCTACTCACTTCCTGGGAATCTCTGGAGGAGGTATCATCCAGATCAGAGGTCTGAAATAAAATCAGGATAAATTAAATCATTCCTTGGAAGCAAGGAAGTGGCAGCAAGGGAACATACAGAAAATGGAGAGCACCAGAAAACAGAAGTGTGGACTTCCTGCCTCCTACACTCTTGTCTGGTCACTTGGAGAAATATGCCATCTTGTGCACTTAATTCAAACCCCCAGCATATCTAATTTGACTCCAGAAAAATTAGCTCCCCATTTCATTCAAATGGCTCACACCGAGTCTCTAAATAGAGTTCACTCTTTAGTGGTTGAGGATCTCCTCATCACCTTTGGACATGCTCCAAACACAAACACAGGCCTCAGCTCCCATCAGTCCACCTTATCCATGCCTGGAACTAAGGTGAGGTCATAGGAGACACTATGTCTTTTATTTTCCAAACTCAGCTTTTGACTTAGATGAAGTTTAATGGTTCCCCAGGCAGGCGAACTGGAGCCGGCCACATGCAAAGGCCTCGGAGCAGCCACACTCTGGCCCCATCCATGCTCAGCTTCCCAATCCCTCCCTAGGGGTGACAGTCCTACCAGGGTGGGCAGCTCCAGTTGCAACCTTCTCAGCTTGGCTTCAGTGGCCAACAGCTGGCTCTCCTTCTGGAAGAGCTGCAGCTGCATCTCGTCACATCTCTCCCCCAGCTCCCGGATCTGCTTGCGGTGAGCGTCCCTCTCCACCAGGTTCTTGGAGTACTGCATGTGGAACTGCTCTCGGGTCAGGAGAGCCTGGGGAAAGGGGCAGCACATGCCATGTCACACAGCACAGTCAGGATTACACATCTGCCCATTTCAGGCAGCACAGCAGGGATGAGCAGCATTCCATGAGGAGTGTTTTATGACCTGGTCTCTTTCTGCAGCCACTTCCTCCATCTGCTGCAGAACAGCTTCGATCCGTTTTTTATACATCTGGGAGTCCTTCCTCAGGGACATGCACTGCAGTTCAAGCATCTCTTTTTCCTCTGCAAACTGCTGAGACAAGGCCATAAATCACCTGATTGTGGGCAGAGCCTGAGCCAGACTGTCACCACTCCTGCTCTGTGCCACAGATTGCTCTGGCCTCTGACCTCCACAGCCTGAGCTGTCCCCTGCACACAGGATGATAACGTACAGGTGCTACAGTAGGATTGCAGGTGTTCACCTGCCTGTCTCACCCACAGCAGGACCCTCAGCAGGAGTTTGCATTGCAGCACCTACCTTGTCTTGGAGCACCTTGGCTCGGCGCAGCTCCTTGCGCAGGTTGTAAATGGTGTTCACCAGCCCCCGCCGTTCTTCCAGGATCTGCCTGCAGTCACTCTCCAGAGTCTCCTTTGAGGGGCTCTTCTCCAAATTCTGTTCCCTGGCAACCTGTTGGACGAAGGAAAAAGTGAGACACAGCCACCACCTATCTCCATATCCACTCTCCCCCCACAGTGCTCTATTTGACCTGGGAGAACAAGGCCCAGCTGACCCACAGAACCTTCACTGCAGCCCCAGCACTGCCCTGGCTGCTACAAATGACCCCTTCTCACAAATTCATATTCAACCACCCCACCAACCTGGAGAGTGTTCTCCAGCTCCTGGTTCTTGGCCAGGAGCAGCTCCTTCTCCTGCTGGATCTCCCACACCACCTCGTGGCTCGGGCGCTGCTCTATGGCGTGTTTCAGCTTCATGGTGTGCTTGCGCTCCAGCTTGCAGTCATCCTCAGCCTTCATGAGGCTGTGCTTCAAGTGGTCAATCTGTGAGGAAGTTCAGAGTTCAGCAGGAACAAGGAGAAAACTCTGGCCTGAAAAAGCCGCTCTTGCTCTGCTCCCCAGACAAACAGAGGGCAGCTCTGTTTTTCTCAGGAGGTTTGGTGCTCTGGGGACCACAGTCCTGCCTGTGTGCAACCAGATACATGTTGTTCCTGTGCTGCCTTTGTGAAATCAGCCTTGAATGAGGGAAAGCCTGTTAACTCTTCACAGCACTTGTAAAATGTGGGCCTTCAGGGCTGAGCTAAGACCACCAAGTGATGCCATTTGCTAGAGAAGGTGCTTAGAGCTTCATGATGGGCAAAGATAAGTCAGGTGCTCAGCCCAGCCTTCCAAGGATCAGGTGAGAAGGGGGAAGCTGGAGAAATGTGACTGACCTCTAGGATCAGGTCCCTGTTCTTCATGAGGGCCGTGCTCTTCTCCTCACTCTGCTTGGCGTAGCTCATGGCCAGGTTGTAGTTCTCATCCTTGCACTTGCGCAGCTCCCTGCTCAGGCTGTCCCTCTCCTCCTTCATCCTCTGTGCCCGCTCCTGGTGCTTGCGAAGCAGGCTGTCCCTCACCCACATCTCCCTGATGGTGTCCTCCTTGGAGTGCAGCCACACCATCAGCTCCTGGGCCTTGCGCCGCTCCTCCTGCACCGCGCTCTGCAGCTTCATGATCTCGTTCATCAGCACCTGGCTCAGGCCAGACTCCCCAGCCGTGTCTGTGTAGGGAGCAGGTGTCAGCCCCTGCTGTCCTGGCTGCTCCCAGGCACACACACAGCTCAGCTGTCCCCGACTTCCCACTGCAGCTCAGGATCAGCCCATGCCAACCCTGAAAATGTGTGATCAATGACCCCCATGGTTTGCCCCTTCTCTGTGCCCTCCTGCATCACAGTGTCGCTGACAGAACAGGCAGAAGGAAGAACTGATCCTTCTGCTTCCTTCTCCACCCTTCCCCAGCCCAGCCTGTGACACCAGGGCTGTTCTTCCCAGAACCCTTCCAAAGCACACAGGGAGTGAGGCAGGGAGCATTCCTGACTCTGCACAGCAACACCAAAGGAAGAGCTGTTTCTGAGAACACAAACCGTACCTATAATCATAGAGAAGACCCTGCTGGGCTCCTTGCCAGTTATTTTCTTATACAGATGTGGATAATAAAGTTCAAGACTCTCCATAAATGCCTCAAAGCCCTTGTGCCCCGTTCGCTGTAGAATGTCCAGAAGAACACCTGAAATAATGACAACAGGATATTCTATTCAGTTATTCATCTCTTTACCTATCTCTAACATAACAAAAAATGAATCCACTTTCTCCACAAAGTCCCTGGGATGAAATCACAGAAGAATCAATTAGGCTGGAAGAGAGTTTTGGGATCATTGAGTCCAGCCTATGACCAAACACAACCTTGTCAACTAGACCATGGCACTGAGTGGCACATCCAGGGACGGTGATGCCACCATGTCCCTGGGCAGTCCTTCCAATGTCTGATCCCCCAGAAAACTGTAAGCCAATTGCCCAGTGACTAAACAAAAGTATTTTAGCTGTTCCAATCTGCTCCCAGCAGAGCACAGGAGCATTCAGGGAGCCAAAGGCTGCCCCCACACACCCACCTGCCTTCCGTTTGCGCATGACCAGGGTGGGGTCATTGAGGACCTGCTCCTCATCCTCAGGGCTGATCACTCTGCACTGCCGGAGATAAGGGGTTATCCGGGAAGGGTCGATCACAGAGATCAGCTTCACACGGAAGTTCTCCAGGTTATTCCAACAGATCTCATCGTTATCTTCCTCCAACATGTCAGCAGTGAGAAGTACCAGTGAGCAGTCTTGTCCTGTCTGGAAAACAACCACCAGAAAACTAACAAGCAGACTCTGAGCCTCCTGGAGTGGTGAGTGAGGTGGAGAAATCCAGGATGTTCACAGTCTGAGAATGGAGAAGTGTCTTGTCTTTGTCTGCAATCACCTGCAGAATAGTCACATGTAGCACGGAGTGAGGTACCGGAGAGGAAGCAGCAGAGCTGAGGATGGTGCCAGTGCTGCTGCCACAGCTGTGTGGGAGAGCTGGGGAGAAATTCTGAGAAAACAGAAGTCACCAAAGCTCGATGAACCTTCCTCCAACCAGCTGAACAGCTCTCAGAGCTCACTGCAACAGGAAAGTGTAACTATTTAGCAACTTACTGGCAATAGGCAAGTCCTTAAGAGCCCTGTGAACAAAGGAAAATCCAGCTAACTCAAGATTCCCAACAGCATATCCCAAGGAAGTGCTGTCAAATCTCACTGAGCTCACCTTGGGCTCTCCAGGTGCTCATCGGTGCTTATAATTAAATCTTTAATTCTATAAACAACACAAAAAGAGTTGCACACAACACAGGACAAGATGATGGCAAACTGAAACTTTCCAATATGAGACTAAACATCCTCTGTAGAAGTGAAAACACCTTTAAAACTGTCATAAGCTGTTGCCTCTGCTTTGCAAACAGTTCACAACTCCATCTCCCAGCACTTGAGATCTCTGAATTCTGTCAGATCACACAGCCACTAAATCTGACACCCACAAAAGGTTCTGTGAAAACCCCCAAAGGTAACAGCCTTAACTGTGTTCAGCTGCAACCAGACCAGAGGTGTTTTTCTGTTGTAACTTCTCCATACACACACATGTACCTTATTGCCACTGTACACACAGAGGGGAAGATCAGCACCAGGGAGCCCTGAGGTCACCTGCCTCCCACATCCACTTCAGCTTCAGCAATTTATGCTCACAAACACCAGCAGATTACAAGAGATGCATTTCTCTGTTGCCAAACCTCCCATCCTTACCTCAGAGCTGTACATAATCTCTTCTCCCTGTTAACAGAAGCCATTCTATATTACATGGACCAACCTGAGCCTGTGCAGTCACAAAAACCTCATTTCCCCTCCTGTGTCCTGGCTCTGAGAAAACTGGTCTTGGGTGCAGCCTCCTTTTATATTCTGGTCAGAGCAAAGATTATTCCAGGAGCAAAACTGGTTTAAGAAAAGAGAAAAAGGGAAACTATTGAGCTGTACTCTAAGACAGGAAATGGAAGGAAAAAAGCCCCAGAGATAAATGAAAAAGGGGAAGCCAGAATGGGTGATGGGGGAGGACAAAAATGGTAGTGGCATTGTGAGTCAGCAGCAACACATACACAGTGATTTTAGATTAATTCTGGCTTTGTTTTCCAATCTGTCCCACTGAAGTTCCTACTGGGGTTGAGCAAGTTTCCTTGTGTAGTGGTCAGGAAGGCTGAAAAGATCAAAAAGAATGAAAGTTACAGGCGTAAGTCTGTGCAGCTGATTTCAGGGGACAAATCCAGCCACAAAAGTAGAAGAAAGAAGCTCTTCAAAGGCCTTCCAGCTGTTAACATCTCTATCCAGGAAAGCAGGTGGCAGCAAGGACTCACTCTTGCTTTAGAGTTCTGCTGAAAAGGATGATTTCCATAATGATGCCTCTAATTTTGGATGTCCTTAAGCTTCAAGCATAATTATGACAACTCAGTATTTTGAGGGAAAGGGTGTCAAGTCTTGGCAAAGCAAGGAACATAACCCACGATTCCCAAACTACAGGCTGTGGCTCTAACAGCAATTAAAGGAGCAGCACAGAAAGCAGCACTGTGATGATGCTGAGCATCAACAGAAGACCTGTGCCTGCCTCCCCACCTTCCCACAGTGCTGGAGCTGTAGCTGAGACAAGAACTCTGCTAAAAAAGCCTGGAGAACACACACGCTCCGATGCCATGGCAGCATGACACATGTTCCATTAGCTTCCCACTCCACCCTTTGTTCTGCTTTCTAGGTTTGTGGAGAGTTTTCCCATGTTATCATTAGGAGTGGGGCAGAGATGCTCCGAGATTCTTTCAGCCTGTGCTTCTTGTTAGGGATTGAATCAGCTGTACATTAAAAAAGGTACAGCACCTCTGTCAGCTGTGCTCTTGCTGAAGGTAATCAGTCTCTGCTAAGTGACCAGTCTGACTCTGAAAGGTTCTGTTCCACAGTGACAGATCAATTTAATCCTGAAAAAGGACAAAGACAGCTGCTTCTTACAGTTTTTCCACAAACAGGTTACAAGGGCACCTCCTGAGCACCTTTAGAGCACAGATCACCTTTACTACCATAAGAACCTGTGAACAGCATCCAGAACTGCTTCTGCCACAGATGGATTTCTTGGAAAAATGTTATCTACACTGGTTTATGGAAAACAGAGCACACTGCAAGAGGAAAGCCATTCCACAATCACTCTAATTGCTCCATAATGTCTTGACACCAAATTACAGCAGCATTGGCACCCAATGTCCCCTGACCCCAGCTCTGCCTGAAGGGCCCTCAGAGAAGACTTGGAGTTCACAGAACTCATCACTACACTCAGGGAAAGCTCAGTCAGTGCAGTGGAACAAAACTTTCTGCAGCATTTTCCCTCTAGATTTTATCAGCTTTGCCTCAGCTAACCTTGCACCTCTCTGTGAGACAGAAATTGCTGGTTTATAAATGAAGAAACAAGTTCTTGCGATTTTTGATGTCTGTACAGGGCAGGCTGTGGAAGAATCAAGAAAGAATCCAAGCCACATGAATATTCATATTCCACTTTCTCCCTGGTTTTCATGCAGCTTGCAAACTTCATTTTTCTCATTAGCAATCACACTCATACACACATTATTAAAAGCACTATTTACTAGGGAAAAACCACACAGAATACGGCAGTAATTTTTAAGTGAGAAAAATAAAACATCTGTATTTCAACAAATACTTAAGACTCATTTTGATACAAAATTAATCTGCTGCTTATTCAGCAGCGTTCAGTCAGTCAGCAAGCAAAGCCACTGTCACAGCACCAAAAAACACCCAATTAGCAACATATTCTGAACATGGATAAACATTCACATAAATAGGGGCCAAAAAAAAGGAAATAAATAACCATCATTGCTGGTTTCCCAAGATTTCCAGCACCTTCTGCCCCAGCATCTATGGCAGGTGTGAGTTTGAAAGAGTAGAATGGGTCTATGCCTGAAAGGTTTCCCTCCAGCCATTTTCTTTCATTTTTGCACCTTTCCTACAGACGCAGATTTTTTTGGGTGATGGGAAAACCAGTCCAGCCATTTTCCTCTTCCCCAGGTCCATCCAGTCCATGTGTTGGAAATGATAAAAGTGATCAGTGCAAAGAGTATCTCCTACTGCCATGCAGGAAGGCAGAGCTCATTCCAGTGACCTCTGTAACAAAGCACAAACAGCTCCCATCAGTCACAGCCTTTTTATAGGGAAGTTGCCCTTTTAAGAGTTTCTAAAATGAATTTTAAATTAAAAAAATTCAAGCAGTGTCATCTGACAACCATGAGAATCAAACTCTGCTCATGTTCACTGCACCAAAAGCCTCTACAGATATTAAGACACCACACATTTGTACCCTACAGAAGCTGACCTGGTATAAGTGTAGAGAAATGGAGCCATATGGGGAGAATAAACCCCAAAACCCACAAAGTTTTTCAAAGGTGAAGTGTTACAGACAAACTCCACTGGCAACCAAGTGTGCAGAGTGCTACCAACCAGGTACAACAGTAGTGGGCACAGCATGGACTAAAAGGCTGCCAAGTGTTTGAACTTCATGACTTTTTTATATATAATTTTATCAGACAGACATGAACTTTCCCTCCTCCCAAAAGATTATCAGCCTCAGGCTGTGATTAATGGTGACTGCAGAACTCTGTGTCCTCAGGGAACAACAGCAGAGATAATTTCAGCCCTTTCCTGGGGTTGTGATTCATTGTCTGAGCTGAACCACAGACAAATGTGGTTCAGGTTCTCAGGCACGAAATACAAGATCACTGAGTAGCTACTAACACATCTCATATCCTCCTCCTCTTCCTGAAGCGGGCACTTCTCCTGATGGGAGCAGCACTGGCATCAGCCACACCAGTGCAGGAGGCCAAGGCAGCCTGGGCAGTGTCCTCCTCAGCCCCCAGGCCCTGCAATATAAGCACAGTATGATCAGCACCATAAGAATGAGCACAGCTACAAATAAGCCCCTCAGCCAACTTTTTTTTAATGGAGCTCAGCAAGACTTCCAAAATAATCTTCCCTTTACCTTCAAATATAAGAATAGGGCAATATTCTATTACCAATGTTAGACAAACCACAAAATATCCCACAGTTTTCAGAGCCAAACCTTCAGCCAACAGTGTCCTCCTGTTCCTGCTACCAAACCAGAGCAATTCCTGTTTCTGTCTGGGCACAACTGTCCATTGCAGAGGTTGTGGCACAACCATTTGTTAGAGGTTGGGTGCCTGCCACGTGGTGCTTCAGCTCTCACTGCTGGAGCCAGACAGTGCCCCAGAGACAGCACAGGTCACACCAGCTTCTGATTTATCACAAAACACAACCCTTACCACAAACTTTGCTGAAAACAACCAGGAAAACAACCTGGCTGTAGTGAGAATCAAAGGGGTGGGAGGGAGCCTGGAAGATGACACAGAACAGAGGTTGGCAGTGAGGCTGTCAGGCAGTGAAGAACTGCTGGTGACTTTTGGAGCAACTGCTCAGTTCAAACAACATTGAACTTGGCCCAGACCCAAAGGTCAGAGCTAGTACAGAAAGAAAATTGCTGGGAAAACTCTGATTTTTAGGCAGCTTTGCCATCTTTCTATAGAAACAGCCATTTGCCTTGTTTATTCATCTTCATCAGCGTTTTGTTTGTTTACTTTGGCACCACAATGAATTGAAATTTGAGTTTGAGCTGCACAACTTCCTGGTGTGTTTTGTAAGAAACAGTGCTGGGCAGTAATGGATTTAACCACAAAATGAGAGGCCAGTTTGGGGTCTGGCTTCCATCAATCCATATAGCTTAGCAATCTAGCCACATAAACCAATTTGGGATGAAGATGCAAATAAGAACATATACAATTCCCCTGTTATTATTGGGGTTTAGAGGACACATACAACAAAAAACAAGGGCCTGATTTCAAAAATACAAGAGTCAGTGCAGCAGGTTATAAACTGGAAAAGGAGGGGAGCTTTGATATCCAATTCTGGGAATTGTCATGGCAAGTTTAACGTGCTGCATAAAACTTAGCCCTTGGACTAAGGGCTCCCAGCTGAGCTGCAGAGCTTTTCATGTTATCTGCTGTAAAACCATGTTTATTCAGAAGGACATTTCTGCTACACTTAAAAACAATGGGGGATTCTCCTTGGGTTTCAGTGCAGTATTTAACTGGGAGTAACTTTCTGCTTTTAGCCCCTGACATCTGTTTTACCTGATTTAGTAAACCAGAATCTTTGTCTCCAGGCTCATTCCCAACTCTCCAATCCAACTGTACTCCTGTTAATTCATTCCCACAACTCTCTTCCGCAGACACTTCCTTCTCACTCTGCCACTCCTCTTCATCACTCTCCTCATATTGCTTCCTGCTGGCTGACAGAGTTGTTGTCACTTTTGGAGGAGGCAGAGTTGCCAGGACAGCTGGCAGTGTGAAGGCTGCCAGGAATCTGGCTTTCAGCAGGAGATAAGCAGGGTTATCACCCAGTTTCTGCTGCACCAGTTCTCCAATAGCACGGAAAACATCCCGAGTGCCTCCATCCTGACTGGCATCAGAGGGCAGGAGACTCGATGCTTGTTCTTCCAGAGCAGCTTTCTGCAGAAGGAGCTTTGAGAGGGTTTTTAAGTTGCATAGAAAAGGTGGCAAATAAGGCAGCCTGGTTTGCAGTGGTGGGACCTGGACACCTTGTTTCCCACTCAGCCACTCCCTCACCAGCTCCTCGTCTTCAAGGGAAATCAGGCTGAAGTCAAGTAAGTTCTTCTCTGCACTGGAAGTGCTTGGCTGGGGGGGAATGTCCTCAGGCTGCGCAGTTGGAGGTTTGGAGGCAATGGGTCTGTTCTTCAAGGCTTGGGCAGCAAGGCAACCAGAGTTCCTCGGGACACTGCCACCAAGAACTGGATCTCCTTGCTGCAGCACAGTCCCTTTTGTGGTGATTTCAGAGTTGGCAGATGCTCTGTTTGCTGTACTAAGAGAGTCAAGGCTCTTTCCCAAGCTACTGAGACTGGACACATGTTGGGAATCAGCCCCCTGAGTGTTTGCAGGGGGCTGTGTTTGTGGCAGCACTACTGCACGCAGGGCCGGGGTGTCAGGTGGAAGAGCAATTGGAGCTGCAGGCGAGTCAGAAGTCTTGGAGAAGCCATTTGAACATGCAGATGTCACAGAGGAAATGCTGGGTGTGCTGCATTCAGAACTCACAGAGGTTACAGGTAAGAGGATTGTGGAATGGTCAGCTGCCTTTCCCACAGGAACTCCTGCTAGCTGGGAACTTGGTCCTTTTGTATCTGCACTGCTGGGACCAGGTGGATTTGCTCCAGCTGGTACAGGAGTCACTCCCAAACCAGAGACATTGCCATTGGAAGTCATGGTTGTCTGACACAGTTGTCTCCCAGGAGCAGCTGGTGCCCCTTGGGGAACATCCACCACAGTTTGCACAGCAGTGGGCAGCAGAGCCTGTGGGGTTACGACCAACGTGAAGGGCAGGATGCTGCTGGGAATCACAGGACAACCAGCTTGTGGAGTGACAAGAGCAGGCAACAGGTTGACTGGCCTTTGTTGTAGCCCATTACTGTTCAGCTCACAGGGAACTGGTGTGGAAAGGGACAGTTTGTTGGTGCCACACTCCAGGCCAACAGGCACCACTGTGATCTGATGTGGCACAAAAGCCTGGTTTTGCAACATGACTGCAGCTGAGCTACCAGCTACAAGCTGACCATTGCACCCTCCCTGATTTGGGGCCTTCTCTGCTGCAGCTGGATTCATGCCTGGAAAACCCTCTCCTTCAGGGCTACTTTCCAAAGCTTCCTCTTTTAGTTCCTTATTGGACCATAGATCTGTTCCTTGTGAGCAACCAGGGCTTTCCTCAGTTTCTGGCACTGCTGAGGAATGGTTTTTAGGCACAACAGCAGAAGTGGAACCTGCAGCAGAAGTACTTGCTGGCACTAGAGCTGGAGTGCCCTGTACTTGGCTACTTGCACAACCAGCTGCTGCAGGTTTGCTCTCTGCTTGTGCAGAAGGAATGATTTGCTGTGGTGGGTGCTGGATTATCAAAGGCCCTGAAACCAGCACCTGTGGGGTGACCAACACTGTCCCCTGCATGGCTTTCTTGGCCTGGGACTCCCTTAACCGCTTCTCTCTCAGCAATTCTGAGACAGTTTTAGGCTTCTGCCTCTGCCCCTGGGCTGGAGGAGCTGCCTGCATGGCTGGGGCACTGCTCTCCAAGGCAGCAGCAGCAGTTTCTCTCGCTTTTAACGTAACAGGTCTCCTGCCAGCATTCCTTGGGA
The DNA here is from genome assembly GCA_026770055.1 of Myrmophylax atrothorax. Classification (NCBI taxonomy): domain Eukaryota; kingdom Metazoa; phylum Chordata; class Aves; order Passeriformes; family Thamnophilidae; genus Myrmophylax; species Myrmophylax atrothorax. The sequence continues at coordinate 8,976,174 of JAOXXN010000220.1, read as the reverse complement.
TGCCCCGTTGGGAGCTCCTCTGAGAACAAGGCTGGGATGAATTGCCTACAGAGGAGAGGACATAAAAATTAAAAAGAATGAACAGTATTTTCAACAGCCATTTGTCAGCCATGAAACATTAAGTAACCTACACAGGAAGGGGCAAAACTCGTGTGTGTGAGAATTCCTACATTACAGTCCTGATTTAATCAAGCCATATCTGATATCTGTGATAACAAGCTGACACCACTGAGCAAGGAATTATGCTGGTCCAGTGCCACTGGTCTCACAGCCCTCCAGTATTTTTTCCAGTCCTTACCAAAGGGGAACATGTTTAGCCAATAACAGATCCAAGGGCTAGCAAAAATGAGCATGACAGTGCAGTTTGGCTCCAAGAGTTCTCCTTCAGTTAAATTGCTCATTAATGTAACAGTGATGAATTAAGTGAAAGTTCTTGCATGTCATAAAAATAAATGTTCTGGTAGGTACCTGAAGAAGTCTCCATGTTTTGGGAAGCCTGTAAAAAAAATTACATTAAATTATACTTCTGAGATATCTAAAGATCATTAAAACAGCACAGAGGTGAATCAAACCCACATCTGCCAACATTATTATGCCTCTGAACCAAAAGAAACTGGTAACACATGCACTGGTCAAACAATTAAAAAAATGTTTGTTTCAGTCAAGACTTCAATGGGAAAAGCTTAGAAACAGCCCCTGCCCAATACCTGCTGAGGCCTTCTTGCATCAGCCTTGAGTTGCTCCAGCTGCCTCAGCTTCTTCTCGCGAATTATCTTCATACAGCCCTTGGTGTCAATCTGAAAGAGCTGCGGGGTGAGAACGTCATTAACATTTGACTGAGAACAAAAATGTTCTGGTGGGGTCAGTGACAATACCAGATGGATGGGACATGCTTCACATGCAAGATCCTGGGGACATTTTTACACTCACAGAAAAAGCTCTGGCAGGACTAGATTTTGGATGCAGGATTTATTTAAGAAATATATGCAAGGCAAGAGGCCAGATAATTCCAGTAATTAGATTATTTAAAAAAACAAAGATAAACCATTTAAGCCTCAAATACAGAAAAATAAAGATTACTACTGTTTGAAAGCAGAAAATGCTATTTAGACAGCAATACCTACCTGAATGAACAGTGTGAACAGAGGAGTGCTCGTGAGACTGACTGACTTTAACTTCTCTTGAATAGCATCAGCTAGGAAAAAATTCCAACATCAAAATCAGCTGGGAATTCACTTACAAGATGCCTGAAAGTAGGGACAACAGGTAGGATGGGTCAGAAGTACCTTTTGTCTGACGAAAAGCCATCTTCCCAGTCTGCAAAGTGCAGGGCAGCAGCACATTGCCCACCCAAGGGGTCACTGCCATGAGCAGCTTCCTGTCCAGGCTCAGACTCTTCCAGTGCTCTCTCTCTCGGCGGGAAATTGTGTGTGCCATGTTCTGCAGCCCCTGGGCACTCTGGCCAACAGCTGCACTGACTCCAGGTGTTTTTGTTATAAGGCCAGGAGGAGGCTTTAGCATCTTGTATCGCTGTGCATGAAAAAATACACAGAGTTAGAACAGTTTGTCCCAGAGCAAACTATTCATGGGGCAGTTATGACAAAAAATTATGAGCCTTTTCTCTTGGGACTACAGTGCAAGAACATACTGTCATTACATTAAAAAAAATTCCCACTACATACAGCCTGGCAGTGCTTACATCACAAGACAAGACAGGAGAGGCACTTACAAGTTTCTTCTGAACAAATGTGTTGTGCCTTAATATTCTTTTCACATCCTCCAGGGTAACCCGCAGCACTTGCTTTCCACGCCGGAAAGCCTTAAAATGAAAGCACACAAGCAAAGATGAAAGGGAGAGTAACTCACAGAAAATTACTTGCACAGCAGGTACAAGAATTTTCAACATTCTTGCTGTTGAAAGTATCTTATTAAACGAAATCAGCCCTGAAGAGCAGACCTTTACCTCTCCTTTTAGTCCTTGTACATTATCACAATACCAAGTGACTGTTTCATAAAAGCTTTTGTGTGAAGTACCTACCAAAACTCACAGTGGGTCAGAATTTGCTTGGTAATTCTCTCTGAATTTTTTGACTTAATAGTACAAAGAAAGTAATAGCAAGATGTTTGGAGAAGTCACTGATTCTTCTCTGAATTTCTACTAATAAAGTAATGCTGTATCTGTAATCCAAATTAAAGACTTCTCACAGCACAACCCTTGCACCACAACCCCCAGAACACACCACCTTGAAACAAATAAACTTGTCTGCCCACAGTCCAGGGCACACGTGCAATTCTGAACACAAAACTCAGAACACTTCTGCTTGTGTGAACTTAAATAGTGATTTAGACATTAAGGATTTTGCCAAGGAATATCTTGTTGCAAAAATGTACTTAGAAGGGTTTGTATTGCTTCAGGACCTCACCTGGGGTGAAAACTCAGCTCAGAATCAGATATGGATGTGTAAGTAACTTAATTCTTCCAAAGACACCACAATTCACTGTACAATTCTGCTTTATGAAGATCCAGACAAAGCTTTGTTTGTGTGACAGTACACATAGGAAAGAACACAGCTGTTTTCTAGGTAATGCATGGGGAAGCAGTGCTAGAAATTTCCATTTAATCCCACAGCTGAGTTTCCAGCAGCTCCCTCCAATGGCACAGTGAGAAAGCAGACAAGAGGTGAGAGAAAGATTTTTGTCCTCTGCTCATCACATCCTTTCCTTACTGCAGCTGCTGCACTTCCCAGTGGTGTCTGACCTCAGCTCCCATCCCAGCAAGCAGAGTGGGAATCCCAGCTCACCTTGCTCATTACTTCTGTTGGGTCCCTCACCACAACATCTGTTGAGTGGGGCCGTGAAATGCCCCTCAGCAGAATGTTCAGCTCAGATGATGTATCAGCAGCTCTGCCCGTGCCTCCATCACACACTGCCCTTGGAATGTCACTGCTACTGGTCCCTTCATCAGCACTCAGAGGAGAGAAAAGGGACGAGGTTTGGTATCTCCCTTTGTTTGCCTCCTCTGTGTCTGGCCCTGTTGGTATCCACAAATCAATGCTGGGGAGTGCATACTCCTTCTTTCTTGTTGTTCTGGTCATCTCCTCCTCCTCTGAGCTGTCTGTCAAGTCCAGTTCCATGTCCTCACTGCTGCTCTCTGAACAGCTGGAACTCTCCTCATCATGGTGCCGTTTTGCTGCCACGAATCTTTTCTTCTCGGCCAGAAAAAGCACAGACAGGTGTTAGTCAGTGTCCACCCTTGGCCTGCAACTCTCTCAAATAAAAAAATTACAAGTTTCATAGAGCAGGATCCTATCACTGGCTTCCATATGGATATTTCTGCTTTGCTTCTCTTAAGGTTAACTACACAGTACACAGATTTTGGGTTAGGTCCTTGTATGCAAAGAAAAAGCTACAAATACCAGTTTCTGTAAAAACTGGTATGTGTGGAAGTACAGATTAAGTAGAGAGCCCCATCCTGACACATTTGGGTGTCTGCAAACATTTCCCTAGGGCAGGTGCCTTGTCAATGGAAACAGGACCATATGGTCTTAAGCAGCCAAAATTTCTGTAATGCTTGTTACCAAAACTGGCAACTCATGAGGTGCATATATGAAAACCTAGGTATATCCCACCCTTACATGCATTTCATGGCACTAAAGAATTCTGGATAATATACAAATATATAGCAAAGTAACTTGAGACCTTAAGAATAAAAGCTGCTTTAACATATCAAAAAATTAAACCATGAACATCCATGACAAAAATCTTCATCGTGCAAAATCAGTGTCAATTTTTGTATTGATTTCACAGGATTCTACTTATAGTTTAGAGAATCTTGACTGCAGAGGTGGGACTGTGCCATAGCAGGATTTTCACAGTACCTTAGAGCCAATCATGAGTTTCCACTTGCTCAGGCATTGGGAGCCAGTCCGATGTGGCAACTCAGATGCTATTTTACTCCAGTGACCTAAAAAGGATGCAGAGGATGTAAAACATGACCATTAGTGCCACATACTGAGCACAAAAGCCTTTCACTGCAGAACATTATACACATATTATTCACTTCCCCGTATGAGAGACAGAACTACTGCATGAATGGATCTCAGATCCTTAATAGAAGGAAGGCTGCAATCCTCAGTACAAAGCCAAGCCTGCATCTTTAATGATACTGAGTCTTCCAAACTTCTACAAGTTAAGCCACAGAAACACCTACCCAGGCCATGCTTTTCAACGAGCTCAATCAGCTGCTCCTCTTCCTTTATGCTCCACCTGCCTTTCTTTACATCCCAGTGCAATGCTTTTAAGTACCTTCAAAATGAAACATTACAGTAAGGAACATTCAACCTGCTTGTACAGCTCAAATCATCGCTGCGTGCTCCAAGGCTGAACAAAACCAGCATCCCTCATCAGAGCTCTCCTTTTTCCCATCCCTACTCCCTTGTGAGTATTGAGACCATAACCATTCTACAAATCTGCCCTTAAGTGGACACTGGTTTAAGCAAATCAAACACTTGTAAAACAAGTTGCACCAGCTCTAACAAACCTGTTGGTACATTTGCACACTCACCTGTCTCTGCACTGAGCATCGCTCCTCCCCGGCACCTCCGTCCGGATTTTGTACCAATCCCTCTCCCCGTACTTCCTAACTGCAGCCAGCAGCATCTGTGTTCATCACACAAAGCAAGAGTTGAAATTCTCACCAGGAACATCCTAACAGGCCTAAGACAGAAGCAGTTGTATCTCTTGGTGTTGTAAGTCTCTGAACTGAAGTGCTTAGGAGTTTCCAAGCCTCTGTAAACTGCCCACCTTGGTCTGTTTTACGCTCCTCTGTGCCACTGCTAAAGCTCAGCTCTGTACAACACATCAACACCAACATCCCCACCCTGCAATTCCAGGCACCAAAGAATGGAGCTTACAGCATCTTCCTCTGGTGTCCAGGGACCTTTCCTCAAGTTGGGGTCCATGCTCTTTGTCCAGCGGTAGATCAGCTGAGCAGAATCTCTTCCTTCCATGTAATAAGCAACTAGAAATGCAAAAGTCTGCTTTGCAATCTATTGTAAACTATGTTTCTTCCTTTACTTACATTCTAATGGTGAGGTTTCATCAAGCAGTGACTGCCATGAGCAGCATTTTAATCTCTTAAACCAAAGTCCACAAGAACGAAAAGAGCATGGCATACACAGAATGTCACTGTTTATAATGGCATTAATAAACACACCAGACACCTGATGCCCCAACAATGTATCCTGCAACTACAGAGAACTAGCAAAGGTTTCAGCTCCCACATGACTGACAGGTTGAAAACATCAGGTGTTACACACAGGCTTGGATTTAGGATCCCAGATACCTGGTTTCTATTCTCAGCTCTGCTGTTCACTACTCATGCTGCCTCTCACACTCATGAGGGACAGAGGCAGCAGTACCGAGTCCTTAAAAAAGGCTTCTGGGCACTGAAAACTGCCCAAACAGCTGGCCAGGAAGGAATCCTGGCTTTCTAGGGAACAGTCCTGACGACTTTGTAACAGAAAAAGGAAGCTCATACAACTGTCAGCACTTGTCAGTAACACTCAGCCACTTTCAGTGAAATTCCCCAAAAGATACAAAGTTCCTGCTGAAATAATGAAACTTTCAGGTAGGTACAGGAAAGGCACAGACCACTGCTGCCAAAATGGAAGGCTTTGTCACTTGTAGATCACTTACTTTTCTTGTATGGAATATGGCTTCCCACCCTCATCTCTTGAACCAGCTCTAAAAGCATTTGATCTTCCTCCTTGGTCCATTCTTTCCTTTTCAAATCTTTGTTATAGATTTGGTATTTTTGCAAGCACTGGAAAGGTGTCCTGTTTGTCTTAATAGAAGGAAAACAGATACACAGAGAATTGGTTATTTATGAGGACTAAAAGCAAGAGGAAAAGCCCAAAGTACCGAATGTTTTTGGCCCTGTTCTTGGATGGTTCTCAGAAAAGCATTCATTAACAGTGAATTGGCATTAACATGACTTTCTGAGGCACAGTTAAGTCAGAATTAACCAATTTATCATGCTCAGACCTTACCCCCAGCTCCTGGGCTATGGTCTGCCAGTCCAGGTAATTGTGTCTAGCAGCAATTCGCTTCAGCCTCTCTATTTCCTCCTCACTCCACTCTGTTTTGTTGATGCTTGGATGCTCCCAATTTTGCCAAAACTTCTTCAGTTCTTCTGAACTACGTTGTCCATCAAACTAAAAGAAACAAGTAAAATCTGTTTTATCTTATAGCTGGAACTGAAACATGTGGACAGAAAAGAACATCAATATTTTGCATTCCAGATATGTCTTATTGCCAAGTTTTTCAGAATTAAACCATGGATTTTTAACGATTTGAGATCCGTTATTAGTCAACTTGGAGAAATGCATGATGGAAACAGTGGATGCAAACCAAGTCAGGAGTTTCTTAAGGGAAGGGACACAGAACCAACAAAACAGCTGATCCCCCAACTTACATGGATGTTTGAAATTTTCTCCCAGTCATGCTCATCGAATCTGCTTCCTAGTAAGTCACTTTCTGGCAGTTGGCTAAAGCAGAAGGTACAAAGAACAAGAAAGAATCATGTTAAATGGTTAATTAAATACTCTGTCTTCTTGATCCAGCTTCATCTTTTTCCTCCTACCTGCTCCTGACTTCCACAAGAACTGAACACTTGTATTAGCAGGAGAAACAATTAATACAATATCCAAATATGTCACTCTAGACATGAGCAAAAGCTCAAAGGTACTAAACATTTCAAAGCTCTCTGCTTCTTTGTTGCTAAACCAAGAACTATCTAGAGCAGCATCTCTGTACTGGGTATAGATACTACACTCTGTAGTATTTTTTAGTAAAGAACTGTGGAGATGAGAGAGCTGCAAAGCCTCAACAGCACTTAATTTTTTAACAAGCCGACACAAATAAACATTTCTCCCAATGTCACATCTAGAAGAGGAAGGAGAGACGTTTAAGAAATAAACTCCAAGAAGAGACATTCATTTATCACAAAGAATGGAAAGACTTCTTACTTAATTGCCTCTATTTCTTGCTCCACTTCTTTTATTTGCTTTTCCAAGGTCTGTTTCTCCGTTTCAGTCTTGACTTTCTCCAGCTTCTGATTCCAATAACTCATCCTGTTCAAAGACACTTTTATCATTACTTAATAGGACTATACGGCAATGAGGCCAAAGGCATCAGAAGATGCACAGCAGAGACAGCCACACTAACAGGTAACCCAGGAAATTGCTGAAGAAAGGTGGAATCTCCACATCTACCTTCTTTCCCTCACATAGAATGTTCTCAGCAGGAGAAAGGAGGGGTTTTGTGCAGTACTCACTTGAGGAGCTTTGGCTGGAGCAGGCGTTGCAAGCGGTCACTCACCACCGACTTCTGCAGCAGCGTCTTCTCTCTGCTCTTCCCTACACCAAAGAGTGGGGCAGCCAGACATCAGTGCAAAAACACTGCCAGGGGAGACCCACTGCTTCCAACATCCCTGGAAAGCAACTCCCAGGTCTGCAATAGGAGTTCCAACCCTCAATCCCCAGTGTCATGTCGGACCGGGGGGCAAGTCACAGCCTCTTCCTCAGTTTTAGCTCCATCATCAAGGTGACTGTGACCACTGGAGCTGGAGGTTTTGGAGTGATCACAAGAGCTGATGCATTAAAACAAATGCCAATGAAAAAGGGAGTCACTAATCACTCCCTGAAACAATTTACTGAGCATCCCATTCCCTTTTGACTACATTTTTTGTAAAGTTGAGTGCGCAATGTCACAAGTGTTGATGTTTAACTGCAAATGGGACACACATACATTAACCATATGAATATATACATTTCTTATGGTTCATCTAGAACACTGAACAGCACACAGAGTTACTTACACTTTGCTGAAATCAGTTGTTCAAAGGATTTTATGCCCTGAGCTGCCTTTTCCTTGGCATCTTCATTGGAAGGAGGGCCCTGATGAAGATTGGAAGAATTAGATACACTGGAAGAGTCAGATACACAGAAAAAGTACTTCTTTCTTAGATCTGTACTGTGAGCTGCTACAAAAACAACTGGAAACTCAAACTTGTGCAAATTACCTTTATCAGCATCAGCTCACAGATACATAATTTTAATAGAAAAATTACCAGCCATTGAGTGACTATATTAATGTATGGATGGTGACAGTTGACATCTTGGCTATTACAGGACATCAAGACCTCTTTTTGCTAATGACCCTTTCAAAACACATGGAAAAAGTACTAATATTTGCCTCAGAAACTGAGAAAACTCAGTTTCACAGACATTCAGATTTCAAAAAGTGTTTTGAGCAGCAGGACGGAACTGGGTCGAGAAGATGAAGACAAAGTTAAAACCACGAATGTTCAAGCACCCCACAATTGGAATTCCACTCCCCAGAACTCAGGGCCAGACATGGGCTGAACAAACATTTCCAAGACAGGGTAAGTAAGTAGCAAGTGAGAAGAAAAATGTTTCAGACTGAGGAGTGAATTCAGTTACCCGATTGAATTTTAACAGTTTTAACACAGTTACAATGCAAGTCTAACACTGAAGACATCGCTACAGTTACTTACAATTCCTGTGGTTTTATCCTTAAAGTAGGGCTTCATAAAATGACCCAAAAACACATTTGCTGGAAGATTTCTACCATCTCCTGCCTTGGCTGTTTTTGACCCATCAAGCTCAGACATGATCTCCTTCTGCAATAAAAGAGTTAATTAAAAACTATCAGTGTCTCCTTCAAATTCCTGATTTCAGAGAGCAGTGGCTGAGCCATCACAAACATCCCAGGCAGGATTCAGGTTTGCAGCACCAGACTGTAAATCAGAGCACGTTAAAGGCAGGATTTGGAATTTCCTGACTTTGTACAGTTCAATGCAGATGATTATAAAGATTAATAAAATATTAACTTGCCACAACAAACTAAAATACAAGATGTAAAGTACCCATTTTTGGTCGTAAGAAAGCACGGAAACATCAGTCAAATAAACCACTTGAAAAGCCATTCAGTGTCACTGGTTTGAATTGCCAGGAAGAAAATGAATCTGGTTCCAGGCCAAGCAAGCTGAGCACTGCTGGAGCTGATTCCACTGGCAGCTGTGATGGACTAGGAATGTCCTGGGAAGTCTTACTGGGCTTGAGGGGAGGGGCAGATGGCAAATGGCAACCCAGAAAAGCACAGAAATGAACATTTCACTCCTGTTCTGCTCACCTGCTGCTCTCTGTTTTGTGCAATGAGCAGCTCCACTTCCTCAATCTTTTCCTGGATAACTTCCTGGTACACATGATTCATCTGCAGGCACGTTTCTGGATCCTGTGGAAGGCTTTCAACATCATCATCATCACTGCTGTCTTCTTCTCTTTCCACCTCCTTGAGGCAAATCAGGCATTTAAGGGAAAAAGAGAGAAATACTTGCTTTAAAGGCAGGAATGTAACATAATTAATTTTGTAACTCAGCACGTCCTTGGCTGAACCTGCTGTTTAACCCCAGCCTGGTGTGTTTCCAGGGGCAGCACCAGAGCAGCGAGGCCTCTGACCCTGTCACTTGCTGTCACATGAAGAAACCTGTGTATTACACTGAATAACAAAGTCCTAGGCAGGAATACCCAAACTGCAGAGCTGGTATTAACCCTTTCTGAGCACAGAGCCAAGGCAGCTCCCAGGATTTCCCCAGAACAGGGGAAGTTTCCCTTCCTCCTGCTCCCTTCAATAAATAGACAGAAAGATATGCTTAAAAAAACATTTACCATTTCATCCTGAGAATCATCATCATCACCATCATCTTCATCATCATCTGCTGAACAACAAAAATAGAGATGTGCCGATTGTAGTGGGATAAAAGGAAAGTTCCAAACCCCAAACTGTTCAATCAAAGCACCAGAGAGGTCTCAGACGTGACCATTAGAGGTTTTCCACAGTGACAGCATTGTCAAGTAAAAATTGTATTTAGTTACACTCCACACATGCATCTTTTTGTTTTAGAGCAGAAAAGCAGAGCAGCTCTGGATAGCCAGGACAGTATAACCACATCAATAATCCAACAGCATGGTCCTGCACACGGTGGCAAATGAGAAGCCCCAGGGTGAGCAGCCAAGTAAACATTCCAAGCCAACAGAAACACAAACTCCAAAAGCACCAACAGCCCCTCAGCAACCCTTGGGTTTGCACTCAGTGGTACAAACTCACAGAAGTTGTTCAGACCTGCACCATCAAAACAGAGGCGGGTGAAGCCACTACAGGCAGAGACGCTCCAATTGTTACCAATTTCCCTTTGCTTTGGAAAACGAACTTTGGGAGGCGCGGGCAGGCTGTGGGGTGGAGCGGCTCACACAGGCGTTCGCGGTGCCCGTTTAAATGCTCTGGTTTCACTCCCAGGGTATTTGTTGGGTGCTCGAGGGACCAGAACCGACTATAACCCTCCGTCAGGAGCTGGCAGCTCTAGGCCGGCTCCGGGGCTTTTACCACATAAACAGGCACCCCTCCAGTGCCGGCGACCCCCGCGGAGCGCCCCGAGGGGCCGCCCGAGCCCCTACCGGTACCGGAGCTGAGGCTGCAGTCGGACAGGGCCAGGTCGATGCTGGCCCCGCCGGGCTCCAGGCTGCGCTCCAGCTCCTCGATCTCCCGGCGGATCTTCTCGCGCTCGGCATCCAAGTCGAGCCCCGGGGGGGTCTGTGCGGGC
>JAOXXN010000220.1:8949497-8960117 GCA_026770055.1 Myrmophylax atrothorax | reverse complement strand
GACAGCGCCCGGCACCGCGGGGGGACCGCCCGGGGAGGGGGACAGCGCCCGGCACCGCGGGGGGACGGGGCGGGCATGGCGGGCAGCGCTGGGTACCACCCCGGCGGGGCAGCGCTCGGTGCGGGCTGTGGCCAGCGCGGAACGTCCGCACGCCCCGACGGTGTCCCGGTGTCCGCAGGTGCGGGCTGGCGGCCGGGCGGAGCTACAGCGGCGGCGGAGCGTACCCCAGCGTGTCGCTGGCGTGCCCGCTGCCCGGCGTGCCCAAGGCCGTGTTCGCGGCCGCAGAGGGTCGGGAGCGCTTCGAGACGCGGGTGACGGTGCTGGAGAACGGGCTGCGCGTCGCCTCCCAGAACAAGTTCGGGCAGTTCTGCACCGTGGGCAGTGAGTACCCGCAGGGGCTGGGGGTGATGCCCGAGCGCCGCCGGAGCCGGGTGACCGTGTGTGGGCCGGGGGTTGTGCTGATTTATTCTCTTCTTAATACCAGTTCTTGTAAATTCGGGATCAAGACACGAAGCAAAATATCTCAGTGGTATCTCTCACTTCTTGGAAAAGCTGGCATTCTCTGTGAGTACTGCCCTGCCCATCACGGGGTCCTGAGCACCCAAAATCTGCATGGGGAGGGAGGAGGAGCAGCCAGGGGCACCTTCCACTATCCCAGGTCGCTCCAAGCCCCGTCCAGCCTGGACTTGGACACTTCCAGGGATGGGGCAGCCACAGCTTCCCTGGGCAGCCCATGCCAGGGTCTCTCCACCCTCACAGGAAGAATTTCTTCCTAATATCTAACCTAAATCACCCCTCTTTCAGTGGGAAGCCATTCCCCCTTGTCCTGTCACTCCAGGCCCTTGTCACAAGTCTCTCACTATTTTTCTTGTAGCTCCCATCAGGTCCTGGAAGGCCACAATTATGTCACCCCAAAGCTTCTCTTTTCCAGGCTAAACTATCCCAACTCTCTCAGCCTTTCCTCACAGGAGAGGTGCTCCATCCCTCTGATCATCCCTCTTAATTCCCAGCTAATTATTGTGACCATTATTACATTTTGAAAGCCTGTTGTGCTTTCACCTCCAAGGATAGCGAGTATTGATCAAACCACTTGACTAAAAGATTGTAGAATGTTCTTGTTCTGGGCTACACTGAGGGATTATAAAAAGTTATTGCTTTACTAATTAATAACACTGGTATTTTCTTTTTTAGTCCACAGCTCAGTTTGGCAGCAAAGATGAAATTCTGCTCACCTTAGAGAAACATGGGGGCATTTGTGACTGCCAGGCATCAAGGTGGGATGCTCCTTCTCCTGCTCTGTTCACTGACAGCACTTTGAGTTCCTTTTTCTAGTGTGGAGCAGTAAAAGCCACTTTGTGTTTCCAGGCAGCAGAAATCCATTTGTGGTGGCTGCTGAGAAGCTCCAAAAAAGTGAACCTGAAAGGGTTAGAGAAGTCAGTTCTATTCCTTTTGACAGCATTTAATGAGTGAAGCAGCTTTTCCTGTGATGTCCTGATACTGAAATGATGCTGCATGATCACAGAAGTGAGTTCCCAGTGCAGAACCTGCCTGTTTGTGTTGCAGGGACACCATCATGTACGCTGTGTCTGCTGATGCCAGAGGCCTGGACACCGTGGTCAACCTGCTGGCTGACGTGGCTCTCCAGCCCAGGTTATCAGGTCTGGGAACACAACCCTCTGCCCCTAAAAAGGATTTCCAACAACATATGGCTTGCTCTTAGAATTCTTCACTAGACTGTGCCCTCTAAGAAGCCACACTGCAGCAGTTGGGGGTTGCCATCCCTTGCTTTCTGTCCTGTTCCAGATGAGGAGATCGAGATGACCCGCACGGCCATACGGTTTGAGCTGGAGGACTTGAACATGAGACCTGACCCCGAGCCTCTCCTCACTGAGATGATCCATGCGGTAACATGCTGAAAGTTCCACCTTGCATTCAGCCTCCTGCATTCTCTTTCTCATTTTTTTTGTCAGCCTCAGGGTTTATTTTAGATTGTTCTAAACCCAAGTGGTTTTGTTATTCAATTTCAGTGGTGGGAGAATTTTGCTGTCCCTCCACTCTGAAATCCAGCATTCTACTCATGTTAAAGGTTCCAACCTAATCTAAAAAAAACTTATCTGCAACTTATCTTTGTTGATGTGGGTGACAATATGTTGTTAATGAAATAACGCTCTGTCTTTCCTCTCATACATGTCTCAAACTGGTTGGCTTAATTCCAAAACAAAAAGAGAAGGTTTAGATGAGGGGTTTAGGGGTGGTGAGGTGATATTTTAATGTATCTGTTCCCTTTTAGGCAGCCTTCAGAGACAACACAGTTGGCCTGAACAGGTTCTGCCCTGTGGAGAACACGGACAAGATCGATCGGGCCGTGCTGCACTCGTACCTGCGCAGCTACTACACCCCTGACAGGATGGTGCTGGCTGGGGTGGGCATCGAGCACGAGCAGCTGGTGGAGTGTGCCAGGAAATACCTGCTGGGAGTGCAGCCTGTGTGGGGCACTGGGCAGAGCAGGGGCGTGGACAGATCTGTGGCTCAGTACACGGGAGGCATCGTCAAGGTAAGTGCTGGAGGTGGCGTCGTGCCCCTTGCTGTCACTTGGAAGTTGAGCTGATTTTTGCTTTTCCAAAGTTCTGTGCTGTTCATGAGTATGAGCCAGAAGTGGCCATGACAGCTGTTGATTGGCTGACATGTTAATTACCAGGAATGTATCAAGCTGGATGCAACCATGGTGACAATCAGTCTTGATAATTTGTCTGCTCTTCCCACAGGTTGAAAAAGACATGTCAGATGTGAGTCTGGGCCCTACTCCCATCCCAGAGCTCACCCACATCATGATTGGGTTAGAAAGCTGCTCCTTTTTAGTAAGTATTAACCTAAAATCCCTTGTTTTGGGTGCCCTGTACTTGAAGAATCCCAGAGCACCAACTCATTACATAAACACTGGCACTCTTGCTGCTGCATGTACAGACATGCAGCTTTTCCACTGACAGTTTGATGCAGGCACTGACCTTCCCACTCCTCTTGTGCCAGTGTCTTTTTCTTCCCTTTGCTCACCCCAGACCCTTGAGAGCTCTGCCATTGTCTGACTGAATTTCTTGTTGCAATTCAGGAGGAAGATTTCATTCCCTTTGCGGTGCTAAATATGATGATGGGAGGTGGTGGCTCCTTCTCAGCTGGAGGGCCTGGCAAGGGCATGTTCACCCGACTGTACCTCAATGTGCTCAACAGGTTGGTTTTGCCTTTGAAGGGGTATCAGAAACCATCCTCCAGTAGGTTCATGTGGAAAAAAATGAAAGCAAACACCCCCAAGTTCTACATCAGCTTATTCTGCTTGATACATGGGACTGACTTGTCAGCTGGCATTTTGATAGGGTGAAAGTCTCACTGGCACTGCTGAGAATCCTGAAGTGCACTAGGAGGGCACTCACTGTCCATGTTTGTTTAATTTTTACATGTAAATTTTGGGGGTTTTTATATTTTAAAATGCTGTTTGCATACCCACAGGCACCACTGGATGTATAATGCAACCTCTTACCACCACAGTTACGAGGACACCGGTCTCCTGTGTATCCACGCCAGTGCAGACCCAAAACAGGTAGAGAGTCCTGCATTCAAAAATAGGTGTCCTTAAAAAGGAACCACATCTCTCAGTACCAGACAGGAATGCTGGCACAATAAGTGTTGTTCTAATCTTCTTTCAATGATCTCTTTTCTGTAGGTTCGGGAGATGGTGGAAATCATCACCAGAGAATTCATCCTCATGGCAGGAGCAGTGGGAGAGGTCAGCAGCACATTTGAACTTGCAGATAGTTTTTGAGCTGAAATAATCCCTGGAAGTGTCCAAGGCCATGTTGGATGGGGCTTGGAGCAACCTGGGCTAGGGGAAGGTGTCCCTGCCCATGGCAGGGGATTGGAAAGAGCTGAGCTTTAAAGTCCCTTCCACACCAAACCAGTCTGGGACTCCATGAACACATTGTCTGCAGAACTCTTAAATGGTATCATGTGTTAGAGAGCAGTGACCAGAATTTTTGGAACATTATTTATTTCCTGCTCATTCACAGGTAGAACTTGAGCGAGCGAAGACGCAGCTCAAGTCCATGCTCATGATGAACCTCGAGTCTCGGCCAGTCATCTTTGAAGATGTGGGAAGGCAGGTGTTGGCAACAAACACAAGGAAGCTCCCTCATGAGCTCTGTGCCCTCATCAGTGAGTACACAACGCTGTGCCTTGCCTTGAGTGAACTGTAGGTACAGTCAGGGCAGGGCAACTTAGACAGTTGAACTGGCTGAGAAAGCCTGGGGGCATAAATACTGCAGAAATATATTTCAAACTGATCTCAATGGTTTTTAGACTATCAAGGCTTGTTTTTGTCAGAAGGAAGGGAAAACCAGAAGCATGGAAGAAAAGAGTCAGCAATCGTTTTTCCGAGTATCCTTGTATATACAAGGGTCACAGCTCTGCCTCTTTTTTTCCTGCAGGTCAGGTGAAACCTACTGATATCAAGAGGGTGGTCACTAAGATGCTACATAAGAAGCCAGCTGTGGCTGCCCTGGGTGACCTGACAGACCTGCCCTCCTATGAGCACATTCAGGGGGCGCTTTCCAGCAAGGACGGGCGGCTCCCGCGGCTGTACCGGCTCTTCCGATAGAGCAGCACGTCCTGCCAGGCTCACAGACTCCCTTCTTTTGTAACGTGGTTTTGAGATTATAATGTTTCTGTACCACCCTCCCTCCCCCAAATCTTCCCAGGCATACTGTGCAACCATGGAGCTGTGCTACCTTAAGCAAAGCTGCTTTGGAGCACCGGACTGTGAAGAGCTCGTGTGGGATTCCTTCCTGAGGGATGTGGTGACACACCTGAAAGAGCTTGGCTTACATGCCTGAGTCAAAGAACATTAATAGCTGTTACCAAGGTGAACAAAGACTTGCTCAAACTGAATTAGGACAATAATAGTTATTATCCCTGTGAAGTTTGGCAAAAAGTTTCCTGCAGTCCAGGTTTTGTTACAAATCATGGATTCATTTCATCAGTAGTACCTACGAGGAGTCCCATGTCTAGGAACAACTTCATCATTTTGCCTGAGCTCAAAGCAAAGCAGACCCATGGCATAACCAAGTTTCTGTGGAGTTCCTCTGCAGAGATACTGTGCATAAACCTACATGGACACTTGGGAATAAAAGTGATCCTGCTCTGCAGGGTTTTTCACTCAGAAGTGAACTGTGCTAAAGAATAAAAGTTCTTTTCCTCCACAGAGTTGCTATACAAAGAGTTATTAAAGGAGTTGCTGCTGCTGCACCTTAAACTTGTACCTCATTTCCTCAGTGTCACTCAGATGAACTTAAGGCCTTGCAAAAAGAAGGCACAATCATCTGTCTCACAGCAGAGCTGTCCCTCAGCTCAGAGTCAAGATAATAAAATTACAGCATTTAAAGACATTGTGGTCTTGACTGACACGGTGTTACAAAAAGCCAAGTGCCACACGTGAGATACTGAAGAAATAGAGACTCAAAAGAGGAATAAAACATTTGATTTACATAATCCCCCAACACATGGGTTTAAAAATATAAACAGCTGCATTGCAGTACTTCACTGCTAGATATGTATGGTGAGGAGCAATCAAACTGGGAGCAGAGCACTGTGAGGCAGCTGTTTACCTGCTTTACCCCATGCATTCCTCATGCAACTAGAAGAAGATGCTGCATTGCTTCTTGTGGAGCCCACAGTCTGGAAATCCTGTTCAGTTATTGTGTATGTTTGTAAGGAAATAAAGAGACATCTAAACAGCTGGAGCAAGTAGTAAGACTTCTGAAATTCATCAGCCAGGGGCTGTGTTTCTTGCACTGGTGGGTGGAACATGTGCTTTGTATGTTCAGTTCAAACAATTCCAGAGAAATCTGTCCCTCTCTTGTAGCTGAAGAGAAATGGCTTAGGTCACCCAAACATGCATCACACAACTCTGGTTCTGACAAGAGTAAGAGCTGGTTCTCAGTTAAGGTATTGCATTAATTTATTTTTATTCCTTTAAAAAGAAAGGAAATCCAAGTACCTGATGGCTACAGACAGGTCAGTGCCATAAATGTACCGCAGAACAGAAGCTCTGTCGTGGACAGGTTGCATAGTCAGCAGCACTTCCTCCAAGGTGTTTGCTTGGTGTATTAGGTACTAAGGGGATGAATGATCCAGCCCATCTGTGCCCCCATGAGGAATTTTTAAGTATTAGCTGTACTTAACATTTGGCCAGTGCCATACTGGTACTTGTAAGATGTTTAACCTTAAGACAACACTACTTCAAAAATAGCAAGTTATTCACAGTTCACTGAGTTGAAAAAAACAAAACCAAAAGGAATTGACTGTGAGTGGAGGTAATGGAACTGCATTAGCTGACTGCAAATCTCCCTGGTACACTCACTTGACATCACTTTGGTAAAGCATCACACAGTACTGTACTTAAACCATTAATTGCAATTCAGGTGTCCTGCTACTGAAGGCAGGTAGTGTTTTATGAGCCCTGGAGAGGGCATGTGAGGTCAGGGAGGGATTGTTTCAAGCAGTCTCAGCAGCCAAATATATGGCCTGAGAGTATAGTTTTTACCCCCTTAGTAACAGAAGGCCTATAGAATGAGTATTGAAAGGCAATGTTTCTACACTTCAATGTACAGGAGTACATTCACACACTTGCTGTAGAGGACCCAAAAAGCCCAACACAGGAGCACCATCCATACACAGAACTGCCCAAGTTCATCAGCTGGTCCCTGTTACTCATTTTACAGAATACACTTGGCTACAGAGAAGGAGCAAAACCCAACCCCACACTGTATGTAAGCAAATCTGATCAAACCAAAGAGACAAACCAAAAATTCACCTTTCTGCAGGCTCTTCTTAGGTCCTCTGCCCCAGGTGATGCCAGTTCCAGCAGCTGTGCCCCTGTGTGGAGTCCTCCAACAACCAACAGGCTGCACCTGGTGGCTTCCTAAAATAGTCTGGTTAAAAATAAATCCATTTTACCTGTTGGAATGGGTATCTTAAATAACTGACTCCTTTTCTTCAGCAAAAGCACTTGAGCTACATGGATTAGCTCATGCAAATGAATCCAGGATGAGGTTTAAGACATTCTTCACAACTGCCAGAGGTGCTTAAGCAGACAATTCCCTGCAGAGTTTGCCATGGCCTGAAATCCTCTTTCTGGGCACCTCTACCACAAGCACTGCAGAGCTCTCAGCTCAGGAGATGCTACATATGCTGCTGGATTTTTGGTCCTTTTGCTCCCGTCGTTTCTGAAGTTCCCTTGTAATCCGCCTCTTTATTCCCATCAAATACAGTTCTCTGTCAAACTGCCCTGCAGCAAGTGGAATGCTACAACAGAAACACAAGCCATCAGATCAGGGCATAAATTATTCTTGTTTGCCCAGCATTTCCCAATTACTTAACACAACAAAGGCCAGAAAACTAGTTTTTACTTTCTTAATGCATTGAGCTACTGCTGTGAGGAAAACAGAAGTTGTTCTTCCACGGCAACAAGTTAAGGTTTTTCACAACACATTTAAATGAAGAAAATGCTGGTTGTAAAAGGGAAATGCGTGTTCAATTTAAGCATGAACACACCTGCATTCATTTATAGAAGACTTATGATCCTAAACCAAACCCCACTTATTTGAAAAGGTAAACCAGGTTACTGTTAACTTGGTCTATTCACTGATGTGGTTCATCAAAACAGACCTTGGTCTGTTCTACAGAGGCCAGAAGGAAACCCAAGCAGCCCATCACTCACTCTACAATACTGATGTTTAATAGGTATTCATTACCCAAAACCAAGAACCCCAATTCTAATTGCACTGCTGATCAAATGCTTTGACAAATCACCATTTTCTAGATACACATATCTTGAAATCCCTGACCGTGCTGCTCACAGAAAGGAGAATAAATAAATTTCAGTGATTTAACCTAATTTTCTGAGAAGTTCTACAACAGCCCACAATAGGACATTAAGGACTTAGAGGATCTCAAAATACGCCACTGACATCCAGCTATGTTGAAATGGAGCCACCACTGAGGAGGGAAAACAGCATTGATCCCAAAGAGGGAAAGAGGAACAGAAGAGCAGATCTGCCCAGGCTGATAGGGAAAATAAAGAGCTGGATTTATAACCAATTCCAGTGGGCTCTTGTTTATCCCTCTCAGGAGGATTAAGGGACCTGGAAGCAGGGATTTCAGATGTCAGTGCAAGGTTTAAGCTCTTACTGCTCTGACCACCAGCATATACTGGGTAAAAATCAAACAAGCTGCAGATCTACATGGAATAAACTCTATTTTAGGAATTCTGAGAAGACAAACTCCAAACAGGAGCATATCCTCAGGATCCCTGGAGCCATGTGCAATCATACAGAGCAGCACAAGGAGGTACTCACTTGTCTCTGCCAGGCCTGACTTTCACACGAAACAAGGCAAACACAGGGCGATGGTCTGAGGTTTTGATCCCAGGACAAGAGGAATATTTGACAGCCTGGATGTCATCCTTGTACCGACTGCGGAACACAACTCGGTCCTGGAGACAGACAGAGAGGGGAGAGCGATGGTGACTCTCTTTGCACACCCATCCACCCTGGAAAGCAGCACTGGTTCACAGGAGGCAAACCCATTCATTTATCACACTCCACTCAGTGAAAATAAGTGTCTTGGACAGGGATCCACTTGTGAAGAGTGCGTGTCTGATCCCAACAGCTGTCCTGTGCCCAGCTCTGAGCACAGGGGAGAATCCACTCAAACAGACTGTAAGGCAGGGAAAATGAGGTTAACAGCCTGTGCCATACTCTGCCTGTGCTTACATGTTTAACAATCCTTTTCTTCCAAACCAAACTCACATGCCCTGTTGCTCTGAAGCCACAAATCTCAGCACATCTGAACCCCCTCTGGTGCAGGTGTGAGGTGCTGAAATCATCCCTTACCGTGTAGGAAGGAGTCCTTTGTTTGGAAGTGGTGTCATAGCTGTCCTTCCCTATGTCAAACTTGTAGGAAGGGCGGAAATGGATATCAGCTTCCTGGAATCCTTTGAAAATAGACCCTGTAAGGGAAGGGAACAGCATGAACAAATTCCTCCTTCCTGAGAACCCAGTGCAGTTCTGCATTGATTCTACTAATGCAGGCTAGAAACAACAGCCCTGTACAGACATAACTAGAAAAACCTGGGGTCAGGCTCCAGAAAGTGAGCAGGCTCAAGTTCTTACATAGTGAGGATAAAAAAGAGCCAGTGGCTATTTAGTGAGTGGCCAGTTACACAAAGAACCTGGTCGAGGCACTTCCCCTTCCACTGAAACTTGTGGTGCTTTGCAAATGCTGTTCACATCTGGGCCCTGGAACAGAATGGTCTCTCAGGTTATGGAGAGTCAGATGAAACAGCAGCAAATGGCTTGGGAGGTTACACTGTGTATAAAATGCTATAGCAAAAGGTTCCTTGACACACTGCCACTGTATTTGACAACTGCTGACTTCCTTTTCCAGGGAATGCAACAAAAACAAGCAGGGAAGGTCTCTAGGAAATGGGGATTTGGCTGTAATTATTCCTGTGTGTACATATCATTGTTCATTGGGATGAGGGAGGAAAACAGTTGCCTCTCACCCCGACTCATCTCACTGGTTAGCTGGTCATACACCAGGAGCTTGGACACGTCCGTGGCCGGGTTCTGGTTCAGGATGGAATCCACAGTCTCACGGTCCTTGTTCAGTCGGAAGTTGAAGTCACCAAACCAGAAGACTTCGTCAAACCGAGTCGTGACATCACCTGCAAATTCAGGCCAGAAGTGCTCAGGACATGCTGCCAGGTGTGTTCAAGGAACAGGCATAAATCCCTTCTCTTCAATACCAGGAGATGTGATATGTGAGCATGTTCTCTGCCTATGACCATCACAGAATATGGTTATAAAACACAGAAAGAGCTGAAAAGAGACCAAACTATCTATAGGCCCTAAAACCAGGGTGAACACAAAACCCTAATACCACACTACAAAGAGTCAATTCATCTTTCCAGAAAACAGACTTGACTACTTATCTCAGCATCATGTTGTCAGCACAGCATTAAGAAACAACAGTGGAATTTGGCAAACATTGCTCTGACTTTTGTACATGCAAAGGGACATAACATTCCTTCTCTTAAGTCTTGAAATAAAGTAATTTCTAATTGTTCTAGAAAACACTTGGAAGGCGAAACACATCTGTAATATTGATAACAATTATGCCAAAATTATCAAATTGCTGGGAAAATACATCACATAAAAACTCCTTTCTGAACTTTATCTCTTGCATTTCAATTTTTTTTTCTCAAATCCTCCCCAATATTTCAAAAAAAAATGGTGTGAGTAATAAACATCCTCAGACACAAAGACTTGTAGTCTCTTTTTATACTATCTCAAATTATCACTCTCTTTCTCCCTTTCGCAGTGCAGACTGAAAGACAATGCACAGACTGTTCATTTGGGTTCTCACACAGTCATGGTTTCACACTTACTAGAACTGGATCGATATGGGTTTGTGTCTGGAACATTCTTGGGAAGTGTGAGGGCTTGAATGGTTTTACTGTAGTCCAGTTTCCTCTCATTCACTTTACTGTCCCCAGCTGAAAGACACAAACCC
>JAOXXN010000220.1:8913258-8944087 GCA_026770055.1 Myrmophylax atrothorax | reverse complement strand
GAGGAGCGCAGTGATCGTCACTCCCGTGACATCGCGACTGTCACGATACGGGACTAAGGCGCCGTTTAAATAAGCAGCTTAAAGTAGACATTTTATGCGTATTAAAAAAATTACAAGTTGTCTGCATTAAGGCTAAAAGCTTCGGTTTTAAACACTTCAATACAGACACTGATTATGGAATCTCAGAGTGGGACCTTAAAGCTCATCCAGTTTCATGGGCAAGGACAACTTCCACCAGACCAGGTTGCTCCAAGCCCTGTCCAACCTGGCCTTGAACAGTTCCAGAGATGGGACATTCATCTTCTCTAGGAAACCCGTGTCAGGGCCTCACCACCCTCACAGGGAAGAATTTCTTTCCAACATCTCATCTAAACCTTCTCTGCTGCACAAGCCAAGTCCAACACTGAACACTCCAGGCTCCTTTCCCTCACATGGATCATTCCCAAACAGGAGAGGTTTCTCCACCCAGCTCCCTAAAGCAATAACCACAAGAAGAAAGTAAAATGTGAAAGTGCTCCAGAGCGCAAAATATTTTATTTAAGAATTTACAGTGTCAAATCTTACACTTAGGAAAGACAGCTGCTCCCAGCTCAGAGGGAGCCTCCTTGAATGAAGTTGTTTGGCAGTCTCTACTGAAAGAAGAAAATAATCAGCAGCCTGGCTGGACTAGAAGAAAGCCAAGTGCCTGATTAGGTTTCAATTATAGAAAAGTAAACCACACTGACTGCTGCTGCCCACATCTGGAATTGAGTCTGGACCATCACACAGAGGTTTCTAATCCCCCCAAACAGTTTTACTTGGGCTGTGTGCAAACCTTTTGGGACATATGCAAGGCTATCATGATCTGAGAAAAATGGTGTTATTTAGAAAAAGAAACAACAGGGGACCAACACTGGCAATTTCACATTCACGTTACTTCGACTCCCGGGCAGAAATTCAAGTAAAATCAAATAGTTTGGTGGCAAGTTCTAAATAAAATATGGTCTAATGATTTAATAAATATTTAAAGTTTATTTCTCTCTTTGTAGATAATTCAGATTCCTCAGTGAATATAAATGCTGCATATCATGGTTTTCAACATTTTCTATATTAAACCTAAAGATTTTAAAGTCCATCTGTAGAGGTCTAATCCGCCTACTTTTAGTACACTTGAAATTCACCTGTTAGCTACTTAAGACCTTGGTTATTTTAGTAATGGAGATTCAAGAACGGATTATTACTCTGATTCTGGCACTCCAAAGGAAAAAATAAACAACTTTCAAGCTGTTACCCCCCAGCTGCACAGTGCCAGCAGTTTGAGAGAAAGCAAGTAACCGTATTGCACTTAAACGAACACTCACTCGTCGAGAGAACAGCATTGGCTATGATACAGAGCTCCTTCCCACTATACAGTTGGCTTTACAAGTAGTCTAAACCACAAACTACATACAGACTAGGAAAGATCCAAATCAAATCAGTATTAGATTACAGTCACAGTTTTCATTCAATGCAGGTCAATTTATTTGGATGAGCTGTGGCCCCCTCCCCACTCCACACACACACCTCCAGTTCCACTCGCTGCCAATCCACATCCTGGCTGAAAGCATCACAACCGTGCATGGTCCTCTTAAGGCCACAGTGCTACCTTACAATGTGGACACGGGTTTTTCCCCCCTGCTGGGAGGGGAGCATCCTTCAGAAATTAAGGAATCCCTGAAACTATGTCTTGGAAGGTCACACTAGTAGGTTTAAAATAAACTTAAGGAATAAATTGCCTATGCAATTTACAAATAGGTTCTGTAACAGACAGCAACTATTTCCTCCCTCCTGTCTATTCTTTATCAACGCAAAGCTATTTCTAGCCAGGTTTTTTAAAAGGAAAAGTTACGTATATTTCATGTTTGGTAATGGTTTTGCGTAGATGAGGTGCAAGCAGGGAGACCCATGAAAAAATCACCCATCAGTAAATTTCTATCCCGTCAGCTGCAGCTGAACCACGTGCCATGTGGCTGAATAGTTCTTTGCATACTCAGAAACATCACTGAGGAGTCCAAATACAAAGCCATTGTATTCTACTTCAATGTTGGATACTTCCTCTGTCCAATTCTTCCCAGTCTTGAACTTCCAGTGGCTGCAGGAGACTAAAAAAAGGAAGAATAGAAAAAAAATTTCTGTAAAAGTGTCATGCTGGAGACAAAAGACAAAAAAATTGGGAATAAAGTTTTTAATGAAAACATTTAATTCAAACATTTAAATTAAACAAGTGCCAGACTGGTCTTTGTGCACATTAAACACTATATGGAACAATCCAGATCAAGCTGGTAAAGCATAAAATCATGTTTTGTTCAAATTATAAAATCACAGAGTGGTTTGGATTGGAAGAGAACTTAAAGACCACCTAGTCCCACCCCACTGCCATGGGCAGAGACACCTTCCACTAGTCCAGGTTTCTCCACAACCTGGCCTTGAACACTTCCAGGGCTGGGGCAGCTGCAGCTTCTCTGAGCAATCTTGGGTAATAAAAACAAAGCAAAGTAAAGGTGAGGCCTTTACTCACTTGTGCAAATTGAGAGGGATTGTAGAACGGAACTGCTCCTGCTGAAGGTGCCCCTGAGGGTGGGACAGTGGCAGGCTGCAAAGAGAGAATACTGAAGTTAGAGAAGGGCAGAGCTTTGCTGCCTCTCAAATGTGGTTTGCTGAGTTATACAGAGCAAATATTCACAGAAATAATGCCAACAACATGGAGAGCACAGCATATTATAACAATTGCAGAGTGCTGGTACAGTTTGCATCCAGATCCAGAATATTACTTGCTTAATGTAGGAATTGGCCAAACAATGCCACACATGCATAAACTGTAAATAGCTCTGAAGATCCAAAGCATGCAAAACCAACAGAAGACACCAGTGCAACTTCACTGAATTAGTACCTTCTGCCTTTGTTAGTACACCTTAGGGCTTGCCCCAAAATAAACATTCTATGTCAAGTTTTGCTTCACTAAGAAATATCAGAAAGGTTTGTGTCACTCCATTGTGGTGACCCCACAGCTCTGAACTTACAGCAGAGATGAAGCATTCCTTTAATTCCTACAGGGACTTTTGCAGATGGCTTATTACCAATTCAAGACTGGCAGCAGCAGAATGACTAAATTTTGCTTGTTTGTGTCTTTTTAGGTTTGCTGTGTTTCGTTTGGAAATTTTTTGTGATTATTATTTGTTTAAAATCAACTGGCTTCTTTAGTATCCCAGGAAAAAGATGCTGAGAGCATTATGTGAATCTCTTAGGAACAGAAACAAAAAGCATGCCTGGACTACATGCACTGATAAATACACAGAACTGAAGACCCTGTTTGAGTGTAAAAAGGAACACTACATCATTAGCTACTTTTAATGATATTTTGGTGAAATGAGAAGTGGGGAAAATGACTAAAAGTAGCATTAGTAGTTGAGCAAATGCAAAATAAAGAGGGGGAAGTAAATAAGTTAACATAAATGACAATGGCCAGCCACATGTACCTGATTAAAATGCTGGCTTACTTCACGTGATAATGAACTCATTGAACTAGAGCGCGAAAGCTACAAAACAGCAAGAACACACAAATACAAAAAAACACAAATAAAAAAGTCGTCATGCATGTCACTGCCCCAAGCTTTCAGTTGTTTTATTTCATTGTAAGAGCCTCACTGCCAAAGGTTAAACCAACTTCAAGTTAAAAAAAAAAAAAAACAAAAACAAAATGTAAAGCCAGAAGTTAGTTTAAATCAAAAGGACTTCTTAAAGCACAAAATTATGTAGATATAGAACATTTAGTAGGAACAAAGGTAATGTTACTCTGCCTGGCACACAGCAATCTACTCTCCTTGTGTCTTGCACTTAGTATTAGTGAAATTACATGCATGCATGGAGGCAAGAAGAGATCTTCAAACTCCTACTGATGTTTTACTCTGAAAAACACTTGTAAAAGTACTACAGGAAAAGGAATGTAGGACATGGAGGCTGAGCTTCTCCTACGGGCTTAGAGATCTTTTCTGTACAATTTTGGAGGCATTCATATTCCATCTTGGCTACTCATCAGCAACTGAATCAGTTATTTCTTTTTGATGGCCCATAGTACAAATTAATGGTTAAAATATGCTGTAAAAGTCAGTAACTACTTTGCATCAAGCCTTACCTCGCCTGATTGGGAGCCATCAGGGTTAGGAATAGGGAGTCCAGATCCAGCAGGAAGGGCTGCAGGGTTTAAGTACTAAAGAAAAACAAGGCAATTCTGTTTATCATCATTACTATAATGCTGTTTCACAATTCTGCTACAGATATCACTGAAGCAGAACCTCACAATACACCCAGCAGGTGAAACATGCAGTGTAACATTCCCATGTTCCCGGTTTCTTTCCTGGCACATACTGCACCCATGGAACCTGCAGCCCTGCCAGATTAGGAAATGCAACTCATGGGATTCCCACTTGAACTTCCCCTTGCCCAGTTCTTTAATTAAAATGTTAAACCACAATCACCACAACAACATTCTTTACGTGTTGTGGCTGTGAAACTACTACTTAGAATCATGAGGGGTTTTTAATCAGAAATTTGAATTCTATCTACAAGATATTCTTTCTAACCCACCTCTGGTTCCACAGCAGCAGCAGGATCTGTGTTGGTTTGGTTTGCAGCTGGTGTGTGCTCTGCTGCACCACTCCCTTCCATTGGCTGGGATTCCCCTGGAACTACAGAGGAAATAGGATTTAGCCACACACACCATACTCATCAATAGCCATACAACCTCCCTACAAATGTATCCACATGACACACCTGAGTTTGGAACAAATACATTGGCAGGAATGGGCATTGGTGCCAAGGGGGAAAACAGGTCTGATGGTGCAGGAATTGCTCCACTTGACTTGGTTCCACCTGGATTCAGGACATCCACATAACGGGCTCTGCTTCCAGCTACAACAGAAAAATGCAGAAATGGCAGAGATAAGCCTTCTGTTAGTCATACCTTGACTATTTCAAACAGTTTGTTGTTTAAAGCATCTTTTAGAATCAGAAAATAACACTCCAGGGACACCAATGGTAATACCTAAGTCATGACACAGTTGTGACAGCAGTCACAGTGCAGGAGCCGGACACAATCAAAGCCAGGAACAACCCACAGCTCCATTGGGTTGCCAACTGTTCCCAAACAACTCCAGAAAAGCCAAGGCTTTTGTCTTCCCATTTCATGGAAGAGAAAAATCTGAATTCTTCCATATTTTGAGCATCAATGTTATCTGTTACCTGCTCTTCTGGAGAACATGTTCACAGGGGCACCAGGTGGGCCTCCAGGTCCAGGTGGAGCAGCCTGAGGAACTTTAGGAAATCCTGTTGGAGGTGGTGGTGGAGGTTTACTCTGCAGGGAGAACAAAAAAAATCCAATCACATGGTTGACTGGAGTTTTAAACCAAGTATCTGCCTGACTTCTCTCCTTACCTATTCCAGGGCACATGAAATTGGGTCTACAAACCAATACTTCTCATCTCCCAGGTGCACACTCCCAGGTGGTATCTTAACTAATGCCAAGGGATTTCTACAACACACCTACACTCACTCAAAGGAAACAACAACAGTGGTCCTTATAATTTGTTTGTTTTTAGACAGATCCTCAAATGAGAAGGATGGACAGGAGGTGTGACTTTCTTTGTTGTGTAATGCATCACATTTTCAAAACTAGATTCTTCCTATCCTTTTCCCCTCCCTATATTCTGTTTGCAGCAAGTCAATTTACAAGTAATTGTCAAAGAAAAAAAAGGTGATGCCAACCTCTAATGAAATGATACACCAGACTAAGTTTAAAGCAAATTCCCTTGTAAATTCAATTGCAGTTACTGAATCCACACCAGCAATTAAAACACAAATAGTTCCATAAGGATGTAGACTATAAGAATGTGTAATCTGTTCATTAGTTTCAGAATGTTGCACATTTTAATCCAAATTCAGCAAAAGGCAGCCCTTAAAGAGCCAACAACAAACTGAAGAAAATTGTGTGCCAGTAGAACTTTCTGTTTTCCACTTGGAAAAACCACAAGGACTCAGATTTTTACCTCTTCTTCTGGTTCATCCAGATTAACCCAGCGTTGTTTCTGTTCATCCCAAACAATCTACAAGAAAATCACAATCAAAAATTAGGAGGTCAAAGCAAGCTGTTAAAAAAAAAAAAAGATAACCATTTTTTAAAAAAAGCCAGTCTTGAAATAAGTATAATCTTCAAAGTTCTACAAGCACTTGTTTACTTGTCAAAACTATCTATGTTCATCTGTCATCCAGGAGAACACCTGAATAAACTGGAGTGTATAAATGATTTTGTGATCTTACTGATTTGTTCTTGTCATCTGGCAGGTGAGCCTCATTCTTTCCTTTTCCCATCAGCCAGCGAAACCAGGTTGCACCAGTCTAAAAAGAAATTAATCCAGCCAGTTAATTCTCTCACCACTGTCTTTACAGGCAGGTTAAAAGAAACATTAATGCAACAACACCTTGTTAGGGGCTTCAACTCTGAGCCCAGAGCTGCACCGAATAAATAAACAGTTTAGTCGTGACCTCTTAAGTCAGTTCCCCAGACCAGGAGTTACCACATATAGTTTGAGTAAGTTTTACCTTTCTAGGTGCTGCCTCCTTTTTTGTTTCTTTTTTAGTCTCCTTCCCTGCAGGAACAGAGGGAGGAGGAGAGGGCTGTTTTGCTGCAGAGTTGGATCTCTCTCGTCCCGCAGAATGAGCAGAAGACTCTGAGGTTGTTCGGGATCTTTGCCCATAGCCCTGTTATTACAAACATGCAGGAAAGGACAAAGTTGTCACTGCTGGAGTGATGGATTATATTTCATTTTGCTACACAAATTCCTTCTTTGAAAAGTTCATAATAGGAAGAGATATAAAAGTTCATAAAAATTAACCCAAAAATGGATCTTCGTCCTGATTAGATATAAAGCCAGGGCATAAATAATAAATGCATTTGGATATATTAAAAATATGAAACAGAAATGCTTAATAAACAAGCAGCTAAATATCTGACACAACATACACATTTCATCAAGAATTTCCACACAATTATAGACATTTAATCTGGTTCTTGGGGACCTCTAAAAATTAAGCTTCAGCTCTGGCTGAAGAGCCCCCAAATTCTCTTGTGTTTTCATTATGCTGCAATGCAGCTGCCACTTGCTGAAGAGATGTATGAAATAAAGGTACCATGCTGGCCATTCTGCCATAGAAATCCTCCTCTCTCTGTTCAGGGAATGAGTTTTCTGAAGGAGACTCTGGGGCAATTCTCTGCATTCCTTAAAAACAAAATCAGATTATGTTACCAGAGCGCACAACAACAACAACAACAAAACAACATCAAACCCAAAAGCCCCCAGGTTCTACAATATTAAGGCAAAAGTTTTCATTAGTTATGAATCTTCTTCTAGAAAGAATCTGGTCTTTTAAAGAACATGAACAGCAGTTGCTGTGATTTCATTCCCCTCCTGCAGGTAATTGTGTTTGTTCTAAACACAGCCCAGAGTGGGCTGAGGGATTCAATCACCAGTATGGAACAGGTAAAGGTTCTTCACATCTCCAACTCAGCTCTGCCCAACTTGTGTATTCCTGTCTTTACTTGTCTCAGGTTCTGCTGACACAGAACTAAAACTTAGCAGGGTCCTAGAAGTTCATAGCCCTGAGCCTCCAGTCACAAACCCTGCAAACAGAACTGCCAATTCCAGTGAACTGAGGGACTACCTGTCAGGGTCTAAACCATGACCTGCTGAGTCTGACCTCACTTTTAAAGCAAGCCAAGTAAGTAGAATGAATATTGTAACATTCCAAAGATGCTTCTGTACAATAATACGGTGGGTTTAAACCTCAGTACCTCAAACCTGACTTCACTATTTTCTAAATATGGAGATATTTTGTATTATTCCCCAAAATACTTCATTCCCTTTATAAGGAAGGAAAGCTGTTTACTAAGATCCCAGACCTGTTTCCAGGTTTGGCTGCTCTTCTGGCTGTGGCTCAATTTCTTGTGGTGGCCCTCCTGGTGGTAGCGTTGAGCCTAAATATAGTGGGGACGGTTCGGTTCCATATGGATTTGAAAATCCTGGAGGTGCAAAGCCAGGTCCTGGACCAAGAGGCTGAGGAGCCACTGGATAGAAAGGGACACTTCGGGCTTCCTGGTCACCAGGAGGAACCATGGCAGCTGAGCCATCAAGGACAGCCTGGGGTACTGCAGCATGAAAAGAACAAAGTTAAGAGTTACAATTAAACAGAAATTCCAGCGTGAACCTTTTACTCTGTGACTGATACAATGCAGAAGTGAAATCTCACTGTTCCAACCAGCCTCAGGTTTCTGGTACCAGAAACCTGAAACGCTCCTTTTCTCTCTGTCACAAAGGATATGAAACACTGACCTGAAGGCATCAGCTGCACACTCTGCATCTGTTGAGCCATATTGGGTAACAAGGATGCCAACAAGGCATTTTCAGCACCAGGCCCCATGTCACGGCCACCTCCTCCATCACACTGACTCGCACGGTCCAGCTCAGAGCTCGGGGTGCTACATTCGTATGGGGGGGGAGTGGGTCTGTCTGTGGTATAAGCTATTGTACCCTCCTGCACAAAAAACCAAGACATTATTAACTGTACCAGACATTCAGTTCATAGGGAACAGAGCAAAGGAAATCCTCTGTGTGAAAACACCATACAGGACTTTTTAGTGTTCAGTGGAGAAATGAGTTGTCAGCCATTGACAGGCCAAGGTCAAACAAATAATTTAAAGGGTTTATTTGGTTTTAAATTGAAGCACAGTTAATTAGCTCAAGGTTCAAATTTCTAAAAGGTCTCTTTAAATAAATTATAACTATTTCCCTTCAGTTACAATCTAGCACCACTAATTCACACACAACTTATTTTTCTAGCAAGCAGATCCCCTGCTTACAGCAGGAGTTATTGCAGCCTAAGGAGTCCTGCAGTTCTCCTTTGCACTATGGCACTAAGAAAAGCCTGTCTCAGACAGCAAAACTTTAACTAGTCTAAATGACATCTCGGGGCACTAAAGTGTGGTAAATCCACTTTGTTTAAATCATAACGCTTGCAATTTATG
Organism: Myrmophylax atrothorax; assembly: GCA_026770055.1. Lineage (NCBI taxonomy): Eukaryota > Metazoa > Chordata > Aves > Passeriformes > Thamnophilidae > Myrmophylax > Myrmophylax atrothorax. Next base: position 8,934,996 of record JAOXXN010000220.1, on the reverse strand, counting down.
ACATGAATATGTAAAGTCACTTTGTATGTTTCTGTAATTACCAGTATAAAGAAATCTATTAAAAAACCTGTATTCAAATTAATCCCTAAAAGAGCAAACTTCATGTTGAAAAGTACATTCTGTACCTTGATCTGTCCATCCACATGTCGAAGTGTTACTAACCAGGAAGGTTCAATAAAAGATTCCTGTTCTGGCTTTTCCTTTATCTGTGGGTCAAACAGGCGCAGTTGGGATGACATCTAGAGAAAGGAATCATTGCAAAGGGTAAATTCAACAGCCAACACAAGGCAACTTCAGCCACAGCTTCCCACCTACAATATAAAGCCACAAATACTTCATTCTTCCTCATGGTACCTGGATTAGCTGGCCAATCAGTACAGGTGAATAGTAATGTGGATCTTTAAGCACAGTTCTGGAAATCACTTCACAATAATGGAAAGCCTGAGCAGCCAGTCCCATTTCAGCCAGTCTGCAAGCATAGATGAATTTGAAAACCTGGGGGATGCAAGCAGAGAAATAAACCAAGTAATCACAACACTCTGAGAAGTATCAAGTGAAATCCAGTCTGACATTTCAGCTGAAAGCTCAACTATCCCATTATCACATCTATACTAGGCAGGAAAAAAAAGTTAGTGAAAAAGTATTCAATTCTCCTCTTCCACCCAATGTATCCAATGGAAATTATCAATATATCTACAGCTAGTGCCAACAAATGCTGTTGGATTTTTCTTTTGGAATATTCAGTTACAGTAACAAGATTTAAAATTCAGAAGTTCAGGATGTAGAGATGATAAAAGTGAAAAGGAAATTCAAGTGACAACAGGAAAACAGCTCTATGGCACTATGTTACGAATTAAATACTTGCTATGCTGAATACAGCACATGAGAGATAAACACCTTGTGTGAAATCTGCCAATACGAAACCCAAACCAAAACAGAAACAGCTCTTCACCTGGAAATTGGGCAAGCAGCCAGGCTGACTTCCTAATGACTGTGCATATTCATAGGCTTCTGTTCTTTGAATGGCTTCATTGGTAGCAAACTTTAAAAATGGCAAACTGTTTAGGAACAGGAGAGGAAAAGTATTGAGTTTATATATGCTGACCATAAACACAGATCTGTCAATCAGAAATACAGCCAGACAATATCAACAACTTCTCGAACAAGGACAGGGCATAAAACAGTTATCTAAAAACAGCTGTGGCTAGTGAGGATAAGGGCAACAGACTCTCAAACTTTCATTTTTGCATCTAAAAAGTTTGTTAAAAAAAAGACAAAAGCCAAACCTGTGATTTGATCCAATTAGGACAAGCTTTGTTGTTTTCCTTGTGTAAACTCCAAACCCAACTTGGGCCATAAGGTAACAAAAATGAGCAGCATCCAGCAGGCCTTTAGAAGCTGCAGAGAAATCAGTGACAGAACTCAGGATATTTCAGTGGCACATTATAACTCAGTGTCCTGTATTGTTTGGCTTTGCATTCAAATACCTTCATAATAGAGACAAGGCCACATAAAACTGTTCCATTTAACATTTTATACAGCAATCACTTGCTTTCAAAAAAATAAGCTGAGTAATCAAATCTTTCAGAAAGCTTTTCCTTCAGTCATTATCACCCTGTTCATTCCCCAAGAGTTACCAAGAGTGTCTCCCATGGTAGCAATGGTCCTGGATTCCAAGTCCACATTATTGGTCAAGTTGGATAACACCATTGCTAGATGAGGCCTCCAGTCTCCCCATTTCTCATCTCCACAGCACTAAAATTAGAAGAATTACTTAGTCAAATCAGTGACTGGAGCTCTGCATGGGTTAAGTGTTTCAACCTAAAAATGGACCAAGACAACTTATCTGACATTCTAGGAAAGCACATGGAAAGATTTCTGTTGGGAACTACGCTGTTCACTGCAGCTCCCACTGGAATCTTACCGTGGATGCAGCTGGCATCCTTCCAGACATGAGCTGGTAAACAGTCTGCAGAGGGTCATTAATTGGGAGGCTGTTGGCAAACCTACAGAGACGTTACAGGGAGAAACAAAACACAAACATGGAGTAAGCAGTTAAAGTGTACTTGAACCCTCAGTGGTAATTAATACAGCTTAGCTCAGGAGGAGAAGGAAGGGCTGTCTGAAAACAACACGCTGAACAAGCATGTGCCCAGTGGATAATGTTCAAAAGCAAAACATCACTAGCAAACTGCATCTGTCACTCCAACATCAGTCAATCCAAGGTAGGAAAACCTCAGGATTCTCCTCAAGCCAGATTATGAGACTTAATACATGATCTCACAAGCTCAGGAAGCTGAAGGCAAGTTTTTCTGTCTACAAACAAATCATGCATGAACAAAGCTACTTCTTTCAGGCAATGAAGGTACCACAGAGTTATTTGGCTTTAGGAAAGCTGACAGTTGGGTTTTGCACATTTTTTTCCAAGCCTGACTAACAGCACCTGTCAAGCAAGGCCACAGATGACAGTGACCAAATACCCCTTAAATGGAAGGAGTGGCAGAGAGCAACTTCTTGGGTTTAAGTTTGTAGCCAGAAGGCCCCAGAATAAAAAGTAACAGACAACAAATTAATAACAGGTAAAATTAAAGCATAATTCTTGCATGAACTACTAAGCATAACTCATGATTTTGACACTATGATTTCTGAGCACCAAGTCTTAGCAGAACAGGTAGTCAAATTTTACTAATCAACAAGCAAGCCAGTACCTGGTCATCACTCTTGCATGTGTTCTGCTGTCCATTTTGCTGGCAAGTAGCAGAGCATGACCCCACAAACCATGCTTCATGGCAGACTCCAAAGCATCCTAATTAATACAAAAATTAGTTTCCTGGGAATAGCTTAATGTATTACTCAGATAAACAATGACTGTTTTACAGTAGTACTTTGTCATCAAAGCAAAATACATTTGTTGAGATAAAAGCTGACACATAGCTATGATTTTGTTTTAATTATAAACTGTAGGGCTTAACATTTTACTCTATCAGTGTGGTGCAGTTCCATGAAGTACTATATGCATTACAAGTTGCAAAAATCATTTTAATTGATGCCTAGAGCTTAAAAATTTGTGAAAAAAGTAAACAAAGTAAGACCCATGCAGTACTTGGAACACCAGAAGCACTCACCTTCTTGCGGCCATAAAGCAGCAACTCTCTGAATCTCTCAGTCTCTTTCTCAAAACTGTCAACTGTGGTTAGAAGATTATCAGTGAGAAACGAGAGCTGGGCTTCACCAGATTCCTCTTCCACTTGTTCTAGAGCCTCATTAGTGAAATCAATCAAATTTGCCTCATTAGGGGACTTCCCAGGAAGCCACACTGTTTTATGATCTCGGAGCAAAAGTTCAGCCAGGTCTGTTCCCACAACAGTCTGTAAGTGCAGAGAGAAAACAAAAATAAAAACATCTGTTTGCCTTCATCTTGTTACTTCAACAACAGTGTGTGAATATCAGCACCTCAAGTACCCTGTTTGCCTGTGTGAACTATTCCAAGGAAAGTCACTACATACATATTACTGAATTGTACATAAATATCATTTGTGTATAAAATATTTTAGAGAAAAACTCAAGCAGTGAGACATACCCCATTCTGCCTGCACAACAGTACAATAAAGTCCCAAAGCAGACTTGCAGATTCTTTGTCAATGAGATTTTCATTCTTAAAGCACTGTGTAGCTTTACTTTGAGCAAAATTAATAACATCCACTTTATGGGTCTCATCCCTGAAAAAAAAAAGATGAAAAAATAATAAAAGCTTGTAGTGAGACAAATGTAAACTTTCAGTTCATTATTGTGATTAATATAAGGAACAAATTTAAAGTTCATGTGTTATTTAAACAGGTAAAAAGCCTCAAATATTTTAATTGAGTTTAAATCCTGTAATTTACAGGCAAAGAAATGCTGAATGAAGAAAAGAATTCTGAATGCATGAAAGTTATTTCTGAAAAAAGTAAGAACATACTTAGCAAGAGGACCAGGAAATGCTCTCATCTCTTCCTGCTCTGGAGAATGTTGTAACATAGTCTAAAACACAAACATAATCCGTAAGAAATTATTATAACTATGAATTTTGCTTTTTAACAATAAACCCACCAGGCCTGAACATAACCCATAGTGTAATCAAACCTATTGCTCTTAAACAAAACACAAAGGGTGACCTTCCCAAAAGAAAGACCTGTATTCCATCCCCTCCCTTTTTCCCTTTTAAACTTTACCTCCATGCTGTGTATTTCAACCAGAGCTGGTTGGCCTTCAGAAGGCAAGTTTGGCAGTGCCTTTATTAAGAAGCCTCCAGGCCCAAACCTGGCACAGATATGAGGCACTGAAAATTTCTCAGGCGTTGAGGGTCTTAAAGGTGCTGAAACGGGAAGAAAAGGCCAAATAAGAACAGGTAACTTGTCTTGCAACAAAGTAAACTTGCTGATGTATTTATCCAGTTCAATAATCCTGCAGTATTAGTGGCTCACAATACAGGGAAGGCATCTCAAGGCATCTCATACACTACAAATACCACCAGCAGTGCAAAGTACAAGTGGCAGAGACCCTCCCAAGCACAGTCAGTGCCCTCCCTCCTCCTTCCCCAGCAGGCCATACCTTGTTCCACAGCTGCCCATCCAGCTTCAGCTGGGTAGCCATAATCTGGAAAAGCCTGTTGTCCATCATAGCTGGTACCATATCCTCCATATGGATAATCTGTGTGGAGGGACACTGCCTGGGCAGTGGTTTCATAGGCATTGGCTGTTAGGTCGTGATTACTCCTATACAGCTGGCTCTAAACAGATCATATTAGTGAGTGTTAGAGAGCAGGGAGTTACACAAAGCAAGCAGGACTGCAGACAGTGAGCATTCCCCCCTAACAGCTCTGATTCTGTCGTGCACCAGGCCTATGCATCACTGCCTTGGAGAAAGCCACGCTATGGGACAGGCTGTGCTGCAGCAACAGGCTACAGAAAATAATGAACATATCTTTGTGTTCTCCCTCACTGTTTTTAACATCATCTGATCTGTTCACATCCAAGCATGTTCAGTTCTCTCGTGAGAATTTCGATGTACTTGTGTGAAAAGTGAGATTATAGAACGAGTTGTGTTATCAACAACTATGGGTTAGAATCACCAGTTCACCTCTGCCGTGACAGGCAGAAAATCTCAACTGATTAAACCTGATGAATGCCCAAATGACTTCAGGTGCCTAAAGATTAATGCCTAAATGATATCCCATACTATTTCCAATATTGCTAAATGAATTGGAGCTCAGACTGGAAAACCACCTAAACTTCCAAGAAACATGATGAACCAACACACGAGACTATGGGTAAAATTACTCATTCCACTGCCAAAGACTGTACCTCAAAAATTAGCCAAATTTTCTTTGAGGTTTTCAGGTAAATGTACTTGTGGTGTAGGTGGATGAGTGATCAGTTAGAGTGGGTCCAAATAACACCATACAAATATGGAGTTAGACCTTTAACAGATCCCAAGTTCAGTAACACATTCATGCTTGCAATGAGAAAAACATGACACAAAGCCAGGCACATTGTCCACTACAGCCAAGCACAGGGAAGGTAAAGATCTCACAAACAGCAAATGGGTTCAGTAGAGGAAATTTTCCATTTCTGTGTCTGTGGCAACCCACACAGCTGAGTGCTGATTTTGGTTAAAGTTCCCTTACAACTGTGATAAATATTAAGTTCAAAGCTGTATCACAAAACAGCCTTGGCTTAGAGAATAAAAGTTCTCAAAACACATCCCCCAAGCCAACCCCAGAAATATTTTCCTGTTTCCAGTGTTTCACCCACCCCAACAGAGAAAGACTCGACTCAGCTGGAACAACACTCGATGTGTCCAGCTGAAACTCACTTGCTGGGAGCGAGAGCTGAAGCTGCTCTGGCGACTGTGGATGCTGCGGGAGCTCCGCAGGCTGTGCCCGGAATGCTCACTGTGGACACTGCGCCGGTCAAACTCGTCTCCATAGGGATCCCTGGGGGGCTCCGAGTCATCGTCAAAGCTTCCAGTGAAACGGGGATCGTATCTCCAGTTATCCTCGTATCGGTCGCTCCTGGGGAACAAAGGAAGCAAAAATGAGCATGGCCACTCATATCCCTGAGGGAAGGGGCTGTCAGGACAGCTGTGCCTCACTTCAGAAGCGCTGGTAAATCACTGACTAGGTTGAGGTTGTTACTACAGTAAACAAACTGATGTTTCTTCAAGGAGTTTATCCAGAATACTCAAGAGCAACATCACATTCAGGGTCTGTTCTAAAAACCCACAGAATGTTCAACTGGTCTGAAAACACGTGACACCTTAAATCCTTCTCTCAGAGTCATGTGACAGCCATCTGTTTTTCCTCAATGACCTGTGCTAAAGCTAGAGAGGACTAGCAACATGTATCTGAAATACCTCTAACACTGCAGTTTAATAGTTTGTTATAGAGAATACTGAGAGAATTTTACTTATAAAGCTGCATGATGTCCCGAAATTCTGATTCCCAATATAACTACCATAACGGTCCATCAATTTTGAAGGCTTTGGAGCAGAACTTCAGCAAATAAATTAATATTTCTATTGGTGCACAAGCAGAACCTCAGCCTTTGCCTTAACATTTACTGTTAAGGCCTTTGCCTTAATGTTACTGCCATAACTCAATTTTCGGGTGGCACATTTGACTATGGGGGTCTCAACCCTGAAGAAACCAATACCAGATTCTCCACCTCCACTCAGACACACACACACACACAGCCCTGTGCTGCCCCAGGTCTGGAAGAGAACTGAGAGAACATGGATCAAATGGACAAACCTGCTGCCATACGGATACGCTTCTCTCTTCTGGTAAGGGTTGTGCTCACCATCATACCAATACCTCTGGTCGTAACTTCTGGGATCTCTGTACCTGGGGTCATAGGCTGATGAGTATCGTTCCCAACGACTTGGATCTTTGGAAAAGAAAAGGAAATGGTTCAAGTACTGGAAGCTGTTGTCTATAACCTTTTTCTTCTCTTTTCTCTTTAGTTACATGCTGTTTTGGTCCTGAAGCATAGAGCAAAGTCACAGTAATGTACTTAAAGCTACACAAATATGTCCAGTCATTTTGAGTTAACACCCCCCTTCCAAAAAAAAGGAAAAAAATCGATTTCACACCTTCCAGAGAAATATTGTTGCTATAGTTAGCTAATCTTGAAGGGACACTGTTTAGTATCAGACAGATCTTTTCTAACAGCTGTAAAACTCAATCCTAGTATTTGTTATGACATCACAGAATCTTTGTGATCAGCCTGCAGAGCCTCATGCTCAGTGTCTCAGGATGTGGACAGATGTTATTTAAAGTCCTCTCAGGCATTAGACAAGCAATTACCCTCAGCCTGCCAATGCCAGAACATCTTGGTGAGCCCTTATATGATGATGGACAAAACCAAAATCCAGTCATGAGTCAACTTCTCTCTACACCCACCTACAATTCACCTCCCAAGTCTGCCTGCAGGTCACATGCCAATGACACACCCCAGAGAATGGCAGGCTTGCAACACATTGAACAAAACCATTGTGTACATTTAGGATGGTGTGTCTTCACAAAGGAAAGGTAAACTGAAGGCTGGTGGTGAGGAAAAAACAACTTACTTTATTTTCTATTTACTAATTCTACTGAATAAAAAATATACAGGAAGGAAGGCAAAGCATTAAGAACTGAAGTGGGCCCAAAGATCAATTTTCAGCAAGCTGCTGGTCGTGGAAAGGATATCAGTGGTACTAACATGGAAAAGTACAATAATTCCCTGCTCTTAAAGTTCCTCTACCCCATAAATCATTATTTACACCTGCAATTTTCTATAGAAAAAATTAAGAGTTCATTTTGACACCTTACCTCCATAATCATAGGAGTTTGAGTAATAGCCTGAATAATAATCACTCCATCCGCTTTTTCCATAATAATCTTCTGGATACCCTTGCCTTAAAGAAAACACACAAGTAGAAAAAGTTATTATTCCTCCTTTAATCTCTTCTAAAGTCAGCAGGAGATGGGAAGAACTATATGTTACCACTGATTAGGAGGTTTCATATTTAAAATAATGCATTTCCAGGAAACCAAGGAATCATAAAATGAAGACTTTACAAACCAATATATCCCTAAATTGTTGTGTGCCGTGTGTGTACATACACTCAAACACACATGTTCACATACACACAGGAGATAAAGGTATTTAATGCCAGAGTGGAATGATGGAGACTGTTGTAGAGGAATATGCTCTTCTATGGCTGATCCTACAAGTGATAGTGTAAACTCCAAAGCGGGTAAGCAAGTCAAGGGATGTTCCTCCCAGCAGCGTGGGAAGTCTGCTAACACAGCACCGAGGTCTGAGCAGGAGGTCTGATCTTATCAGATCAGGTTTATCCACCTAACCAAGTCTTCCCAGTCTCCTTTAGAAAGATCTCAGTCCCTTCTCCAAACAGACTTTACAAAGCTGTATCATCAATACTGGCACATCAAGGGCAGGTTTCCCCCAGAGCTCTGGTGCCCTGCAGACACCACAGCCCACATCTGACTGCACTGGCAGCCACACATCAACACCGACAGAGCTACTGGAACAGGTTTGATCTGCCAATGCCACACACAGGAACTTCAACCTCTTCTAAAAATAGCACAAAAGAAGAGTACACATCAGCAACTGCTACCAGAGGTTATCATCTCACTTCAACTTCTCACAGTACTTATATTCACATAATGAAATTATAAAAGTTATCATATGAAGCAACAGCCATTGCTTTGTGCTCCTCAAGACCAAAATACATCCATGATCTTCTGGAGGTAGTAAGCAAAATATTATTTTTAATCTGATCACTGATCCATGACTGAGCTACCAACAACAGACAATTTCTACAAAGGATTTCTTTATTTCCAGACAGGTAACTGGGCTTTCTCTGTTGGACACCTGCAACTCCTCCAGCAGATAACAGGAACATTTTTTTATTAATTTGAAGTTCATACAAATCACTTATACAATAACCATCAGAAAGCAGCAAACCCTGGAATCACAGAATCACAGAATTGATTGGGTTGGAAAAGACCTACGAGATCATCGAGTCCAACCCTTGGTCCATCTCTATTCCATTTACTAGATCATGGGAAGGTAATTTGTTGCTTCTTGCTTGAGAAAGACTAGAGATCTAATTTCTGCTTTTATTTAATATTTTCAAGTGGCAGCTGAACCCATTTTTCCCTCTCCATTTTTTTCTTTCACATAACCAGACAGATCAAGACTTTTAAGTTTTCCTATTCAAAACCTGCAGTGAAGTCAGTGTGCAAAACATGCCCATAGAGCCCCTTTCCTCCACAGACCACAGCCTGGGAGATTTGTGAGAAAGCTCATCCACAGCTGAAGGAATCATCAGATAAGTGACCCTGACACAGCACCAGGATGTTGTCACCTGACTCACCACTCTCTCTTCTGGACACCTCAAACACTGGAAATCATTAGGCCACACCACGGTGCTTTCAAAGCAAATCCACCACTGTGCACAAGTGCCACTTATTAACACAATGAGGGGCCACTGCTTAAGTGCAAGCCAGAAAATAAATGAGTATTGATTAACAAACCCATGGCCTACACTGCTCTTTCACAGCACAAACCTCAGCACTGAGGCTGTAGCAGCAACTTCCTGCCCAGCAGAAAAACCAACAACCCCCAGAGAACTGAAGAAAAGCAGCAACAAGGCTTCAGCAACAGAAAGGGCTGGGGAATTGTATCCTTTTCAGATGTGGCATTTGATACCGCCCGTTCCTATGGCAGCACACAAGGAGGTTTTGAATTCCTCACTAGGGATTGTGCTGTAAAACTTCACCACACTTCCTGCTTTGGGGTATTCCAGATCTTTGTTCAATTTAGGAATTGCATACCTAGAAGAAGGTCTGTCAGAGCAGTGACTGGCTCTGGAACTGGGACGTTCAGGCTCGGAATACTGATAGTTCCCAAGCTCCATGTAAGGAGTGCTGGTGCTGTCGTAGTGTCGGTACCGTGGGTCGTACTGTCCATAGCTGCCCTCCTGGAAAAGAGATGGACATCCAAGCTAAAAGGCTTCCCACCTCCCAAAGTAAGTTAAAACCAAACAAATCACCATGCACCACAACTGCAATACCCGAAGAGATGAAAATCAATAAACTACAGTTTAGCTTTCAACATCTGTCGTGGCAAGTTATATAGCCAAGTCTATTAATATCCTAAACTTAATTAAAAACACATTATGTCTAGAGTAAAGGCAGTTCAACCCCTCTGCTAAACCAGCCAGCAGATAGAAACTAAATTTGAGCACCTGGGCAGTCAAGGCAGTTTTAACTGCCAACTTTTTCCAAAGAACCAAACAAATTGCTATGAGCTGACACGTGTGCCAACTGGAATTGGCATCAGCAACTACTTAAGTTCCCATAATCTTTGCAATGCAAGTTTTGTTACTCCTATCTAGATTTTCCCTACACTTAAATACTTAACGAGAATGCTCCACTGAGTATCGCGACACAAGTGTCTAAAGTCAAAGGCAGAGAGGAAAATCAGTAACACATACTAAATGGGGAGGAAGGGGAAAATAAAACTGTACCATGTAATACAGGTGAGCTGCTGTCCTGGGGTCTGCAGGAGGATAAGGCGGCGGATACGGAGGCTGATAAGCATCGTAAGGATGTCTGTAGTAGTAGTAAGGGTTCTGGGCCGGACCAAAGGCATCCTGAGGAGTCTGGGGCAGGGAGGGACGCTGCAGGTCTTGCTGCACGCTGGGTGTGCCTGACTGACTGGAGGTGGCAGAAGGGGCTGTGGCAGCTGGAGCACCCGGCGGCTGTTCTGAGCCCGGCTGCTTCCCAGGACTCGTCTGGTCGTACCTTGTTGCCTCCTGAGGATCCCCAGGCTGAGGATGGTTACCCAGCACCTGGTTCTCCCCCTGCTGCATGGCTTTAGTCCCTGTGGAAAGCTGGGAGTCTGGAGCAACCAAGGACTGCCCAGGAGTTGGTTGCTGCGTAGGAGCTGCTTGCATTTGTGGCTGAGGTGGCAATACTCCCTGTGCAGCTCGCTCTGAGACAGCCTGATGCTGCACATCTTTTGTCACCTGTTGATAGAAATGTTGTTTGTCAGGCACCTCGGGATGCACCTGAGCAGCACCACCAGCTGCCTGTTGTACTGGGCCACCAGACTGACTGTGCACCTGGACAGAATTACTTGTGCTGCTTTTCTCCATTGTTCGTGACACCGTGAAGTCCAGCACTCCAGCAGCTTCTTCTTTGCAATTTGAGTGATTTGCAGAATTATTAGCCTGTACTACTGAATTAACAGGGGGGACTAGTGCATTTGCACTTCCACTGGCAAGATTTGTCCCAGGAGGAACAGATGAGTTAGACCCTGGCTTGCTAGAAAATTCAGGCACAAAACCTTCTATATTAACACTCTTTTGCCCTTCTGGAGCCAAATTAAGAGGAGTTTTCATAAGCAAGTTTGCAGGCTGATTAGAAGCACTATCACAGGAATCAACAGGGCTTTGTAATAAATTATGTTTTAACAGATTAGTATTTGGAAGTGCATTAACTAACAGAGATCCAACTTGCATCACAGGCAATGGCATGTTTTCCCCACCAGCATGTGAAGTTTGGGGACCTATTGCAGGCTTGTCCCCAACTCCTGAGTCCTTCATGGGCTGATTGTTTTCATTGTTGCTTAGCTGATTAGACAGAGAAATAGAAAAATTAATTGGCTGAGCCAAGTTATAGCTTTGATTAGGCTGAGCAATCAGGATAGGTTGATTCTGCAAAGACTCTGTAGGTGGAGAGGACAACAAACTTGCATAACCAGAACTTGCCTGAGACTGAAGTGCCTCCTCTTCTCCCATTTTGGGAGGATTCTCAAGATTTTCAAAAGTTGTATTTCCATCCTGGGAATGCTGCACAGCAATAGTCCCTGGCTTACATGGCCGCTGATTAGACAGCCCTTCTTCTGGTGGCTGAATGACTTCTACAGTCTGTTTGGCAGGTACATACACTGCAGGAGCAGCAGGAGCCAGAAGCACATTTCCCCCAAAATTGGGTAACTCATTATGAGCCCACAAAGTTGTTGCTGGGCTATCACACTTCTTAACTGCTCCCTGAGCTCTTGTTGAGGACCGTCTCTCAGATACTGATTGTATGTTTTCCACAACAGGTCCAGAGTGCAACATATTTCCAGCATCACCAGTGCCTGCAAGAGGCAGTGGGTGTACCTGAGGCATGAAAATGGTTTCCAGATTATCTGGTGGCTGTTCAAGATTGCCAGGGGATGCAGCTGACACAGCCGTGCTCTTCTTGATATTCTTTTGGTTTGAGTGGTGTTCTCTCAGTTCAACCACCATCTTTGCTTGGTCAATCTCTGCAGGTTTTATACCAACTCCATGGGACCTCACAGGTTCAAAAGAACTATTTGCACTTGTCTGAAATACTCCCGTAGGCTTAGGAGGACTTGGAGTTGGAGGCTGAGACAGATTCCCATGGTAGTTCTTGCTTAGGTTTAGCTCACCTGAATCCCCTCCCAGAGGAGAGGAATCAATCTGTTTGAAGAAGTTGGCAGAGGATTCCTCATCAGGCTTCCCACTTTCCTGCTGGATAAATGTACCCACTTGCTCTGGAGGCCGTGCTGAGCCGGAAGTGCTCCTATGGCTAATGTTGCTATAGTTGGAAGATACACTATCTGGTCGGACAGGATGAGGTAAAGAATCAGGTGCCTCCAAATTTGGTCCTCCTTCAGCATGGCTCACAACAGCATTCTTTGGAAGCATCTGACCTGGAAAGGATCCATACCTGTACAGATCAGGACCAGCAGCAGGGGATGAAGCACTGATGTTGTGTGGTTCACTGGGCAGCACTTCTTGATTCTGAATGCACTCCAGGTTCTCCACATTTTCATACTGGGAACCAGCAGTTGTGTCACCTACAGGACAGTGCTTAGCAGCCTGTGCCTCCTGATGACTCACAATTCTTGGGAAGTACTGGACATCCATTCCTTTCTGTACCATCTCACTGGCTGAACCTGTACCGATCTGTGCCTGAGAGAGAACATTAGTTGCCACCTGCTGAGGATGCACAGACTGGTGATACAGGGATGCTGAATTTGGCTGACAGGCATCAAACTCTGTTTTCTCTACCATGTAATTTTTTTCAGATGAAAGTATTTCTTCATTTTCTGCCTCATCCCCTTTGAAAAACATGGAAAGAGTTCCTGAATCTCGATCCATGGGAATAGATCTATTTGATGTTTCAGATATAGCTGGAGACTGGTTTTTGGGGTTATTTTCCTGAGCTGGGGGAAGGACAAAACTGGAGTCTTGCAAGGGTGGCTGTGGGTAAAACTGTTCCTGGTAAGGTTGACTTAACCAAGGGTTAGTCATTTCTGTGTTCTGCCTGAACACACTTCCAGGCTGGACACTGTTCATGTGATGGCTGCTATTTGCAGAGCCATTTCTCCCATTCTTTTCACAACCAGTGGATAAAGGCGCTTGCACGATATTTTGTGGAATACCTTGGTGTCCAGGACCCTGTGGTACATTTGTGTGTGGAGGAGGGTGAGAATTGCTGCCAGAAGGCTGAGAAATGTTCTGAACGTCAATCTGAGAAGACTGCTCAGGATAGGGCACGAAATTCCGAACTGGAGACTGCAGGTTCCCCTGGCCAGGCCTCCACTGGGACACAGGCTGCTGGGGAGGTGGGGGGAAGAGCGCTGTTGTGTGGGGTCCTGAAGGAACATCATTTGGATCTCTGCCAACATCTTGTCTCCCTCCAGGTCTGTTTGATGCAGACACCATTCCAGGATGCACACCGAAGGAATTTTCAACTGCTGCCCCTGTGTTATAATGCAGCGGCACTGCAGGCCCACGGAGTCCGGGATCCGCGCTGGGATGTGCTTCCACAGCACTATTTATAACATACCCCGGGGACGGAGAAGGAACTGGAACATTAGAAAACGTACTGGGACTTATTCCTGGTTGAGACACAGGAGCTGCTAAAGACGTGTGTGGTCCATGAGGATTGTCCCCTGCACGTGAGGGTGACGGATGCACAAGGGCTGGCTGCGGGAACGCCAACGCGTTGCCCTTGGATGGATTATCTAAGGGGGGGCCCTGTGGGGTTTGTCTGCCAAATGCAAAGGGGTCTGTCACGGGCTGCACTGGGGCAGCTGCTGCGTTGGCTCGTTTACTCAGGGGGCTGTTCCTCCAGTACATGTTCCTAGCGATGCCTGTGGGAGGAGGAGGAGCTGCTGCTCCCGCAGGGACAGGCTGTGGTGGCTGCTGCATGGTGGCTCCTGCCCGGCAGGGTCACACGGTGACACACTGGCAGTGGATGCTGCAGACGGATTTCTTCTCCTGCCCTGCTAAGGCAAAACAGATGACAAGTCAGTTTCCTGTCTCACAGTACCTGCAACACTTTAGCAATTTTTATTTTAGAAATGAAATTCCTCAAAGAATTTAAAGTGGAAAGTATCTCCCTTTTCTCCAGAATGTGTAAGAAATTGACACACAACATCATATTTCCAAGTGAAGCATTAATGAAGTTTAATGCTGTGTGGTAAAAATGCACATCACTTAACAACTGTATTAGCAAATAGCTCCAAGTAGGAGTAATTTAACACGGTTCAGACCTGTACTAGTGTTAAACCCTCAGACTGTTATATGGTCTTTTACTGTTACATTCCCCCCGATTTGTTCTAAGCAGAAATATGCCTCGTGGAGCGACAGCAGCCAACCCACAACAGACCCTGCAAGCACCACGTGCTGCTCAATTTAATTATGAGGAATTGAAAAGTTATTATCTAATTCTAATTCTGTTAGAGATGATCTTCAGCTCTGCTGCACTGATGCTCCGTGTGAATGGAGCTTTTCACAGGTAAGATGAGAAGCATCCCAAGAAGAAATCCACCAGATGGTATCACCCCCAACAGAACACAGTCTATTTTTGTTTTATTGATACAACATTGCATAGGACTCTGGTGTTATTTGTTTTGAGATTTTCATCACCAGTATTGTCTCTTCTGGATGAATGGTGCATAGTAAAACTGCTTTTAAGGATAGAAAAACAATCAACTCCCCCAACTCATTAGTGAACATTCTCACTTTAACCCCAGTGGGACTTTGGCACAGTCTCAGGGTTACAGCTCCATTTCAGGGTGGAAAGGACACGCACAGGAGTAATCCAACTCCAAACAATTCCAGCCAGGAATGTGGTACACAGGAAGCTCAGTCAATTCATCAGGGTACCTGTTTGCATTTTATCACTCCTTAACAATGTGGGGAAGCTGACAAAACTAGAGGAACTCCTCAGGACTTGTCCAGTGCAGCTCAGTGAAGCTTTAGCAACATGTGACAGTCTTGTTTTCTCATGGTACACAACAAATACACTTTATATTATGTAGAGTGAAGTACCAGCAGTAACTGTTGCACAGAAGATGCTCTTCTGCCTATAAAAGACCGACAAAAGCTGCACAAATTTCAGCTGGAGTTCTTTTAAGATTCAGCATCTTGTCAGTAAGAGTAATAAAATGGGATGCCAGAAAAGTCAGATGTTTGTAATCAAGCCAGGATTTTAATAGCTAGAAAGAAGTTCAAATGCAAAACACTCCTGGTTATCAAAAGTACATGTTGAGTGAACACTGAATAACTACATGTATTTCATAGAGATTTTTAACTAAAAATATCCAATAAAAAGCACACTGACAGTACCACAGCGGGACCCACACAGACTTTACCAGACATCAGTACAAGGAATCCTGGGGAAAAATCTCTCCAACAGCCCTCTGGATAATCCAGAGCCCTCTTTCAGAGTCTAGAGTCTGAATTTCTCCCCCATATCCATATATTCTATAGCTGTATCTTAAGATTTCATAAATTTGTGTTCTATTAAAATGGAAAAGACAACCAGAAGTGACTTCAGCAGAAGCATTAAAGCTTCATTAGTTTCACTACTTGCATTTGCCTTCCTCATTCTTTTTAGAACACAGCTGCCTGCTGAATCCCATCAAGGAATGCTCACAAAAAGGTTTTAGAGCCTTGCAATCCCTTCTCCCATTATGATCCCAAAGTGAAGGTTTTCCAGCTGGCCACACTCACTGCCAATCATGTTTCCAGGAAACCCTCCCTAAACACCCAGCCCAATTTCCACAAGCTTAAGTAACCCCAGGCTGTTCTGGACATCACCACTTCTTTTTCGTGATGGTTTCTTTCTGTATTAACCAAACTGCAAAAATTCCTCTCTCCCCTCCAAATAAACTTGTGGGTTTATGTAATATACTTGGAACTGAGCAAGGAAAAAAGCTAATTAAACCATCTACCAAGGCTAATTAAACCATCTACCTCCTGGAAAGCACTGAACAAAACACTGATATCTACCAAACAGTTCTGTTTCTCACAGAGAAATTGCTTCTGAAATACAGCTGAGCACAAAAGCCAATTTAAACACCCACTTCCAAACTTCTAACACAAGATTTCACTCCTTGCAGTGTTTTATGCAAAAAAAATCCTGCTACTTCACCCCATTTTTGTAACAGCCAGGGTGAGTAATTAGCTAATTAAGAGTCCAGTTCTAGTTGAAAGCAAAGTTGCCATTCCTCTCCCAGGATCTCTGACTGTACGTGACAGAGGTTCAGTGTGAGGGATCAGCTTCCTCCAAAGCCAAGTTAATATTAACAGACTGCACACAGGAGTAAAAACACCCCAGATCTGAGGAACTGAGTCCAAATAACACGAACGTGGCCATGTCAGGTCATTTAAACAGAAGAGATCAACTCAGTGCTACTGCCCCTCCCTGCCCCTCATCCAGGATTAACACAAATGCTGATTTTAACAAATTTATAAATGAGAAATAACTATGCAGGTTAAGAGCAATGCACCTCTGCTTTATCTAGTTTGGATATCCATAACTTTCAGCTGGTTTGTTAATTAATAAAGCAGAGCAGACTGCTAAACATTAGTCACCAGTAATAACAATTGCAGAGTTTTTCCAGGTGTACCCAAAAAACATTACCAAGGGGAAAAAAAAAAAAGACTAAAACCAGCCTCTAGACAAGGCCACAAAAAATTTCACCTGATGAGCTCAATAGCTTCATATATAAAGAAATTATTTATTTGGGGAAAATTAATTTAATCCTATGTCAGAGGGACATAAGCTAAATAAGACAGAATAAGGATGTCTACAAAGCAGGTTACAGAGAACTAACATTAATTCTAATTTTCACACATGATAAGGCAAACAATAAATGACATGTTCATAAACACAAAAAATAAAGTGACTAAAAATCCCCATTGCAACCTCAGAGACAAGAATAGCTGGAAAATGACATTTGCAGCATCTGGAACATGAGTTTTTCAGAGTTCCTTTTTCATGCAGACAGCTGCACATCTGCACACATGTGGGTGACACTCAGACTGAACACATTCTACATCTTTAACACTCCTGACACCTTCCTCTGGCCTTCTCTCAAATGGTTATAAATGTTATTCAGTGAATATGCAGGGAGAGGACAAGGAGAATGGCTTTAAACTGACAGAGGGCAGGGTTAGATGGGATTCTGGGAAGCAATTCCTGCCTGTGAGGGTGGGCAGGCCCTGGCACAGGTGCCCAGAGAAGCTGTGGCTGCCCCAGCCCTGGGAGTGTCCAAGGCCAGGTTGGACAGGGCTTGGAGCAACCTGGGATAGGGAAAGGTGTCCCTGCCCATGGGAGGGGATGGAATGGATGATCTTTAAGTCCCCTTCCAACCCAAATCAGTCTGGGATTCTGATGAGCTCATGCAGGCCAGGAGTGAAGTTCAGGGCTGGCTGAACAGGAGAAACTGAGAACCTGAGCTAAACAGAGACCATTTTCATTGAAACTGAGGGGTGGCAAGAGCTGGTGGGTGGGTGGAGGCACCTCATAAGGAACATCCTCCACCTGGAGTCCACACAGTGTCTGAGGGGGTGTATTTGCATGTCCCTCACGTTGTGGGTTGACCAACAGGGTGTCACCAACCCCTGGCAGACAACCAGGGGATGTGCATTTGTGCTCTGAGAAGCATCTTTGGGTATAAGAGAAGAGTCAAGAGATTTTGGACCTCTTGGCCCAGGAGCCTCTCAGATTGAGAAAACCAAACCCTCAAGAATAAATACTGAAGTTCCCTTTGGGTTGAGTAGGGATTTTTCTTTAACTGTTGTGTGTGGCTAAAACAAGGAAAGGACAGGAATGTTTATTCCCCCTGTTCTGCTTCACCAGGACAGACTTGGCTGGGCCAGTTGGTGGTTAAAAATTCCTGTCAGTGACTGGATAAAGATCATGAGGGGACACCATGTGATGAGCAGAAATGACTCCACAAGAAAAGGTTGTCCCCCCTCTCATCCCTCAAGGCTATAAAAAGTTGCCCTGACCCAGGTCTTGCCTTGGATGTCTGGTGTCTGCCTTGGCTAAACAGAGCTTGGAGATACATCAGGGTGGGGGAGAGGAATAATTAGCAATCTGAAGGTATTTATAATGACTTTGCTCTTCATCTGCTCCCCCTGCAGCCACACATGTGACCCAGGCTGTGCTCTGCATAGGCCTGGCATTGTAGTGCCTTGGTCACGGTGGCTGCTGTGCCACACGAGGGAGGGATGGCAGGGAGGCCTTCAAAGCTGGGTTTGCACAGGGAGCCCTTGTGCCCAGAGCCCTTCAGGGCTGACCTGGGAGGACTTTGGGTCAGCAGGGCCTAAAATGGGCAAGATAAATTAGGAAGCCTTCAGGTCATCAGATGAAATAGTGGAGGGGAACAGGCACAAGCCCAGCTCGATGCTGAGGTGGGTTATTTGTCACGTGGTGAGGGATAACAGAGGATTCCCACAGGAATTTGGGGTGCAGGGAGAAGAAGTGAAGCCTTCTGAGTGCCCTTCCCTTGGAGAAAAACCACTGGGCACAAAGAGCTGGGATAAACCCCTAAAATGCAAATATGCCTCGAATTGTGCCTGCAGGAAGTTTGATTTTATTATCCAGGACCATCTTTTTCCAAGGGGTGCCAAAATCATTCCTTTTCCCTCCCACTGGGAGCAGCTCTGTGTCTCCTCAGCCACTGACATCCAGCTCAAGTCAACCCAAACACATGGAAAGCTTTATTTCCTTTTATTTCCATCACAGTACAACTCCTTTTCCTGACCCCAAATCGCTTTGCTGTGCTCAGTGTTCATATCCAGGCAAGGAGATAACTTTTCCCCCTAAAAAAAAAAGGCAAAAAAGGGAAGAAATAAGTATTTTATCTCTTGCTCTGAAGAGCATGAGGTGCCCCCACCTCCTGGATCCACATCAGTGGCTCCAGGGAAGATAAGGAACCCAATCTCAGGGGCTGTCAATTAGAGCTGTGCTGGAAAAGGAGCTGCTGAATCAAATCTATGAACTGGAACCAGGCAGATTTATGCCACAGGCTGAGGGTGCCAGATTTCCTTGGATTGGCTCCAGTGCCAACTGGGCATGACCTAAAGCAGCTCTTCAACAACTCCCTGGCTTTTAAATTTCCAAGGTCAGTCGTGTGCTGCTTGTTTGAATCCTGCTTTCAGTTGGTGGTAAATGGCAAGGGAAGAAGCTGCCAGATGTTCTCCTGGGCAGGAAGGCTTTTTCCACCAGGAAAGGCCTTCCTGGTGGTGCTCAGGATATGTGGGCATTGAATCATTAAGGTTGGAAAAGACCTTGAAGGTCGTCAAGTCCAACCATCAACCCACCATTAAACCGTGTCCTCGAGTGCCACATCCACAGGTTTTTTGAACACCTCCAGGGTTGGAGACTCCACCACCCCCTGGACAGCCCCTTCCAGTGCTTTACAACCCTCCATGAAAAGATTTTTCCTGATATCTAAAGTCAGCCTCTTCTGGTGCAACTTGAGGCTGTTCCCTGTTGTTTTATAGGGAAAAAGGTGGGGAAAATGTATCAGTTCATACAGGCTTTTAACTCCTGATGTTTTGAAGTGCTCTGCTCCTGTGTAAGCACCAGGAGGGTCCATTCTTGGAGGAAAACCTGAGTAAAGAAGGGATGGATAACTGGAGGAGAGCTCAACAAGCTGGGTGAGATGTGCTCCAAGTTCTTCCTTGTGGGTGGGAATGATGAGACAACACAGCTGCTGGTTTCCATATGTCTGAAACTTCCCAACCTTTGGAACACGTGGCTCAGCTAAAAATAATCCTTCCAGCACCACTTTCCCAACTTCTGAAGTGTTTTTTTCATCTCCTCAAAGGATCTCCCATTAAAGCCCCCCTGGGAGATGTGCAGCCTCCCTGGGAAGTTCTGGGAGTTATCTCAGGTGCCAGGGGTAGAAGCCTAAAAATAGATGTTTTGGATCCTCCTGAAACACTTCCTGGATATCAAAGATGCTGGACTGTGTCCAGCTGTGATTCTTCACATCTGTCCTGTCACCCATGGGGGGCTGGAAGATGATGCTCAGTAGAAGCTGTTTGCCCCCAAGACCTTCTGCGTGTCAAGCTGGGCCTCCATAATCCTCAGAAAGAGAAATTTGTCTCTTAAAAGCTTTGGGTTGGAATCAGAGATGGGTGTTGGTTGGAGTTCTCCTGAGGATGGAGGGGTTTAGGGGTCTGGGTGTCCAAATCCAGCACTGGAGATCCTTCTCCACTTCTAATTTCAGGAGAAACCCCAAAGTCTGTTTTTTACTGTTTCTGCAGGAAAAACCTGAAGGTACAAAATGACCCCCCTGAGGCTGGGCCAGAAAATTGCCCCAAACCTCAGTCACACAGTGATTTGTGTCCCACCACAGCTCCCAAAGCCTTGGCACACCAAGACCCTCCTTCCCTCTGGACCATGGAGGAGGACACTTCAGGGAGAGCAAAGGGGGCTGTGGGAACATCTCTTCTCTCTCCTGGTCCTCCTTAGGCCACAGCCACTGTTCCCCCTGGATTGATCAGGTCTTTCCATCAGTGCCTCCTGGTTGGGGTTATGCCCACCTGGCCTTGGCTGAGGTGTCTTCTCTGGGCTGGCCTGGAGGATCTCCTGCTTCTGGGGACAGAGAAATGACACCCAGTGTCATCTTCCCACCCGGCTGCTTTGCCAGAGGTGGCCTCAAGGCTTGATTCCCACTGGAGATTCCCAGCAAGCCAACGTGGCCAATGCTCTCAGGATGGCCAATAATTTGATATTTGGGCCCATTTTGAGCCCTGGCTTTTAAAAAGAGAAAGGAAGGGGGGAGAGAAGGTGTTTTAAAACTTCCAGGGAAAACTGGTCAGAAGTTTTTCCACCTCTTGCTTCTCCAGGAGGTTGTGGGAGCTGTCCCACCCCTCTGACTATCCCAGGGAATACCATCCCTCCTTTCAAGTTGCAGGGATGCCCTTTGACTCCCCTATGTGGTTGTGCCTCATCAATCTGCTAAAAGCTGCATTTGCCTCTAAACTTCTTGGGTTTTAACTTGATGTGCTGGTTTAAAGGTAAAACCAGCAGGAGAAACGAACCCACCACGAGAGAGATTATAAGTCAGAGGTACCATTTAATCACAATATTACAGTAAATACAGTGACACAAAGAGAAATTGGGTTTAACCCCCAACCCCAGCAGTGTAACCCACCCCCTGGGGCACAAACACAGGGGGGGTTGGTGGCCCCTGTGCTGAGCCCCACGGGGTTCCCCCGAGCCCAAAGGGAAACAAGGGACAAACCTGTTGGTGCAAATGATGGCACAGTCTGGTCAGAGTGGTGGGCTCCTCCTGGCCAGGGTCTGCTCCTCCTCTGCATCCAATGAGTGGTCCCAGAAGTCCCGAAACCCCA
>JAOXXN010000220.1:8882720-8905638 GCA_026770055.1 Myrmophylax atrothorax | reverse complement strand
AAAAATTACTCTTTAACAGACTCCCCAGATGGTTCTTTCCTTGCATATGTCAGCCTAGGAGGCATTACCTTATTGTTCTGCATGTCCTTATTGGCACCATTCTTCAGAAGGACCACTGCGGCTTCAACGTTGTTCACAGCAGCTGCCCAGTGCAGGGCTGACTTGCCTGGAGAGGAAGACCATGAAATACAACACACATTAGTGAGTGGTAAGAGTAACAGCAACAGCAAGCAGCCCTTTCCTTCCATATCTGAGGAAGCCCTGTTTCAGTTGCCTCAGTACCTAGGTCATCCACGGCATTGACGTCTGCGTGGCAGTTGATGAGGTCGTCCAGCATTCCCTCCACAGCCAAGCGAGCAGCCAGTATCAGCGGAGTGGTCCCATCATGCATTCGAGCATCAAGGTCTGTTGCCCTGTTCCTAATCAGGATCTGCCACAACAAGGGACAAAGGGCAAGAAACACAAACATTAGGAGGGACAGACAGCAGGCACTCCAGGTATCCTGGTCTCAGGAACTGCAATCCCCTTTCCAGAGGCTGGGACCTCCAGTCCCCACTCTTAGTGCAGGGATGCTGCTGTGGGGTTGCTGCTTTGCTGTGCCCCAAGACAACAGGGACTTCAGTTTTTAGGACTTTCACCCCCCCCCTTGCCCTGGTGAGCTGGAGATCCTGTGGTAAGCTCAGCTCTGTGACTGAGTTAACATGCAGCACCAGTCCCTCCCCCTGAAAACCCTGAGACTGGTGGCCAAAGGATCTATTACCTGGAAGACTCCTTGGGCATCGGCAGAGACGGCGGCGTGGAGGGGTGTCCGGCCCATGTTATCCTGGATGTTGGCATCAGCACTGGCTTCCAGCAGGCGCTTGGCAGCGTCGGAGCGGGAGTACCTGGCGGCCAGGTGCAGCGCCGTCTCGCCCGTGCGGTCAGTCTGGTTGTGCAGGCTGGCGCCTTGGTAAATGAAATCCGAGATGACAGCGGGAGCATCGTCCTCCTCTTCACTGTTGCCAGTCTCCAGCCCTCCTCCACTGCATGAGGCGATCATGAGGGGGGTGAAGCCGTCTGAAAGCACAGGGGAACCCCGTGAAAAAAGGCTTTTTACCCTTCTGTAATGCAGGCGGCTCAGCAAGATGCTTGGTCTGTGATAGATGCTTATTCTCGTGGGTGCAGCAAGACTGTGTTCCTGACTGGTTCTAAACATCAAACACGAATATCCTTCCTCTGATATAGATCTGAAATTCCTTAGTGGTATCTCATCACTCAGTGCTTTTCCTATTTCATCTGCTA
Organism: Myrmophylax atrothorax; assembly: GCA_026770055.1. Lineage (NCBI taxonomy): Eukaryota > Metazoa > Chordata > Aves > Passeriformes > Thamnophilidae > Myrmophylax > Myrmophylax atrothorax. The sequence continues at coordinate 8,904,357 of JAOXXN010000220.1, read as the reverse complement.
GCTTGCACACCACACCATGCAAAGTGCAGTTTTTAAGGAAGGCTGCTCAAAGCCAATTGAGTATGGTAAATATCTTCATTATTTCAGAGGACAGTTTCACAGATGTGGGGAAGACCAAATGTTTGCAAGAATTTAAAAGTCTATTAATTATTGAAAGAAGGCTGTGAAATGCTTGGTGGGAGAGGAGGAATCTACGAGTGGCAGAGATATAACCTGGGTGATTTAATAGGTGCTCCCTCTGTATTCTCTGATTTCCACCTCAGTGATTAAACAAAAGAGCTCTCATGGAAAGCAAAATGTGACAAGGTCTATCTCTAAATCACGCACAACAGCAACTGTGTGGTGCAGAACATGTAGCAGTGACTGCACACTGGCAAGAGACAGGTAGGGCTGTCTAGGGCTGCTCCTGTGCAAGAGGTGAGGGAAGGTCTGAGATGAGCTGACAACCAGTGCAAGAGTGAAAGGGGTCCACCTTACCCGGCCCTCTGACGTTGACATCCATGCAGTCGGCATCGATTTCCCCCTGTGGAGGAGTAGGGGCCATGGAGGAGATGCGCAGGTCAGCGGCATCCAGGTGCTGCTGGGTCCACTGCCTGTGATCTGTCTGGTCATCTGTGTCCGGCAGCATCGCCTGCTCCTCGAACTGAGGAACAACAACAGCAGGGCATCAGCATCCAGCAAAGCCCAGTGAGGCTGAGCTTCAGCTGGGCAGCTCTGTGAGTCTCCAAGGTGTGTTTGTCACAGGCAAAGGAGCTGAGAGCAGCAATGCACAGCACAGATGGGCCCCTGAGGGTCCCTCTGCTCCCCTGCCTCCCGCAGCACTCTGCTCCTTCTGTGACAAACCCAGCCAGTGACTGCCTGCAGCACAGAATGGGAACATGGCAAAGGGCTTACCCTGAACTTCTTGGTGTCCAGTGTCTCTTCATCACCCCACTCATTTTGGTTGTCATCCATCAGTGTGCCATCCGAAGCATTTTTGAGGGGTCTTTAAAAATAAAACCATACAAAAAGTTATCTTCTCTGCAGGAACTATCTGTGATGGATCAGGTACATGCACAAACTGAAAGAAGAATCAACCAGGCAATTTCCAGGAGGTTCCCCTCAGATTGCCTTTCATTTTTCACCAAGCGCAAACAGATCAAGCATTTAAAACCCTCCTCCAGATGGAATGCTATTTTCCCCATGCAGAACTTTAAGAACCCTGATTTTTCTCCTTCCTGCTACACCAACATGATGAACTAGAGAACAAAATTCCAACGGGCTCTTTCAGAAGAGCCCTGAGCAGCCCTGCTGCGCCGTGTTTAACGTGTCAGCAAGCAAATTACTCACTTCAGTCCAACAGAATCCTCCCCAAGTGGTTCCCGTCGCTTCTTCTTGCTCGACTCTGTCACTTTGAAGCCTTCTGGGAACCAAAGCTGCCCATGCTCCCTGCGCCGCTTACGAGACACCAGTACTCCCAGTCCAATGAAGGCAAGCAAGACCAGCGCAGCCACCACCACGTACATAGGATACAGCTGGGAGTTCGTCGCGGGCTCAGCTGTTTCACCTGCAAGACAGTGGGGCACAAAGAGATGCTGAGACATTAAGCTGCATAGCAAACCAGGGACAGAGTGGAAATGAAGGAAAATTAGTTAATAGAGGTACCTAAGTCTGATCTAAATCAGCCCCCCCCCTCCCCAAAATAAGGTCATTTTATACGCTATTAATCAGAATTGCAAACTATCGGCAAATTCTCGGCTGCACAAGCCAGCCTGCACCAGGAGACAGCTTCACTTTTTTCTCCTTTAAGGAAAAGGATTAGCAAACTTCAAATCATTGCGCTTGCATTGAGCTGTTAAGACAAAAGGATTTAGGGGGGATTTTCAAGATACAAACTTCAACTCCTTGCATGTCACTGATTGATTGGAGCTGCTTGGGTTTTCTTTTTCTTTTCTTTATTTTTTTTAATAACTTTTAGAGTGATAATGATTTTGGAATAAAACCTGGAGTAAGAAATAATAATAAACTGGTTTTGCTTTTTTTTTAAAAAAAAAAAAGGCTTAGAGGAAAAAAGATGTGAGGTTCTTAAAATCAGACTCTGTTCAAATGCAGCCAATTGACAGATAACTAAATTCGGGCTAGGCTGGCAAGTTTTGGCTGTTTCTGCTCCCCAGCAGACAAGCTGTACTTACTTTTAACAGCTTCTATTTTGTAGGGTATGTTCAGGTTGCCAAGGGAGGCCAAGGCACCCAGGAATGCTGCCACATCAGTTGCACTCTGGAAGCACTGGGAAGAGGACTGGATGCACTGGCGGTTATCAATTTCCAAGTAGACAATAGATCTGCGTGAGAGAAGAGTCAATAAGGAACAGGGAGCGATGACCACACTGAGAAGACACAAGAACCCCATCTGTCTTCCCTCTTTAACCCCCCATCAGTGGGAATAAGAAGGTGGGAACCCACCTCCTTGCTTCCCTGTGGCCCAAACCCTGCAGCTCACATTCATGGTCTACTGGATTTGCCTCAATGAATACTGTGAAATCCAGCTCTTTACAGGAATGGGAGTCTCCACTTCGCAATGTTTTAAAATTACCCAGCCACTACAGTATCTTAAGTATCGTGAGCCTTCAGATCTTCTCACATCAGTTTCACTGCTCTAATTCCTTTGCTTTCAGTGGTTTTTGATTAAGCCCATGGAGAGGGAGCAGGTTAGATCTATATGTTTACACCAAAGATCTCCAAACACAGTTTGCAGTAATTGAGTTTTACAACAAAGCTCTAGAAAGCATTTCCCAGAGAGAAACTGAGGCTTAACTTAATGACTTCCTGAAGTCAGACAGTCGGTCAGGCCAACCTCTGCTTCCAGGTCCCACCCAGCCCAGCCCCGGCTCCCAACAATACACAGAACTCCTTCAATCGTGAGAGTCGGCGCAGCATTGTATCAGGGACTCCTGAATGATCCCTCGATTTTCCCACATGAGAGCAAAATCCGGTTTCTGTTCACACAGAAAGCGACTTCTAAATACAATTATCTGGCCTACATCCTTCCCTTTATAGCGTGTTACTATTATCAACACAGAAAACAAGCGCTGCTCAGTGCAAAGGGATCCCACCAATCCCCCTTACCCTCTGATGTCCATCTGATCGAGCTCCCTCTTCTGCCTCCTGCCAGCCCTAGAGTAGAGGCTACTCTTCACTTTGTTGATGACAGCACTGGACATATCTGACCAGTCCTCTGTGGACCTCTTGATGTAATGTTTTTTCAGCTCCTCCTCGTTGCCGTAGTATGGAAAGATCATATACTCTCCCTTGGGGTTCTTCTTGAAGACCACGTTGGTGTGCAGCACTCGGCTCAGCTCCCGCAGGAAGTTGAAAGAGTTGTTCTTCAGGTTCTCTGGGGTGATGAGGACCACCACCACCAGCGTGCCATCTGCCAGCTTCTCTGGCATGTTGTTTGCACAGTCCAGACCATCCCATTCACACTCAAAGTTGTTGCAGCCCTGGTCACAGTGGCCATCTGAGAAGTGATCTTTGCAATACTGGTCATACAGAGGGCTGGGAGGAAGAAGAAAGGTGGGAGAATGAATTAGACCAAGCACTGCACATATCACCCATCTGCTGAGAAAAGCAGTGGTGGTCCACAGGGACCCCTCTTTTGTATAAATATTCTTAACCCTGACAGACACTAAACCAGTTTACATAGAAAGCAGTTGTTTCATGCAAAGCATTCAGGTGAAAGATGGCAGCTGTTAAATTACAAATTGCAATTTAGATACCAGAAAAAAGGAGAAATTACTATGACTCAGAGAAGACATGGGGACACAGAACAGTTACTCAGACCAGAGTTGGTCCAGGCATCTGGGATTAAGTTCATGCTGTTGCCAAAGACAATGTTTGGGAAATGCTTGGATGTTAACATCATCATGTTTCCTGGCTGCTCTTCCATCTGGGGTCTCCCTGCCCTAAAATTCACTGTGTTATTGCTGTGAATTGGAGAATTCACTTCTAAGGAGTGATACAGGCAAAGACAGGGAAGCCATATGGAATGAGCCAAACCCAGAGAGCTTCCAAGTGGATATAAATTCAGAGAGACCACAGGGAAGTGTGGCTGTTTGCTCAGAGGCAGCAGAACAGAATGTAGAGAATGAACACAGGTCTGCACTTAGGAGCTTTGGCAGATGCAACCAGAAAATACCCCCAGATGATCAGCACAGGGGTCTATAAAACAAAGTGTCAGTGAGCAAGTCACTTACTTGCACTGCCCCTCGTATTTCTGGCAGTCAAATCCATCGTAGAGGCAGCCAGCATTATTGCACTGGGAATCACACTTGCCATCATTGAAATACTTCCAGCACTGCAGAGACTGGGAGCAGTTCTTCCAGGGATCGTTGAAGTTGAGGGAGCAGTCGCCCCCATCCCAACCACAGGCATGGTTGTTGCATTTCCCATCACAGATCTTGTTGCCGGCGTACCCCGTGCACACCGCGATCTCGCACTTCTCCTCGATTTTGGGTGGGATGATATCCTGCCCGATCCCGCCCTGGAAATCGAAGTCGAGGATGTGGCAGTTGAGGCCGTTGAAGTTGGCAGGGCAGTTGCAGCGGTAGTAGGGGGAGGCATCGCTGAAGAACTCGCAGGTGCCCCCGTTGTAGCAGGGGTTGGACATGCAGGGGCTGCTGGCTGGGTACTGGCACTCAGGGCCTGTGAAGGCCGGTGTGCACATGCACTTGGAGCTCTTGTGGATGGAGATGCAGGTGCCACCATTCAGGCAGTGCAGGTTCCCACAGGTGCGGGAGTCGTTCTCGCAGGTGGCACCCACGAATCCCTGGGGAGGTGACAGCAAAGAGGGAGTCAGAATCACTGATGGTGTCCTAGGAGCAGCCTCACACGTTTGTTCTGGGAAACTTTGCACAAACCCAGGGAACCAGGGCATGGCTCTGGTGCATCCTCTAAAACTAGTGATGAGCAAGAATAACTTGGAATGTAAACCCTGTTAGAGCATCTCAAAACAAAGGAGGCTCTTCTCCATAGCTGCTTGCTCCACTTTTACATGGCAAAATAATATCAACAAGTCAAGAGCTGTCCTATAGAACTGTGTGTGGTACCTACAGACCTGAGCCCACCTTCTCCCTACCCTATCCCAGTGTCCTTGCAAGCACACAAGGTGTGCAAATACAGATACACCTCCTGCCAGTGAGCACCCACAGAAAAGCATCCTCCCTTCCACACTTATTCCTGGTATCCCAGCTGGTGAAGCCTCAGGGACTAAACTGGCCCACTGACCACCCCTCGTGCACAGGGTTGGCTTGTAGGGCCTGTACAAGATTCCATGCTCAGAGCTGCAGAGGAGCAGGTACCTACCGGGGGACATTTGCAGATGAAGCCACGGCCAGTGTTGCTGGCAACAGCACAAGTCCCACCATTCCTGCAGGGTTTGCCTTTACACCCGTCCACCACAGTGTCACAGCGACGGCCTGTGAGGGAGAGGAGTGTGTGAGGAGCAGAGCAAGGCGTGGGGATGCCTGTGAGGGGCTGGGGACTGCAAGGCTGGGTGCTGGGAGGAGTGGGACATGGTGCTCACCTGCATAGCCAGGTCGGCACTCGCATTTGTAGTCGTTGACCCGCTGCACGCAGTTCTGGGTGCCGCGGGCGTCGCAGGGGTTGGACAGGCACTCGTTGACATCTCCCTCGCAGCGCTCCCCTACAAAGCCAGGGGGGCAGATGCAGCTGTAGCCCCCTACCCGATCCTTGCACTTGCCATTGTTAAAGCACTTGGGCCCCAGGGTGACAGGATCAAAGAAAGGGCTGCAGTCATCCACATTGATCTCACAGTGCACCCCTAGAGAGATGGGGGAACAACCCACACAGCTCATCAAACAGTATCGGGCTGCCTGGTGGTCCCGTGTGTGAGCCTTCCCTGCGGAGGGGCTGAGCCTGACCACGGCAGTGGCAGCCTGAGCCCCAGCTCGGGCAGGAGGGACGCGGCACCACGCTGCCAAGGCCGAGGCTGCGTGGCCTTGACGGCTAAGCCCGCGAGCAAACACCAACCTTGACCGCTGCGCTTGCTGCTGCTAACCCGAGCAGCTAATGAGCAGAATCCAAGGATATCTGCACTCAGCCCACTAATGCCCCAGCCTGGGGAATTAATTTACCTTGGGTTCCTCTGGGGCAGGAGCATTTGTAGGTATTGATGAGATCGATGCAGGTTCCTCCATTCTGGCATGGGTGGGACAAGCACTCGTTGATCTCTTCTGAGCAGTTAACTCCATGATAACCAGCCACACACTGAAAGAAGGGAAGAGGGGAACTATCAGACAGGTTCCCTTGATTCCCACATGTCTTCAGGAGCACAGCCAGCACCCCAGCCTCCAATTTGGTAAAGGGACACAGCACTAGCCTGAAGCCAGGGCAGGTCCTTGGGCAGCAGAAAGGCAGTAACAGGGGCTTTTTCCTGGGCATCTCTTCCCCCCACAGCACTCACCTCACAGGAGTAGCCTCCCAGGTAGTCTGTGCAGGTGGCTCCGTTCTGGCAGGGGTTAGGGGAGCACTCGTCCACCTGCTCCTCGCAGTAGCTGCCAGTGTAGCCAGCTTGGCAGCGGCAGAAATGAGTGTTGCCAGTGTCTACACAGAGCCCCGAATTCCTGCAGAGATGTGCTACATCGATACCTGCCAGGAAGAGCAGAGTGAGATGCAGGGACCTTGGTGACACCCATGCACCACAGGGCCACATCCTGGCCACCATGCATCCCACCAGGATCATAGTCAGGGCTGCAGCCTCACGGTTGCACATTGCCACAACCCTTGAGATCACCCTGGTGGTGCCAAAGATCCCCACCAAGAGACCTGAGCATGTCCCTGTGCAGCGACCAGCACAGGGAACACCTGGGGACCCTGGGCCCAGTGAGTCCATACACATGGCAGAGACTTACCTTGCTGCTTAGCAGCCACCTCACAGGAGACACTGGGGACATCGCAGTAGAGCCCTGTCCACCCACTGTTGCACTCGCAGCGGTACAGGTTGTTGGTCTGCCAGCACTTGCCTCCATTTTTGCAGGGAGAGGAGTCACACCAGCGCACCAGGTTCTGGGGAAGCAGAGAAAGAGACGGGGATCAGGACCCAGCAGGGCTGCTGCAGGAGTGGTGACTGCAGTGACCCCCAAATCACGGCAGCATGCATGGATGAGCACTGCCCAAAGTTCCTCTACCTGGCAGTTGAGTCCAGTGTATCCCTGGGGACAAGTGCACTTGTATGTCCCATAGCTGTCCTGACACGTGCCCCCGTTCAGGCATGGCTTGGAGTCACACTCATTGATGTTGTGCTCACAGTAGCTGCCCGTGAAGCCAGGCAGACAGACACAGGTGAAGGTGTTGATGCCATCCACGCAGGTCCCACCATTGAAGCAGGAGCTGAGAACAGACATCACATCCCAGTGAGTCATCACTGATTGTTCTCCACACCAAACCAACTCACCCATCAACCCAGGGCTAAGCGGCAGCTCATGGACCTCAGGCCCTTGCCCCAGCCATGGCAGGGCTGTACCTCTCTGTGCAGTCGGGTGTGTTGTTCTCACAGTGGATGCCACTGAAGCCAGAGGGGCAGGTGCAGGTATAGCTGTTGACGCAGTCAGTGCAGTTGGCCCCGTTCTTGCAGGGGTTGCTGGCACACTCATTGATGTCCTCCTCGCACTTGGGCCCACGGAAACCAGCCAGGCACTCGCAGAAGAATGTGCCAATGCCATCGGAGCAGGAGCCACCATTGTGGCATGGGTCTGGAGAGAAGGGAGAACGAGATGAGTTCAAACATGGTGCAACAGTCCAGCCTGGGAACTGCCCCACAGCACTGTCCCCACACACATTCCTTGGCTGCGTGGAGGGAGGGGACTGAGCCCATGGACTGGACAGAAGGTAAACCAGCCCTATCAGGAGACTAGGCACAAGGAGGGCATATGGGACACATTATTCCCCAGTCTCCTTCCTCCTGCTTCCTTCTGGCCTTAGACTGACACAGTTCACAGATGTGCTTGAGGTGGCCCAAAAGCCTGAGCAGGGCTCAGAGCACAGCCCAGGCCACAGTGGCAGCTGGGGCTGGCCCAGGCACAGGGAGGTAAATCCTAACCCCAGGAAGGGAAATGAAGCTGATGGCTCAGCACTGGGCTGAGCATGGCCTGTGGGGCAGCCCCAGCTCTTACTGGGCTTGCAGTCATCGATGTCGGTGTCACAGTTGCGGCCGGAGAAGCCAGTCCTGCAGGCACAGCGGTAGCTCCCATTGGTGTTCTGGCATGTGGCCCCGTTCCGGCAGGGGCTCTTCACACACTCATTGATGTCGATCTCGCAGGTCTGACCTGGGGACAGAGCAGGACAAGGGTCATGTGGGCTCGAGGTGCTGGTGAAAGCCCCAGGGAGGACAGTGATGTGTTGGGCACCGCTCACCCCAGGACAGGAGCTCTTAGAGCAAACCACCCTCAACAAGGGGTGCAAGCAATGGCTGTCTGGCTGAGCCATGGGATAGGTCAGGACCCTGCAGGCAACCCCACCTGCTGCTCCCTGGTCATACTCCCTCCCCTCCACCTTTTCCCTCCCTGAGAAGAGCAGGATGTGCTGAAACCCCAGACAGGCCATGCCCGTACCTTGCCAGCCAGGAGGGCAACTACAGGAGAAGCTCTTGTAGTCTTCTGACTCCTGGCACTCGCCACCATTCTTGCAGGGGCTGCCAGCACAGGGGGCCAGCACGTCTTCACAGGTGGCTCCTGCACAGACACAAGCACTCATTGACACCCTTTCTGAAACAACATGTGCCCCAAGATCCCACTACTCCTGTCCTCTGCTCTGTGCTGCTGCCACCTCTGGCAGAAGCCCAGGGCTTTCCCACCACCCCAGGGCAGCCTGTCTCCTCCATCTCTGGTCCCCCATGACCTCAGGTTCCCCATGAACCCTTTAAACCCTGGCAATCTGGGCATTAAAGCACTGCACACTTCCTCTGGCAGTGAAGTGCTGCTCGGGGTGTCTTTTCCCCCTTGCGCTCCCTCCCCCCATCCCTCTCTGCTGCTTTTCCTGTTTATGTCCAGCCAGGGGACACGTTCCCTCCGAACCCTTATCTTCCCTGTCAGCCAGTATCTCCTGAGCTGGCCTTTGCTATTTTCCAGAGCCTTCCCCTCCCTGCCTGCCCAGTCCCCGTTCCCCCAGGGGTTTCTATGGCCACTGCCGAGGGCAGGAAACAGCTCACGGCTTCCTGCAATTGTGCACCGGCTGCCGCTGTGCGCGAGCGGAAGCACGAGGCCGGCAAACAGGAATTGGCTCAGCAGAATCCCCCGGCCCCTCGGCCTCAGCTCGCTTTTTCCAGCACAAGCATCGTGGCTGGAGAATGAGGCCACCAGCATTGCTGACCCCCCTGGCCCATGGGGTGTGAGTGGGGCGGCTGCCGGGTGCTGCTGCCCCTGAGACACCACCCTGGTGCCCTTCAGGAGGAGGAGGAGGAGGAGGAAGATAACGAGGGAGGAAGCTGTGTTCTGGCAGCTTCTCAAAGCTCCTGCAAATTTCCTCCAGCTGCACTGTGGACAGGGGAGGTGGAGCCATGGCTGTGGGCAGCACCACGGCAGGGCAGTACGAGGGAAGCCTCTGGGCTTGGTGCTGGCTTGCTGCATGTTCAGAGGGACCGGTGTGGTGTTACATGGGAAGCAGAGGCCCCCCAGAGCTGTGGTGCTCCCCTCACCTGTGTAGGGCAGGAGGCAGTTGCAGGTGTAGCCAGCGACGTCATCGATGCACGTGCCCTGGTTCAGGCATGGGTTGGAAGCACATTCATTGATATTGGTCTGGCAATTGGGGCCTGTGTTAAGAAACATTGATAAAAGCAGCTGTGATGAAGGAGCTTGTCCTGGTGGGAGGCAGCTGAAAGTACAGTGGGGACATGGTGACAAAAGCAATAGCCCACCCATTGCCCTGGAAAAGCCTCTTGCGCTCAGCTCCAGCCAGGAGTGTCCAAACTCCACTGAAGGTCCTAAGGCTGGCTGCACTGTCACAGCTCCCAGAAAGACCTGGGGCTCCACTGTCCCCACAGTGAACCCTCCAGCCATCCAGCATCATGAGGACGCCCACCACAGCTTCCACCCAAGCTCCAGTGTAGTGGGGACAGGGCAGCATTGCTGGCTGCACCTTTAACATCATGGAATTACAGAATTCTTAAGGCTGGAAGAGCCCTCTAAGGTTATCAAGTGCAACCAGCACCACCACATTCATTACTAAACCATGTCCCCAAGTGCCACATTGACACTTCCAGGGACAGTGATTCCACCACTTCCCAGGGCAGCCTGTTCCAGAGCCTGACCATTTCCAAAGAAGAACCTTTCCCAAACATCCAATCTAAACCCCTCCTTACCGCTGAAGCCCTCCCTGCAGGTGCAGATGTAGCCACTAGTCATGTCCTTGCAGGTGCCACCGTTCATGCAGGGATTGGATTCACACTCATTATTGTTAATGTCACAGTTGGTTCCACTCCAGCCTGGGTCACAGTCACACTTGTAGCTTTGGGGAAAAATTGGGGCATGAAGATCTGGTCTGACACGGCCCCCTTGACTACACCAGCCACCATTTACCCAGCAAATACTGGCCCTTAATTGTGCCCCTGCAGGGCAATATCCCATAATACGGGCACAGTGCATGAACAAGCACTGACCTGGGAGACAGATGCTTGCGCTCCTCTAACCCCAACTTTGCTGGGCAGCCCTTTGGTCCCCCCAGCCCCTGTGCCTTCCAACCTACCCATTCAATCCATCATGGCACTTCCCATGGATGCAGGGGTTACTGTTGCACTCGTTCACTTCAGACAAGCACTTGGGGTCATGGAAGCCCTCGGGGCAGAGGCAGGTGAAACCATTGATGCCATCCTTGCAGGTGCCCCCGTTGTGGCAGGGGTTGCTGGCACACTCGTCGATGTTGATGTTGCACATGCGCCCTGGGAAAGGCAAAGTGAGGGGAAGTTACTCCATAAGATGCACAGCATGGTCTGGGGGTGCACACTGCCTCACCTCGGATCTCGGCTCTCCAGACACACGTGTGTGGCTGCAGAGGAGTGGGCTGCCCTGCAGGCAGGGCAACTTCACACCCTGCATCGCCTGCCTGGCTTAATTAAACCTGACTGGGAAGAGGCTGTGCCCTGGGCTTCTTTGGTCCAGGAGGGAATACCGAAGGGAGGCAGTTTCAGCCTGTAACCCTACCTGCCGTGGCTGACAAAGCCAGGCTTTATTTCAGCTCCCGGCGGGCCTGAGGACAAGGGGCTGTGTGAGCAGGGAGCGGCGGGGGCTGCTCCCATCAAAGCCCTCCACCATTTCCAGCAGCGATCAAACAAACCAGTCGGACAAGGCAGCAACCTGATACCCATGGGAGTGGGCGCAGTGGGAGTCAAATTCACGGCACCAGACACCCCTTTGATTTCAGCCTGAGCCAGGGTCACCCTCCTGAACAAGCAGGAGTGCTGGAGGACACAAAACCTTCTGCAAGTGGGATGGCAGCATCCCCCCTCCTTATTGCACCCTCCTCCCAGTTACATGGTGCGCCACCAGGTGCAGGTCCCCAGGGTGTGGCGGTGGCTGCAATGCCCTGCTCTCACCTGTGTATCCTGGCTCGCAGGTGCACTCATAGCCATTGATCTTGTCGATGCACTTGCCGTAGTCGCAGGGGTTGCTGGCACAGTCGTCCAGGTTGATCTCACAGTTGGGTCCTGGGGAGGAGAGGGGTGTTGTTAGGGGGTCCCCGGTCCCATTGATGTAGCAAAATGAAGCCTGTTGGCACCAGCCACAGCTGCCGCTCCACCACAAAGCGCCTCCACCATGAGCAGCTCCCCAGCTCCTGGCTGGGGTGCGGTTCCTGCCAGAGCCAGGCACCAAACTGGGAGAACTCGCCCTCACCCAGGATGCCCCGGGCCAGCCCCGGCACCAGGGTGGCTGCTGTCGGTGGCCCACGGCCAACCTGCCCCGGGATGGGGATGGGGATGGGATCGGGATGCTGCACCGACACGGCCGACCCGCATAGAGCCCTGAGGGTTCCCTCCTGCTCACCTGTGGTCCCTTTGAGGCAGATGCAGTTGTAGGCGTTGTTCCTGTCCTGGCAGGTCCCCCCATTTTTGCAGGGCTGGCTCTGGCACTCGTTGATGTTGATGTCGCAGCGGTGGCCTGTGTAGCCGGGCTGGCAGAGGCAGGTGAAGGAGGCGATGCTGTCCTTGCAGGTCCCGTAGTGACACGGGTCGGGGTCACACTCATCGATGTCAATCTCGCAGTGAGCACCTGTGAAACCTGCCAGCAGGAGGGACACAAGACAGAGGATGGGAGACATGAGGTGAGGATGAGGGACACTCCTTCGCACCCCAGCCACAGGTGAGGCAGTGCACCTGAGTGCATTTACCTGCCCACCTGCCCTGCCACGAGCCCCGGGATGCCCAGGAGTGGGGTGCAGGCAGGGAGCACCCCAAGTTGCCAGTCGGACCCAGCTCGGGGGCTTTGTCCTGGGGTGCACAATGACCTGCATTAAGCCTCCTCAGCTCAGGAGTGGGGCCCCGCGCTCGCCTGCGGCTCATCGCAGAGTGCGGGGGGGGGCTGGCCGTGAGCACCCCCGAATAATAACCCCCCCGGCAGATTCTATTCTCCTGGTCGGCTCCCCCCCCGCTGGGTTTGGGGGTGGAGAACTGAGGACAAAGTACAGCTTTGACTAGACCCCGCCAAGCCCACATAGCAGCTTTTCATCGGGGCTTGGCATTAGCAAGACACTAATTAGAGGCCATTCAGCTGGAAGATTTCTGGCGGGAGCTGCTCCACAAAAGAGCCACTGTTTGCCACCAGGGCTCAAGTCATCATTTTGTGCAACTGCTCCTTGGGTTTCGGTCGGCGAGCCCCCACGGCCCTGCACCTTGCATCCCCATAGAGGCAGCTTTATCCCTTCCTTCCTGCCTTCCCCCTCGCTGCTGCCCGCTGCGGAGGTGGGAGCACGGCAGGACGGCTGCTGCGGGGCCACACCTAACGAGTGCTGGGCTCTTACACCTGGCTCCGGGACTGGAGCGCACCAGGGTTCAGCTCACTCCACCGACACCTGGGATAGGGACAGTCCTGCCCCATGAGAGTCACATCAGCAGGGACTGCCCCACTGATGGAAGGTTTGGGGACACCTCCCACAGCAGGTGCTAGGAGAGGTGGGCACTTAGTAACTCATCAGTGTGGTTTTACAGCACATCACAAGGAAGGAGGTGGCTTGTTCCTGCCCAGTGGGGCAGGACGCCTGGAGTCCCACAGGCTGTGGGATCCTCTCACCTTCAGTGCACTCGCAGCTGTAGGTGTTGGGGCCGTCCACACACTTGGCACCGTTCTTGCAGGGGGTGCTGGCGCACTCATCAATGTCGAACTGGCACAGGTGCCCGTTGAAGCCTGGAATGGAGGGGGAAGTCACGTCCCTGCGCAGTGGCCGGACCCGCAGCCTCCCCCACCGCCGGGCAGCTCCCGCCGGGCCCCCCGCATCCCGGCCGGGGCGCCGGGTTTCTATGGGGACGGCTGCTGGGGGCCCTGAATGCGGGGCTGCGACCCACCATTGAGAGCATCTTATTTACATCTCTAGAGGAGCAAAGTCTCTGAACTTCAAAACCTCCTTTCACAGATTAACCGTCTCCCCATTCTCCGCTCCACCCCGTGACTTTGACACTGCATTCAAAGCTGCTGGTGCACCCCCCCGGCCTCCGGCCCTCCTTCCCAAAGAGGGGCCTTTTCAAGTGCAAAGTCGTGGGGTTTAATCCTCCTTCCCCTCTCCCATGGGCCTGAGCTGGAGCAGCATCGCCTGCGTGGGGCTCAGCCCCTCACTGCAATGGAGGAACCTCCCTTCAAGAGCATCGAGAGGTGCTCGTTACCCTTTCCCCATTTCAGAGAGCTCTGAAATTTAAGGAGCCCAGTTTTGGTTCCTTCTTGGCTCGAGCCAGGATGCATCCTGGCTTGGTTTCTGCCATGACGGCAGTGGGATTTATGCCACGTACCAGTGGGGCACTCGCAGTGGAACTCATTGATCTTGTCGAGGCAGTTGCCGTTGTGCAGGCAGGGGCTGCTGGCACACTCATCTGTGTTGATCTCACAGTAAACCCCCTCGTAACCTGCCGAGAGACCCAGCACCGTCAGCACTACAGCATGGGGTGGGCACAACATGCAGGATGGGTGGGTTACACCTGGGCACATCTGCTCCCCACATCTTTAAAAGGCAGGTCAGGAGCTGTTGTACAGTGGAGGGACCTGAAGCACAAGCTGCTCCATGGTTGTCCAGCCCAGATCTCCACGCCTTGGCTTGATCCAACCCAGCAAGATAGGCAAGAGGAGTCCAGTGCAGGGCTGATGGTGCCCAACTCTCACCTCCCATTCCCTCATAACTGCAGGAGGCCATGCAAGCTTTATGAAGCTCTTTCTTTTGGGTGCTGTCCCCAGGGGATGCTCACCCAACCCAGCACTGAGCTGAAGAAGCCTCCCAGTGTCCAGAACCCTCCCACTGCCCACCCCCAGCACTGTGGCAGGGGTCCATAGAGCTGTCCACCCACCGGGCATGCAGATGCACTGGAACTCCCCAATCTGGTCCAGGCAGGTGGCATCATTCTGGCAGGGGTTGGAGAGACACTCATTGACATCGATCTCACAGCGAGGGCCTGAGTAGCCCTGCAGACACTGGCACTGGAAGGACCCTTGGGTGTTGATGCACTTCCCTGCATGCTCACATGGGTTGGCTCCTGCAACACACAAGCACAGCTCACAGGACATGCTCCTGGCTGCACCAGCACCTTCCCCAGCTGCTCCACAAGAGCTCAGCACCAGCACTCACCCAGTGAACACTCATCCACATCCTGGTTGCAGGCTGGCCCCATGTACCCTGAGGGACACGTGCAGATGGCTTTGCCATTGACAGGGTTGGTGTCACAGTTGGAGCCCTCGTTACAGGGGTTGCTGATGCAGGCATCGTCCAGGTGGCACAGCAAACCTGGGCAGCAAAAGGCAGGCGCATGTCAAGGGTGATGGGCACACAAGTCATTGTGGAGCAAGACCTCAGCAGGGAGCCAGGGGACATTCAGGGAGCTTTCACCCTGCACTGCAGGCAGGGGACAAGCTGGGACAGGACATCACCTGTGCGGCCATGGGGGCACTCGCAGTAGAAGGAGGCCACCCGGTCATGGCAGGTGGCCCCGTGGAAGCAGGCGGCCATGGCACAGTCATCAATGTTCTCGCTGCAGTCCTCGCCCGTCCAGCCATTGACGCAGACACAGTTGTAGCCGCCGTGGTTGTTGTGGCAGGTGCCACCGTTCTGGCAGGCGTTGGGCATCAGCTGGCACTCATCCACGTCCTCAGTGCAGTACTGACCTGCCAGGGGACAGGGCACCTGCAGGAAGCTGGCATGACCCCGCTCCCGCAGGCTCTGTAAACAGGACAGTTCTGCCCACCCAGTCCCTGGCATCCCCTGAGGCAGGATCTGTCCTCCCAGCCCAGCCCTGTGCCTCCATCACTTTCCTGCATTACCTGTCCACTCAGGCGGGCACTGGCAGTTGTAGGTGTTGACGCCGTCCACACAGGTGCCCCCGTTCTTGCAGTTGTTGCCTGGACAGTCATTGATGTTTTCCTCACAGTTCTGACCAGTGAACCCTGCACAGAGGAGATGTCTGCTGTGATGCCAACTGACCAACCAGCTGTGCCACCACCTCAGCCCCCACCACCCCCAGCCAATGGCAGGTTGTTCATTATCAGGTGCTGAGTGTGTGCCAGGTGCTCCCAACCTGGCTTTGAAGCAGCCGCCTGGTTTCAACTCAATCCCTATCCTGCCTCTGCCAGGGACTGGTTCTGCCAGAGCCTCCAGGTTTGGAGACACTTGCCCCAAGCAGCAGAGGATCTGACTCCACAGCATAGCTGGAATGAACCAGGGCTGCTCCCATGAAGGCTGGTGGCAGCCAGTGCTGAATCATCAGCTTTTAATTTCACTTGTAAAGAGTCTCAGCAGATCCAAGTCCCTGCCAGGGTGAGCCATTGCTCCACTGGGCACTGGGCTCATCCCAGCCCACGTCTTGCACGGGGAGCTCAGCTGCTTGGGTTTGTTATCACCTCCACCTGATAGCACAGCACTCATGGAAACACTGCTGCCCCCAGCCTCTCCACCAGAAACAAAGCACCCAGGCTCTTCTCAGGGCACTTACCAAGCCACCTGGCCCCCTCTGACTGATATTTTTATTAAGAGCTGCATTTACCGTATGGCCCCCAAGGCATCTGAACCAGCTGCTGCCCAGGAGCTGGGGGTTTGGGATGGCGATGCCAGCATACATCAGTTTCCCACAGTGCCAGTGTCCGTTGCAGTTCCCTCAAACTCCCCAGGATATTCTGCAGCTCCAGGCCATGCTGCTCCTCATGCAGGCAGCTCAAAATGTCACCTCCACAGGTAAGGAACAGTTGCCCAGACTCATCCTCATGGGATCCCAGACCCTGGCCCAGATGGGGGCTTTCCTCTCCTCAGCCCCATCACTCAGGGAGCAGCCACAGGTTTTCAGGATTGCTGATAGGAGCCCAGAGCAGATAACATTGATTTACACCTCATTTTCAAGCACCTGGGCTGAGACTGAGCAGCATTAACTGGCAATGTCCTAGATACCAGGATTAACTAATTTTGAACCATCCCAATGAGTAATTAGTACTGCAATTACTTTAAACTCAGGGTTACATTCTACAGTGATGGCACGATAAAGCAGCCGAGATTAGTTTAACTTGAAGAAACCCAGTATGGCCAGGCCTCTCCGGGAATGAAAAGGGGTCATTGTTCCAGGTCTGCTGCACCACATACCAGCGTATCAATCACCCCTTATCATGGGGAACAGCCCCCCATCCCTCCTGCCTCTGCCCATGGCCAGCGCAGCTCCTGCAGTGATCCATGTGGGATGGTGGAGGTGCCGAGGGACCACCCCAACATCCCTAAAGCAGGGGCTTTGCCACTCCACAGGAGGTGAACCAGCTCTTGCAGGATGCAAATCTCCTGGAAGCAGCCCATGAAGCCGCAGCTGGGTGTGAAAGAGCCGTTCCTCCCAGAAGCAGGGATGCTCCCCCAGGGTTATGCCTCACCCTGCTGTGCCCAACACTTGGGCTGCTCAGGGAAAGTGCCTCGTCAGCAGAATGGCAGGGCAGGGCCAGCACAACTCCTCCTACCACCTCCACCTGCCCATCCCTGCGGTAATGCTGCTCCGACGGGACAGGGCTCAGAGCTGCTCCAACAGAGTACTGCCCCTGGGAGCTCATCCTGGAAAGAAAGGCTTCCTTCCTGGCACTGCTTGCCTGGTCAGCGCCACACCTCACTGTCCCTAAGGACAGGAGCTTTGCTCCAGCATGGGTGAGCAGGAGGTCCTGCAGGGCCCTGGGTATTCTGGGTGGTTAATGAGATTCCTGAATGACTGCTGCCAAAAGCTTTGGAAAGAGGATTGAACCTCTGAGCCTATGTCAGAGATCAAGACAAGATCCCACACACTACTCATAGGAATCACTTATCTTGGGTACATCTGTGCTGTCTGGGAGACCCCATCCCCACCCTGATACTGTGTCCCCAGTGGAGATGGGGCAGAAGCTACAGGGAGGGAGGCTGGAGCACCAGAAGGTGCCCACCCTTCACCCTGCCCTGGCCCCTGCAGGGCTACAAATGACCAGGGGATCAAAGCAATCCCACAAGAGACTCCTCAGGCAGCTGCCTACAGCTTCCTTCCCAGGGACAGGGTGGATGGGTCCTCTGCATATCTGCCACAGGTGGCCAGTGTGGCTGGCTTGGGGAAGAAATGGCACTCGCCCTGGCAAACACAGCCTGGTCTGGGCTGGGACTCCACTGCTTCATTTCTGCAGCTGACCCAGGGATGGGGGGGAACATGGGGCTGCTGAGCTCCTTTCACTCCCTGCCCCGACTGTGCTGTGAACCACTGTCTGAGGGCAGAAGTGAAAGGGCTTGCTGGGGTCAGGGGCCCTTTCACAACTGCTGTTCTTCCCTCTGACTTGAATGGTGCCAAGCTCCCTTCCAGGCTGCCACCACCCCTCCCAGGGTGCTGAGCTCCCAGGACAGCCCCCACTGGGCCCCCTCACAGAAGCCCTTCATGCCAAAGGCTGTAATCCTGCTGGGCTGCTCTGGCACTTGCCAGAAGGAGCAGCAGCGAGCATGGAGAGGGTCTTCCTTCCCTAACTCCATTTGCACTCGGAAACTTTCCAAAATAGCTATTCCGGGCTAATTATTCCACTCTGGAAGTGGATTAAGCTGAAGCGGAAAAAGGCACTCTTATTCTAGAATATGAGCATCCGCACAGGGGCCTCTGCTCAAACAGTTGTTTTAGAAGAGCTATTTTGGTGAAGCACCAAGTATAAAAAGCCCCCAGATGACCTCTCCTTCTCGGGCATCACTGCCCAACATCTTCCCAAAGGCACGTGGCACAACGAGCCCACATTTTTGTCCCTCCCAGAGTCACAACTCAGGGGAAGATCAGGCACTGCTTTCTTAGAGGGGACAAAGGAGCTGCAAGAGGGTCTCCAACCCTTTTCCTCCCTCTCAGAGGCAGCCCCTACCTGGCAGGCAGGTGCAGTCATAGGTGGTGTCTCCGATCTGGCGGCAGGTCCCGCCGTTCTGGCAGGGCGAGGGGTTGCAGGGCACGTAGAGATGCTCGCAGTTCTGCCCAGTGTACGCTGGCTTGCAGGAGCACTGGTAGGTGCCCACCTCGTTGGTGCAGGTCCCCCCGTTCTTGCAGACGGGCGGTGAGATGTTGCACTCATTGACGTCCTGCTTGCAGTTGGCCCCGTGGAAGCCGGCAGTGCAGCGGCAGATGTAGTGGGCTTCGAAGGGCACGCACTGGCCCCCGTTGGCACAGGGGTTGGAGGCACAAGGGTCAGCCTGCTGGCAGGTTTTGCCTGGGGAGGGCAGGGAGGGACGATGAGGATGCACATTGCAGCTCAGGCTCTTGGTGGCAGCGATCTGCACTGGGGTGCAGACCCAGACCTGGGAGTGGTTGTAACTAATTCCCCCCACCTCAGCCCCCATAAAACACCATGCAGGATGGTCGCAGCTCCCCCAGCAGGACCCTCCCAAGCCCCAGCTCGGGGCCCACATGAGTTGCAGACTCATTCCCCCAGCACCAGAGGAAGCCAAAATCACAGGCAGTTCTCCATCTATGAGGCTTTTCCAGGAACAACCCCTATTGCAGGCCATCCCTCTCCTCCCAGCTGTGTCCCCACACTGCACGGTGACACCCCTCACCTGACCACCCGGGCGGGCAGCGGCACTTGTACTCGCTGAGCGTCAGCAGGTCGCAGGTGCCCCCGTTCCGGCAGGGGTTGCTGAGGCAGACGTTGTCGCGGGGCGTCAGGCACAGCTCGTCGGTGAAGCCCAGGCGGCAGGTGCAGGTGTAATCCACGGTGCTGCCGCGCACCACCGCGGTGCAGGTGCCGGCGTTCTTGCAGGGGGAGCTCAGGCAGGGGTTGGGCAGCTGGCACCGCTCGCCCACGTAGGCACCACTACACCTGGCAGGGGCGAGACAAGCTGTCAGCGGGATCGCCTCGAGGGGCTGGGGGGCACCCAGGAGGCCCAGGGACCGGCCCAACCCCACGCCGCATCCCGGCACATCGGGTTTGGCAGTGGCAGGGCTCTGCCCTGGCTGCTCTGGGCTGGGAAGAGGAAGATGAAAGAGGTGCTGGAAACAAAGGCGTCCCCCATGGAGGGGCCTGCACCGACTTGCACAACCACAGCTGCGGCGCTGGCAGTGGGGGTTTTTTGCCTCCCCTCTCCTTGCTGAAGAGAAAACTGAGGCACAAGGGACACATGGTGTACCCAGGAGGGACATTTCCATACCCACACCTAACCCAGGGCACCCACAGACCCCAAGGGAAAGGTGAATCTGTAGGACCAGGCATCATGAGGACATCGCTGCACCCATTTTTATCCTCCCTCCATCCTAAATCACTCAAACATGATCAAACAGGGACTCAGCACTGGCTGGCAACAGGTGGGACACGTTCCTGCTCCTTGCAGTCAGGTGAGATCTTCCCTAAAGCCAAATCCTGTGCAGGGAGGGATGAGTTGCCCTGGCTGCCGCGTCCCTCTGCATGGGGGCCCTGAGAAGAGACCCCCTGAGGACACCACCAGCTCCACCATCTGTCACTGTTGGCCAACAGGGCTGGAACAACTGCCTGGTGCACGACTGGAGCTTGCAACAGGGACATGTCCCAAGGGCAAATCCCACCAGCCATCCAGTGGGGCTGGCAGGACCATGCAGAGAGGGGAAGGTGCCCTTTGGGAAAGGGAGGATGGACAAAGCTGTGCACCTAACATCAAAAGATCCCAGGAATGAGGCACAAACCCTCCTACATGGCATGTCTTGTATCACATCTGCAACACCCTATGACACATGTTTTGTCTGCAACCAGCTCTGCTCACTTTGCACTACTTCCAAAGGGGATGTTCTGCCCTGGCTGGGCTGTGCCAACTAGCTGTGGTGAGAGGGGCATGGGAGGTGTGAGACAGTGCTGGCACGCTGCTGTCCCACACCGTGATGGCAATGCCACCATAGCAGCACCAGGGCACACCACGCTCAGCTCCTGGGCTTCTACTAGAGGCCTTGAGAGCAGAAATAAATCTGGGATGCTGCACGAATGGCCATGAGGTTGGGGTAAGGCAACCCCTGCCACTGGTGATCGGTGGGGAAGGTGACAGCACCTGGGCAGGGAGGGACTGTGGTCCCCACTGTGCTTTGGGGGGTTGGGGCTCAGGGCACCACGTGCTCACACCTGTTGCCATCAGAGTTGGTGGGATGTAATGCCCCCAAGCCTCATGGCAGGGGGTGAGCAAGGGGTCCTGGGGGACACTGCAGAGCACAACATTGACCTGCAAACCCCAAAACACGGACGTGGGACTGCTGCAGTGAAGCACAGCCAGCAAACCCCCGCCCTCAGCCAGTCCAGCCCGGAACCACCACACTTTGCCACGCCATGCCGGCGGCAGGACCACATTTCGGCCTCACTCCCCCTCTCCTCTTCCCCTACTTTTTCTCCTTCTTCTTCTTTTTTTTTTTTTTTTAACCCAATTCTGATTTCATTGTTGAGGATTGTGTGAGAATTTGTCAGGATTCGGAGACATTTTGAGTTAATGAGACGGCATTATCCAGGCCAAATGAAAAAGAAAATGTGTATAATAATAAATCAGGGCATCTGCTCGGCACACAAAGGGCGGCGGGGAGCAGGTGTGCATCCTAATGAGGCAGAGCAGCTGCCGGCGCCCGCGGACGATGCCCGGCTCGCCGGCGGCTCCGGGGCCGCGGGGCGACGGCGCTTCTGGGTGGTTGAGCCACAGCCCCGCGCGGGGGAACGCGGAGGTTGGGGCCGTGGCTGCCTGAGAGGGCTCTTTGTGCGGGGCCCGGGCGGGCGGCACAGGCACGACGCCGGCAAACCGCTCGGGTGTGCAGTCATCTGTTAAAATCCCCGCTCTCCCGCCTCTCCGCACCACACACGCTTTTTTTCTTAAAACAATCCTCCGGGCTCTTCTCGCGGCGGCTGGCGGACAGGGGGAAGCGTCACGGGGTTCTCCAATGGGAGAAAAAGGCGGAAAAAAAAACCGAGTAAGGAGGGGGGGGGGGGGGGGGAAAGCAAGATTTTATGGTGGACAAA
>JAOXXN010000220.1:8852526-8868354 GCA_026770055.1 Myrmophylax atrothorax | reverse complement strand
AAGAATGACCACAAGGAAAAGGAGGGGTGTAAGGTTGGGGAGGGGGTGGAGGGTTGGGCATTCTGGGAAGCCATACATGATTAGTCACACAGCATTAATCTGCCTCCCTTAACAATAGCTGCCGAATTTCGACCGAATCCCAGCTGTCGCTCTTTGAATGAAAGAAAACAAGATTTAGAGCGTCAAGCGTTGGTAAGGGCTTCTGTGCAAAAAAAAGTGGCGTGCATTCATTAGTGGCTCACAAAGGGACCCAGCCTTTGTCCATTAAATTGCTCATGTGCCTGATTGATTTGCTGATTTATTTGCACCAAAGGGTTGGGGGGCTCAGCTAGGAGAAGGGGGCGGGAGGTGCCCAGCTACTGGGCAGAGTAACGGCACCCAGGCAGATTTGCAAAAAAGCAACACACATTGTCAAGGGAAACTGCCATTCAACAGGTTGGGATTGGAAATGCCTTCAGGTTCCTCCACCGAGGACTTCCTATTTGGAAATTTGGGGTGGGTGGGAACGTCTCTCCGCCTGCTCTCAGCTCAGCCATGTTCAACAGGCAGAGGGGAAATCTGGCCGGAAAACAGAGCCTTGCCCATTCACATTTCTTTTATGGAATAGTTTTAAAAAGGGAGCTGGAGTCTTATTCATTTCTCTTGGTTATTGTTCCCTGGGAGCCTGGAGTGAATCGGCCATCGCTGCGGTGGGTCGGTTGGTCCTTCAAAGAGTCCCAACGCTTTACACATCCGTTTCCCCACAATCAGCTTGGAGAAAGCCCCAGCCTGGGTGCCAGGTCCTGCCAGGAACACCAGGCTAGACCACAGCTTGGCACCAGCACTGGCAGGGCTGCAGGAGGAGGTGGCCCCACTGCCCTGGAGATGCCTTGCAGGCCCATGGACATCACTGGGTCAGCTCCAGCAGCCAGAGCCACACCATGAAACCTCTCTCGAGTGTTTATTGGAGATGTACTGGTCACCCCATGAACTGCCAGGGTGCAAGGGACTGAAAGGCAATGCTTCAGGGCCAGGAGGGGAGTAGCTGGAAGACAGACAGACAGAGAGCCTCCCTCCACGTCCAACGGTCCAACGAGTGCCGCAGGCTGGCCCTACCTCCTGCTCCATCAGCAGGGCAGTCTGCATAGGTTAACACCAGCAAAACATGGCCCTTTGCCCATGTTTTTCCACCCAGCTAGGAACAAAGCCCAATCCTGCCAAACTCGTGGTGACTCCTACACAAGCAGGTTATTCTTGCCACTCAAGGAAAGAAAATGCATCTTGCCCTATTAAATCCAGAGCCTTCAAAGCAAAGTCAACATGCATGTCAATACTTTGGTCGGGGGAGATGAAAATCCTCGGGCTCCTCCATACTTACTGGCACACCTCTGTCCCGTTGGGAAAAGTTTCACACTTGCCCCCGTTGAGGCAGGATTCAGCAAGCTGCGTGCACCGTAAACCTGCAAACAGAGGGAGAGCGTTAGCCACAGCACAGGTCCCTGGTGGCAGCAGGGAGGCTGCATCCCCTGGTGTCACCCAGACTGGGGACAGGCTCATGGAGACCCCCAGAGCCCCCTGCACCTGTGCAGCCTGGTGGGGTGGGGATGCAGCACCTGGCGGCCCCCATCCACAGGGCAATGGAGGCAGGCAGGGATTGCATGGCCCCAACTCCGAGAGGCTTGCCTAAAAATAAACTCAGGGTGGGCTTCAGGGTAGGCTGTGCCTGCTCCTCCAGCAGGAGGACTGACAGAGAGAAACCCCAGATCAGGCCCTTGAGTGACAAATGCCATTTGGGAAAAACCATCTGCCCCAGGGCCCATGAGTTACCACGAAGTCAGTAACGAAATGAGTCGCCCGTCACAACTTGCTGTGAGTACAGGTTTCATTGTCTGGCCCTCAGAGACAAGTTCTGCAGAGTTACCACAGCAACTCGCTGAAAGTACCAGAAATGCTTCCGATTTCCACCCCGGCTCGCTCTTCCCCTTCTCTGCCCTGCTCGCTCTTCACGGTAACCGGTTCTGTGACACGCGTGTGCAGTCGGGGCAGTTTCACATTGAGCCATTTCAGCTTCGCACTGTCACCACCGCAACCAAAATTCTGCCCTGGATGGGTGCCGAGCCCACGCACTCCGGGAACACCCCGCTGGGGCTCCGTCCCCAACCCCACGTGTCCCCGGAGGGACGGACCGGGGTGCTGGGGACCACTCCACTGAGGTGCTGGGGACCACTCTGCCCAGGCATAACTTTCTGCAACTTTGCCTCCGAGGGCTCCCAGCCCTACTGTGGAGTGAGGGCAGCTCCGCTGCCTTCGCTCCTCAAAACCCTCCCAGGGCTCTCCGGAGGGGGCTGCTAGCTCGGCCCCGAGAGGTGGGGGACACCGCAGGGCTCCGGCCCCCCGGGACGGGCTGCCCTGCACCCCCGTCCGCTTTGGGGGCTCTTCTCCCCGGCCCCAACCCGCCGACCCCGACGGTCGCGCAGCGCTTTGCGGGCTCCCGGTCCCGCCCCGGCGAGGGGGGGAGCTCCGGGAGGGGGGGCCCGGGGGGCCTCGACTGACTTTCAAGAAACAGGAAACCGAGAAAAATTTGCAAAACGGTCGAAAACTCTCGCAGAACAACAGGAGGAGCGCCCCAATCCTGCGCGCCCCTCCGAGCCCCGGTTCCCCCCGGTACCGAGCTCCGCTCCCCGCGACGGCAGCCAGCGCCGCTCCCCACAGCAACCCCTGGCCCCGAGCTCCGGTTCCCGGCGGCACCGAGAGCCTCCTCCGGGGCATTGAGCCCCGGCCGCCCCGCTCCCCCCACGGTTCTGGCCGCGGCTCCCCCGGCGCCACCGAGCTCCGGCCACTCCCCGCGGGGCTCAGCCCCGCTCTCCCTCCACGCTTCCGACCCCGTTTCTCGCGGCCGCGCCGAGCTCCGGTGCTCCCATAAAAGCCGACCCCGGTCCCCGAGCATCCCGTGGCATCGAGCCCCGGTTCCACGAGGACCTGCATCCCGGACTCCCCCCGAGAGCGCCGCGCTCCGATCCTGCCGCAGGAGCCGAGTTCCCAGTTCCCACGGGATCCTCCCGGCCCGGACCCCCCGACGGCGCCGTGCTCCGGTGCCCGCAGCGCTCCGCCGGGACCGGGGCTCCCGCCGCGCCCGGCCCCGCTCTCGGCAAACTTCCTGCGGGGCGGCCGGTGCGGGGCCCTCACCTCGCGTCAGGGCGGGCAGCAGGAGCACCAGGAGGCCGGGCGCCAGAAGCCGCTCCATCCCGCTCTGCTACCGCCGCTCACAGCCGCATAGGTCCGCGGGGCCTCGGCCGAACCGAGCCGAGCCAAGCCGGTGCTGGTGCCGGTGCCGGTGCGCGTCCGCGCCGCCCCACCGGGAGCCCCAAACAGCGCGCCCGAGAGCAGCGACTCCGAACGCGGCGCCTCCCGCGGCTGCTCAGCCCCGGCGGGCCGGGCCGGACGGCGGGGGGCGGGACGGGCCGGTGCGGGGCGGGACGGGCGCGTCGGGACGGGAGGGGATGGGACGGGACGGGAGAAACGCTCCTCCCTGCCCAGCCCGGGGGGCTGCCGGTGGGACCCCCCCTTCCCGCCACCGAGGGTCCCTGGGTGGGACAGGAGTGGGGCTGAGGGGTCCGCGCAGCGCCCACGGGCGGCCCCAGAGGAGCCACTTCCCTCCGTGCAGTCGCCGGACACCTCCAGTGCAGCCCGACATGCGGCCACCAGACACCCCCGATACCGCCACTGGACAGCCACGGTGCAACCCCCATGTAATCCTCTCAATCCCGCAGTGCAGCCCCCCCCCAACCTCAGTGCAGCTCCAGCACAGGCAGCGCTGCAGAGCCCCAGAGCAGCCCCGGACACCTCCGTGCAACCCCTCTCCAAGCAGCTCCCACACAGTTCCAGTGCAGCCCCTGGACATCCCCAGTGCGACCCCAGTTCACGGCCCTGGTGAAACCCCTGCACAGCCTCCCCCAGTACAGTCCCCCCAGCCCCTACACAGCCCCTGGGGCCCACTCAGTGACCACAGAAGCATCCAGGCTCCCACTGCGTGTCTGTGCACACAAACCACGGGACACACAGGAACGGGGAGGTTGTACTGGGGGGTCAAGCCTTAGGCTGAGCACTGGGGGTCACAGGGGGTGCTGGGAAGCAGAGGCTGGGATTCACCTTCTGACCCACACCAGGATGCAGGTGCACACAGGTAGCTGAGCCATTTCCCAGGCACCTTCCCCATCCGTGCAGGCAGCACACGGAGCTGGGTCGGATGTTATTTGTTTTGTGCTGTGAACTCATGAACTCACAGGCAGAGCCTGGCCAGCCCCATGCACCACATCCACAAATAAACAAACACACTGGGAGAAGCAGGGAAGACAAACCCAGAAGCAGCCCCCAGATGAGTGCAAGCATCCCATCCTTGAAGCAGTGCTGGGGGGTCCCTGTGCCCTCATCCCCAAGTCCCTGGAGCCCTATTCCTGCCCCAGCTGTCACTGTGCCACTGTTGAGATGACAAACCAAGCTGTCCCAGAGCATGGGAATGTCCCACTCAAAATCCATCCAGACCCTGAGCCCAGGACAGTTTGAAGCCCTTAACCCGGTGTTTGTGGGTGTCACCCATGAACCATGGCTGCAGGATGGTGCTCAGGGCTGTACCCACAGAGCACCACCGATGGAAACAGCCTGTGTGAGCTGTGCTTCCTCATAGGGTTGTGGGAGCAAACTCTGCTCAGCCAGGTCATGGTGCCTGCAAAGGTGGGGAGCAAAAACTTGGAAAGTGGACAATTTAGGGTACCCACTGCCCCAGGGACAGGGGTATGTAAATCCTGTTGGACTCCTAAGTTTCCCTCTGAGCTGTTGGAGGCCATCAGGTGGTTCTTTTACAACTCCCAAACATGGGGATATGGAGGGACGGCTGTCAGCCTTCAGCTGAAAGCTTGGGAAAGAGGAAGAGGAAGCAACGGTCAGCAACAGGTTAACAGGAAGAAGGTGACATGGTGGTCATCTGTGTCTCTCATCACAGGGCACCTCTCTGCCAGCCCCCCGGGCTCATCCCATCCCATGCCAGCCCTGCTGTTATCCCACTGCTTCCTGTTGTAAACTATTTCCAGAGCAAGTGTGAAACAATTAAACAAACCGAAGGGCAGAGTCTGCTCACCAGATCAAAGGCACGAGCCCTGCAGCGGTACCTCGCTCCCGCAGCTCCCTCCTTCCCTGCTCCTCCTGCCTTCCCCACTTTGGACTCTAAAGCAGTGCCCTGATCCAGGCTGGGAAGTGGGCGTTCTGTGTGGAGCATGGTGCCAGTGAGGGTTCAGATGCCACTGGGAGCTTGAGGCCCATTTGAAACTTGAAATTGTCCCAGGGAGATGCCACTTGGCTCCCTCCAGACATGTAACTTGGCTCACTCTGTTGTGGAGGAGAAGGGGCAAGGCTGAGCCATCAACTTGTTTCAAGAGCAATTAAGAGATACCGAAGGACATGGGGCTGTAACGCCTCTTCTTCTGCTGTCATTTTCTACTCTTGGCAGAGAATAATAGAATAACAGAATGGTTTGGGCTAGGACAGACCTTAAGGCTCTCCCAGTTCCACCATGGGCAGGGACACCTTCCGCTAGACAAGGTTGCTTCAGGCCCTGTCCAACCTGGCCTTGGACAGGAATTGAAGGTCCCCCTGTTTTATTCTCCTTGCAGACATGAGTAGGGTGGCAGCTGAGCAGTGGGAAGTGCCCCCTGCCTCCACCATGACTATGCCACTATTTTCAGCCTCAGCTGGAGGTGAGGCAGCTGTGAGGACAACATGAGGTTTCCACCCTTGGGGCATCCTTGGAGATGGAGACTTTGCTATCTTTCTCCACCTTCTCCCTTTCTCCCTCCCCAGCAGAGCCCAGGGAGCATCTCAGCTCTACCTGCCTGGAAACACCAGCCATAGCTTTGCCCGGGCTTGTTCCCCATGTGCAGAAAGCACCACATGTGCAGTTCAGCTGTGCTCTGGGCTTGATCCCTGAAACTGGGGAGAGGTCCCCCTGCCCTGCTAGACTATCATGGGCATGCCTGGGGATGTGGGGCTGTTGGGGTCCCTGCCATGCCTGTGTCATCTAGGTTTGGAGAGGTTGTGATGCTGGTTGACACGAAGTGTGGCAGGCCTGGGTGACACTGAATAATTGTGTGTCCCAGGCACCAGCTGCTTTTGGGGTGCTGGACCCCCACAGGCCTGGGGCTCATTGGTAAGCCATGAGTGAGCCCTGGCCCTGGTTTTCCTCCATGGCTGGGAGGGTCTGTCTCCAGGGACACGGTTGTGGATAAACACAGACAGACCCGGGTGCACGGCCGCGCAGCCTCATCCCCTGAGCACAGAAGGTCAAATGCATCTATTTATTGCCATCACCCGGGGGCTCTGTGACCCCGCAGCACTGGGGCTCTGCTCAGGGAAAGGCTTTGCCATGGGGGAGGAAAAGGGCTCTCTGTGGTTCCTCATGAGTGTCTCAGCATGAGGATGACTCCTCCAACCAGACGCTGCTGTGAGATATCCTGCTTTAATCTTGTTCCATCCTTCTCCTGGTACTGGGTGATCTGGAGCAAAATCCTCACAGGGAAACTCCTCAAGTTTCCTTCTCCCAGATGCCTCCTCCAGAGACTCCTACCAAGAAAAGTAAAAAGGGAGGAAGGCAGAAGTCAGAGCTCAGCATAAATCTTTTTGCAATAAGAGGTGGATAAGACATAAATCCAAAGAAAGTTTTTCTTCTGAGTGGTCTTCAGGGGTTAAAAATAATGGGATTTTAGATCCTTTTAAAAATAGCGTTTGTAAAAGGCTTTAATAGAAACCTTGGCAACAGTCCATGTGATTAGTGATTTAAAAACATGAAACCTCCACACATGTTTAAAAGTTTTAATAAGTTAAAATTAAATGAGTGAAACTCTGGGAATATTTTTTTGTTACTGCAAGCTAAGAAAATTATGTCCGTTAAGCAAAACTTAATACAAATATAAACAGGTAATGCACATCTGTAAATTATTTTCATGTCTCCAGGGGCTGGAAAAAAACCTAAGTGAGACCAGCATTCTTATATATATTTTGCCTTGACAGCTCAGGAAAAAATTTGCCAAAAACCAGAGTTAGAGCACTGGGCTGGCGTGGGAAAGTTGGTTTAGTGAGAAATTTGCCCGAGGCTATTTAAATAAAAACAGGCGTTTTTTTTTAATGGCAAATGCCTGTTAAATACAACCAACGCGGCTTCCAATCGCCTGAGTAACTTGTGTGCCTATTCCTTCTTGACACTTTCATCTCTTTATCATCACAATCAATATTTTGCTCTTATACCTTCAGTGCAATAAAAATAAGGCTTGATAAGGCAGACATCAAACTGGATCTCTCCTGCTTTCCCTGCCATGCTTGGCTTGGCATTGCTCTGCTGCCTGGATTTTGGAGCAGCATGGGGGGTTAGCCCTCCTCACGCTGGTACATGCACCCCCACCCTCATTCATGCTCTGAAAACCCCTAATTTTTAGTAATTAAACATGAATCAAAGTGGGTAGAGCATCCTGGAAAGTCTGAACAGAAAAAAATTCACTGGTCCTGGAGCCTGCTAGGTATAACTATCCCAAAGGTACTCCATAATGGGATTAAAATTAAATTCTCTGGGCATCAAGGAAATTAGGCTAGATTTGCAAGAATGGTCTAAATCCTGATTTTTTTTTAATCCTTTTTTTCTTAAATAGGTAAGTGGAGGACTGTGCCTGGATGGCCATAGGATAAATCACACCGACTGTGCCATCCCTCTGGCAGGGTGATGGCAGTGCCTCTGGCAGCTCGTGCCTGTGGAGGATGACTTTCTTCCTGACAGTGCAGTGGGATTTGATCTCATCAGAGTGTCCACGATCACGATGGGGCAGAGGACAGTCAGTCCTTACTTCTGTGGGTGGAAGTTGGTGCCATGCGTGTCCCTGCCCTGGCAGAGCTGCTGCACTAGGCTTGGCACCCGCTGGCTTTTCCTCCTCACGGGCTGCTGAAACTGGTTTTAATTGCAGGGTTGCTCCTGGCCATCATTTCTCAGTGTGTAAAATCAGCTCAGGAACTCTCACCCAGGGATTAGCGACAGGCAGGGAGACGTCCCGGAGGAGAAGATTTATAAAATCCATGGTTTGTACCTGGGTGAAAGGTGCTGCTGCTCTATTGCGCTGTAAAATCTGTGTCACGTTTAAAATAAAACATCTTTATGGGCTGTGAGGGGAGAGCAGGTGCTGGGCAGGCATCGCTTAGCCCGGCCCTGTCCTTGCCAGCCCCTGGGCTTGTAATATCCACCTCCATAAAACAACTGAAACATTCTCTGTTGTGTAAACAGAGGCTCATGGGGTTTATGGGGCTGTGAGTGACACTGTGCTTGTCCCCAGGCCTGGCTCGTCCCACCTTGCATGGGCTGCTGGAGTTGCAGTTCCCTCGTGCTTTGGTGCATGCTCTTGTTCCCTCCATGCTGTTCTTGTTCTCACTTGCACCAGGATGCTGCAGACCCTGTGTCCTGTCCGTCACCAGGGTGATTCCTCACGGTGTCACAGACACCCAGCTTAGGGAAGGGAGTAGCTCTGCACCCACCAGCTCTTGCCCATGTGGGAAATGCAGGTGGTGACCCCAACTCTCTCAAAGTGCAGACCCCAGCCCAGCCTTGCCCCAGCCCTGAGTACGTTGGACATGTTTGCACCCGTGTTTCATGAGCCTCTTTCAAAACCCTCCATTTCTTTGCTCTTTATTCCATTCCTCTTTTTCCTCCTGAGGCACTTTGCATCTTCTCACTAAATAAATTGCTCATCAGAGTGCATGTAGTGGCCAGGATTAAACCTCTTCTGATATCTACATTAAATAATCGAAAATCGTCGCTCACAGCAGTGAAAACCCAAGCGCAAATCTCTGCGCACAAGTCTGGGCATGAACCTGATACTGGATTTCTGGACCGCCGCGCAATGCCAAACTCATCCAAGTCACTCTGGCATCCCTGCAGTTTCACCCCCCTCCACACCGCTGGGATTTGCCTCTCCCAGGGCACACACTCAAGAAAGACGTCATGCCATGCGGACACTCGCTCTGTGCGGGTTTCGGGCAGGTTTTCTGGGAGACATCCCTCCCGGAGACCCGGGCAAGTCCCTTCTCGCAGCGCTGCCCTGGGGGCCCGGGTTTCAGGGTCCTGGGATGCCACCAAGGCCGGCAGGTAGTTTCAGGGGCAGTTCAGTGCCAGCTCTGTTCTCACAGCTATGGGATTTGGGACTTGGGAGCTCCTGCACCAGGATGAAGCCAGCTGGAATTCTTAAGCAATTACAAAAAGGGTAAAAAAGTACTTTCCGCACCCCAGCCTTTGCTGTTGCTCCATTCACGGGCGCTCCCACCCACCGCCCCCTCTTTCCTTCCGCATGGAAACGGGAAGATTTGGAGATGTTTCACTTTCCAGAGCGGCTTCAAAGCAGCCCTTTCCCCCAGAAAAACATGCAGAGTGGACTGGGCCCCTTCTGTGCTGGTGCAAGGTGTGTTGGGCTGTGGGCACCTGGGATGTCAGCCCCGTGCTGGGGTGGTGTGGGGGCTCCTTTGCTCCCCACTCCATGGCTGGGCACATGTGTGAGGGGCTGCTGTTGGGGAATGCTTCCCACCCAGCTCTGACCTTGGTGCCTCCCAGCAAAAACACCTCCTGGAGAGGGGCCAAACATAATAGCCAGTTCCTTCTACTCCCTTCCTTCCCAGGCAGCCACATTATCACAGGGCTTGGCCGTGAATCAAAGCCAGGCACACGAAGAGGACCAGGAGAAATCAGCTCAAAGATGCTGTTTCCACTCAGAGAGGAGAGGCTGGAGGGCACCGGCTGCCTCCTGGAGCTGCCTGAGTTATCATGGGGTGCCCCACCAGAGAGGGCTCTGTGC
Source organism: Myrmophylax atrothorax (assembly GCA_026770055.1). NCBI lineage: Eukaryota > Metazoa > Chordata > Aves > Passeriformes > Thamnophilidae > Myrmophylax > Myrmophylax atrothorax. The sequence goes on along the minus strand of JAOXXN010000220.1, from coordinate 8,858,503 downwards.
CTGGGAGGAAGGAAGGGAGGTGGAACTCCCTTGAACCAGGTTTAGGTGCACGCAGGAGCCCCAGGAGAACCCCCATCATACCCAGTGCATCCCTTATGCCAGGGCACTGGGGATCCTGTGCCCTGTGCCATAGTGGCTCCCACCAGACTGGCTGTGCTCAGGGGCTTTGGTGGTGCCACAACCAGTGCCAAAGGGTTTGGAGGAGCCCCAGAGCCCATTCCCCAAATTCTGCCCATGGGCAGCTGTATAGGTGAACATTTTTTTTCCTGAAAAATCACTGTGGATTTTCATACAACCATAAAATCATGGAAAATGCTGAGTTGGAAGGGATCCATCATCAAGTCCAACACCTGGCCCTACGCAGGATACTATGAGCAACTATCAAAAGTTTTGCTGAAGTACAAAAAGATTGTGTGCACCTACTGGTTTTCCTAGAACTATTTTATTTTTTCTTTACATTTAGACTGAAAAATAAATATGCAAAAAACCCTCTGTGATGCCATAATCCTCTGTGGGGTTCCCATCACAGGGAGAGGTCACTCCTGCTTGGCAAGGACTACTGCCCACTGCCTCTTTCAGCAGGATGGGGGCTCTGGGGGTCCTTCGGTTGCCCCATTCCCACATACAGGGACGGTCCCGTTGTTGTCGTGGCACGGTGCAGGCACAGGGCTGGTGGCACGGGCCAGGCTGTGTGCCGTACCACCCCCCAGCAGCACCTCTCCCCGCGGCACGGGCCGGCGCGGGTGGCAGGCTGGGAACCGGCCGGACGGGAGATGCCATCAAGGTGTGATCCCTCCTCTGCCGCCCTGCGCCGGTGACTTCAAAGCCCAGTGACCTTTCAAATGCAGCGGCTCCTGCACGGGGCGGGGAGACTCACAGCCGGGGAGGAAACAAGGAGTGCAAGGGGGAATCCGTGCACACCTGGACCCACGGGATGGATGGGGTCGACCCCCTGCCCCAACACTTGGTAATCTGCCTGGTGGGACCTTCATGACACCACCAGCTCCCTACTCCTGGCAGGAGCCTGTGCCTGGCATGGCCGGGCTGGTCTTGAGCAGTTGGCTGGACTTTGGAGTGTAGGAGCTTCATGAGTGATGGTGTGCTTGCTCCCTCCTGCTCTGGCACCTGGCCGAGCCGTGCCCCTGTGGCACCTGGGCTCTGCCAGGACTCCGTGGATGGAGCCATGGTCCTGCCCCATGGAACAGGGAGCTGTGGGAGCCTGTGGGACGATGCTCCCACGGACGTCCAGCAGCATAAACACATCAAAGCGTGTCCTGATGGCAGCGAGTAAACAGGAAGGGACAGAAAGACAAACACAGCTCCTCACAACTGTCGGGGGAGAAAAACAACTCTCTCTCCAGGCGGGAGAATGTTTGCTGCCTGCTCAGCTGCAATCCCGTGGAGAAAGGAGCCAAATGGGCCAAATGGGCCAAAAGGACTTGGGACCACCTGCTCCAAATGCTGCTGATGTGTGGATGTGAGGGCTGAGCCCTGCTGACAAGGGTCAGGGATGTCCATGTGTCTCCTGCTGCTTGTGCATACCAGGGCATTGTGCTCAGTGCTCTGCAAGCACAGAGCAGAGTGACTTCGTGAAAACTGCTGGAGATGGGGCAGAGTGGGATGGTGGCAGCACAGGCTGCTTGCTCACCCACTGCCTTCCCAGTGCCGAGGCCAGTTCCCAGGGCTGCCCGACAGGGCTGAGCCAGGATCTGTAATGGGATTAGGGGCCTCCTTGCTCGGTCATCCCATCCTAATCCTGCTGGGAGGGGAAAAGTCAGGCTGGGACAAAAGGCATTAGCTGTCCGTGCCTGGTCGTGGCCGCTGACCTCTGTGCAGGTGGCGGGGCTGAGGCACCAGCCACAGACCCCTCGCTGCTGCCACGTGGGTGGTCGCAGCCACCGGCCAAGTCCCTGTGCTGCAGGGGCACTGCTGCCATGTTGGGACCCCCAACATGTGGGCACTGGGCATGGGAGTGTGGCGCTGGCATGGCTCTGCTGGGCGTCAGCGGGACGAGCTGATTCACCACCTCGGAGCAGCTGCTGTCCGGCAAAGTTCCTGTTTTTCAGTGAAATCCCTAACTCTGTGCCTGGAAAAAACAAGTGGGAGCAGAGCAGGTGCCTGGCCCTGTGCAGGGTGGCTGTGAGGGCTCAGCCTTGGTTGTCTGTTGAAAACACAAACTTCAGAGCTGGACTGGTCCAAAATAATGAACTGAGAAAACAACTCAAAAACTCCCCCCTCTCCAAAGAAACCCTAGACTCAGGGGTTTGGGAGAGATTCAAACTCTCCTGCTTTGGAGCATGAGCCAAACTCAAAAGGTGGGAAAATCAAAATTAAATTTTCCCTGGAGAGTGATTAGCCCCATGTGCCTGTTGCACTCCATCCTGACCCCTGTTGCCCACTCAGGGTGCCCTGGGCAGCCCAGCAGAACCCTGTCCCTGCAAAGTCCTGGGCAGTGCAGTCAAAACCACCTCTGCACCCATGAGAAATGACTCAAAGGTTGGACCAGGGCTGTTCTAGGTGTTCAGGGGGTATTAACACGTCTCTCTGCACGGGCACAGCAGAGTTTGAGCAAATGTGGTGCCTGGGGAAGGGGAGCTCATTCCACCCCACAGCACTCCCTTGGGAAAGCCACGATGCCTCCTGCAAAGTGCCTTTAAGGAACATTGAGGGACCCAGCTGGGCTGTCCCCACACCTCGAACTGCCACCCAGCACAGCCCCACTGTGCCCCACTTGGGCAAGGGGTGGGCATGAGGGACCCTCCCCCACACAAGAACACGTTGGTTTTAGTCTGTGTGGCTTTGGTTTGCTGAGCGGGATGTTTTCAAACCTGCTCTTGAGGGAGGAGGTTTGCCAACGGAAATATGTAACTGACTGTAAATAATGGCTTTTATCTGCAGTGGTGCCCGTGAAATGAATAAGCTCCCGGCAGCAGCAGGGCAGAGCCAGCGGGTCTGCGCAGGTGACAGCACAGGGTGTTGGGTTACGGGCTCCCCATCACTGCCAGAGCCCCCCGATGACTTGTGACAGGTTCATAAGCTGAGAAATGTGATGCTTTGCAAGGTTCAGTAAATATTAGGACTACTCCTCCCTCTTTCTGGTGCAGGTTTAATTGCGAGGGTAATTCATGAGAGCACAAGGAGAAAAAAACCCAAGAAACATCTGGGAAAATAAGACCTGTTAAATAGAATCCATTAATAACAAAATAATTGTTCCTCTGCATGTGATTCAGAAAGCTGCCTAATTGTTAATTACCTCGATATGAGAATAACAGGTAATTACAGGGCTGCATCACGAGGAGCTGACTTTTTTTTCTTCCTGCTCCTTTTCTTTTGGTGAATGCTGGAGCGTGCCCCGGCAGGTCATGCCAGGACTCAGAGGAGAGGTGCTCCCCAGGCAGGGCTCCTCCTGAGGTTCCAGCCGTGTCCTGAAGCTATTTCTGCTCTTGGACATAGATCCCAAGACACGCAGCTTTCCTCAGTGTGCTGGGGACCCGGCACCCTCCTCAGCCATAAGATCCTGCCCAGGCAGAGCCCAGCCCTGGCTCCACACTGAGCAAACAAGAACTAAACGTTATTGGTGACCTTGGTTGTCAAATTCCCCAAGATTACTTGATTTAAGAGGCATTCTTGAAATATTTCATTCCCTTTTGTTGCAAAATATGCTTTCTGCAAGGGCACATACACACAAACACACTCAAGCCCACAGGCACAGATGTGCAACACACACACATGTAGGCACTGAGCAAGTATCTGGCAGAGACGGGATTCTGCCTCAAGTTTTTTGGATCAAGAAATGTTTCTGGGTCCCATTTGCTAGAGGTGAGAGGATGCAGAGACAGACAGGCACTGCTGAGGGGCTGATAACATCTGTGCAATTAGTGATGCTGCTGCTGGGGATTTGCCATCGCTGGTTTCATGCAATTTTTGCTTTTGGCTTCTTCCAGGGAAGTGATACCAGCCAAGAGGCAGCCAAGCAAGGAGGCAGTCAGGACAGATGAGTGTGGATGGAGAGAGCTGTCTGGTAACCCATCAGAGGAGAATGCAGCCCCAGTGTTGCCTCTCACACTGGCTGTGCTTCATGGGCCTGATTTAGTGCCAGTAAAGCCAATGCTGTTTCCTGTCTGCAAGGGGAGTGGGACATCATCAGCAGAGTTCCCCTGGGGATACAGAGCTGTTTCAGTCCTGGAGAAGGCAACATGTCTATTCCATTAGACCCCAAACCAGACTGTGTTGGGGAGCATGAGCCATTGTGGGGGTTCAGTGACTCTGGGGTTACCCAGCCACAGGCTGTATCCCAGTCAATTCCATCCTGTGGAGATGAGATGCTTGCAACAGCCTGCCAGAGGGACCATGGAACCTCTTCCAGAGCCCCAACCCAGCAGCCCTGGCTCTGGGCACGTCCCACTGCCAGCAACGTGCTGGGGATGGAGGGATGCTCTGCCTCTCATCCCTGCTTCCTGCAGGCAAAAATAGCCATGGGCTCTGGGTTCCTGTGTATCTTGTGTATTTATAGTGTGAAAGGCTCCATAACGTGCTGCCCTCTGGCTCTCACCTGCATTTCAGGGAGGAAATACCATCTCCCTCCCATGCATTTGTGTGTGTCTTTCACACCAGAGAGGCCTCAGCACTTCCCACGGGCACAACACAAACCAGGCCCCATCAGCAGGACCTATGTGACTGTGTCCACCCTGCAGGGATATCCACCTCTGGGCGGGATGCCGGATGGGATTCCCCACGGACACAAGAGATGTGGGAGACATGGAGGTTGCCTGGTGCTACCCTCCAACACCTGCCTTTGCACAGCAAGGGCAGAATCTGTGGGATGGATGACAAGATGCTTTTGAGAAACAAAAAAGAAGGAAGCCCTCAAACCATCTCTCTGTGCTGCCCAAGCAATCCGGAATCACAGCCTTCATCTGTGAGGTGGGCCATGCCTCCTGGCTTTGCTCGGCTGCCTGGGGGCCTGGCAGTGCTGGCAAGGGCAGGGCTGGCACAAATCACCACCCACAGCAGTGACAGGAGCTTATTTTTCTAAGCATATCACCAAAGAAGCTAAATATACATTTTCCATTCAATTTCCCAAAGCAGCGATAGCCCAGAGCCTAAAAATAAATCCCATTGGATTGTGCCTGGGCCAGAATTAGACTGCCTCCAGGCCAAGCCCTGTTCAGCTTCATGCCAACCTGAGCCCCCTCTCCCTCTGGGCTCCCAGTGGCACAGGACATCACGTCCCCAGGTACCCCCCACCTTCTCCAGCTCTGGCCCCAGAGTTGCTGTGGGGGCACATGTCAAGGGCCAGTGGTGAGAAGAAAAGTCCCAGGAGTTGCTACCTGTTGCAAGACTTATCTCCTGGAAAAGCTCATGTTTTGAAAAGCTTTCCCCATTGCAGGGTATGTTGGGTGTTGGCCCAAAACCCAGTGTGTCCCCTGGCATTGCCATCCCTGATGCTCCACCAGCTTCCCGTCCCAGCTTCTGCCTCAGCAGCGGCTGCCCATGGCTCACAGCCCCACTTTCAGCCCCACTCCAGCCCCCCTTCTGGCCCCTCTCCAGCCCCACAGGTTTTTCCTGTACCCACTGCAAGTGGGGTCTGACCACTGCTCCTCCATCTGATGAGTGCCCACCTTGGAGACCTCTGGAGACACAAGGGGCCAGGCAGTGATCCCTTGACCACCCCAGCCAGACCCAGCTCGTCCTTCCCTCTGCTGTGTAAGTCATAACCACTGTTACATCTTAGTGAAATAACACATTTGAAAGAAACAAGGGGGGAAAAAAAACTACCCTAAACCCTGTAAAACTGAAATTGTAGTTCTCCCGGGATGCAGCGTCTGAAATATTCCCACAACCTTTGCATAATGCATTGCTCATGTCAGACCTCGGGAGACAGAAATTAATAGCTAACAGCAAGCAGGCATGGCACACACGTGGGCTTTCCTTCACTCCCCGTCCCAGGGGCTCCGCGCTCGGGGGAGACTTTTCC
>JAOXXN010000220.1:8814143-8846412 GCA_026770055.1 Myrmophylax atrothorax | reverse complement strand
TTAAACTTTTGGGGGCCGCTTCTTGCCTTTCCATGCACAAAATCCGAAATTGCAGTGAGGAAAAGTGGGGAAGCCGAGCTGTTCCAGCAGCCCTGCTCTGCTGGACGGCAGCTGGGGTGCTGGTGCCTCCAACCCCAGTCCCACCGCTGCGTCCAGCTGTGCCGCGTCCTCCCCCCTCCCGTCCGGAGCGCGCTCCCTCCCCGGGGCCGGCTGCCCGCACGCCGGCGTGGCCACGGGGCGCCGAGCTGCTCACGCTCCAGCTGGAGCAATCCCAGCACCGGGGCAGCGAGCCGGGAGCTGCTCGTGCCTCCGTAGCCGCCGGTTCTGCTGCCCCGCATCACCGGACCCTCGTTCCGCGCCGGGCTGGCGGCTGCGGGGCTTCTGCGGGAACCCCAAATGGAGAGCGTCTGCACTCCAGAGTGTCACTGACATGAGGTCAAACCTGGCAGAGACCCTTCCCAGGCTCCGGGCAGTCTTTCCAAAGTCTTGGCTATGGAGAGGCCGATGGGGTAATTTAAGCTGCCTTCCTGCACGCCCCCGGCTCGCCGCCGGCCCCCCGGAGCCTCCACACGGCCGGGGAGTCGCTTGAGCAACAGGCACGTCTCTGCCAAAGATGTTTAGTGTTAACCATAAGGATCGCAGTGGAGGGAAGGTTTGACATGTCTTTCTCTACTCCTCATCCCTCCAATTCCAACCTGAACCTTTTCTGCTCTCTCCCAGCTGCCACCACGTTGGGCTGAGGTTTGGCTCCTGAGGGTCCACAAGGGAGCAGGAGCACCCGCTGTGCCTCCATGAAGCTTTCCTGGGAGCAGCCCAGCCGTTAGGAGAAGGGAAATGCCTCCCGTGGCTAAATCAGCACAACCCCACCCTCTGTTCTCCCACCAGAGCTGTAGCACTGTTGGCAGAGTTGGGTCTGGAGGGACACAGGCAATGTGTGGCTGGGGAGGGCAGGAGATGTGGGTCAGCCAGGCCTGGGCACACGCCCCTCTGCTCTGGGACTGCGGGTGCTGTAAAGCCCAGCCTGAGATCCGGACTGTAACGAATGGGTTGGTTTTGGCTGGGCCCCAGCTGGAATCCTGCCCACACCATGAAACCAGCCTGTCTGCAGAAATGTGGTGCTCAGCCCAGCTTGGGGACCTCCAGCACCAAACACCCCCTGCCCACGCATCTCTGTGGGCGGCATGGGGTGTTTTTGGCAGGAGGGGGAGGCCTGGCCATGCTGGGGGGGTGGCTGGGATTAGCCCAGCTGGGATCCTTCCTTTCCAGCTCACGAGGGTTTCTAGTGCTCCTGATGGAGGCATGAGGACCCCACGCGTGGGTGACGTGTCTGCACAGGCAGCACAGTCCCCTCTCCATGCGCCCCAGGACACCTCTGCACATTTGAACTCCAGGAGAACGAGTTTTGGGTGGCTGCATTTCAGCGATGTGGATGTGCCCAGGCACATCCTGGTAGCGGGAGGGTGCGGGGAAGAAGCCGCCCTTCGCTGTGCCGTGTCTCAGCACTGCGGGATGGGGCAGCAGGTGGATGTGGAAGCACCTGTGGCACTTGGGTGGTGCATCCCAGACTCCTCGGGCCCACATTGTGGGGAGATGGGTGTTTGCAAAGCTCGCAGCTGTAGTTCCATGAGGAGAATCTGGCTGCAGTGGTCAGAACTGGAGGCACTGGAGGCCAAATTCCTCTTCTGGCTCTGGTGGGTGAGCCAGTTGGAAGCTGAGCTGGAGGGCTGCCCAGCTCAGCAGCAGTGCCCAGTGCACAAGGCACCCCAAAATCGATCTGCTGAGGCATGGGTGGGCTTGGGGCTGGAGGTATCTGACATCCAACACACCCAAAGGCCCAGGAGATGTTCTCTGTTGTTTATCTCGTGTGTAATTAGGTAATTAACAAAGCAAATGAATTTCGGTTTCTGTCTCCAGGGCTGGATTTGGCATGGTGCTTGCCCTCGTTTTGGAGCTCTGTGAGGAGCACAGGGTGGACTAGGGTGTGCAAATGCTCCCAGACAGCACTGCCATCCCTCCAGGCCCTCCCTGCACAACAGCAGGCACTGCCTGTGCCTTGGGTTGACCCCAGGAGCTGTGAGGTGGCTCAGCATTCACTAAAAGCATCTGATTTTCCATTAAGTCTTTACTCCCAGCACTGGCTGCAAGAGGGACAAGTCCTTGAGACAGGGCAGTGTCTCCAGCAAGCTCAGGTGTCCTGAACTGAGACTCAGGGGTTTCTCGGGTCATCAAGGCCTCCAGTGCAGAGTCTTTGAACTATTTGTTCCCATGCCTTGGGAAGCAGGAGCTCCTCTGGCTCTGCTACAGTAGAGTCTGCAGAAATGCATGCCTGAAATCTTATGTAAACTTGGCTGTGAATTCCTACAGAGCAAACTTTTCACTTCCCTGCTCAGCCCCTTCCCTTGGCCTGTGCAAAGGGGAAGAGGTGGGAAGTGGAGCCTTATGCCATCCTGAACCCATCACTGATGGAGATTTTGGGGAGAGATAGGATCTTCCTTGCCAAACCACTTTGCATCAACAGTCAGCCCAGACAGCCTTTGCTGCAGGGACTGGCAAAGGGAGAGGCTGTGGAACAAAGGAGGAACTTCTCCACACATACCACACACAAATATTTGCCATAGCAGCAGGAACAAAATAGCAAATTAGCAGCAAACGAGCTGATCCTGTGCTTGGTCCAAGTTAGCCAGGTAGGAAAGTCCCAGATTGCACTGGGCAGGTGAAACACATCCTTGGAGCAGCTGACTGCAGGTCAGTGAATTGCTCCCGGCCGCTTCCTTCCCCAACGGCTGCTCATCCTCCAGCTCAGAGGAAAGGCTGGAGGGAGGGAGGCTCGGCCGTGCCGAGCGTGTGGTGCTCAGGCAGCAGCAGGCACGGAGGGGCCGGGACCGGGGCAGTCGCTGGCTGGGGTTGGCAGGGAAATGCCATGGAAACCCGCCGGCGTGATGCTGAGCCCCGCGCGTCCTCCCGCGCTGGGGCTCCGCAGAGAAAAGGGGACAATGGGGCTGGAGAGGCAGAGCTGCCTCCCCAAGCTGTCCTACTTTGCTGCTGTGCCCCATCTGTGAGCTGTCAGGCACCCACCCGGCTTCTCCCTCTAGCTGCTTTTCCAGAGGGGCTGGAAACTGCCTTGCAGGCAGCAGGTCTTGAGCAGGGGGGGCTGCCCTGGTAAAAGTCAGCCGGGCTGGGGGGACTCTGGTGGGGAGGAAGGTGTCTCTAATAAGTATGAATGGGGGTATGCAAACAGCAGCACTGAGCCCAGGCAACTTCTTAGGGCTGATTATTTCTCTCTTTTTTTTTTTTCTAATTTTAAAGCATGGACAGGTAGCCACATGTGGCCAGCCAGGTGGATGCCAACCAAAGTGGAAAACACCTGAAGGGAAAGGCACATCCACCAGACTCCCACCAGTCCCTAGCCCTCAACACCTGACGAAGATTGGCACTGTTTTTCATGTGGGCATGGGGACCCACTGACTTGGTGGGGTTTCTCCTTCCACCACCCCCCCAATCTGTAGGTGTTGGGTACTCCCCTGAGCAGGAGGAGGGAGTGGTTGCTGGGGGAGGCTTGCACACGCTGGCAGGAGCTGCACAGGGTGCAGAAGCACACCCAAGTCAAAGGCAGACTTTAATTAAGATTTCCGACAGGGTCAGACAGTGAAATGAGCAGATCTGGGCCTTCACTGAGAGACACAGGGCGACTCCCTCGCTCTGTATCAGCATGCCAGGCAGCATTTGCATCCTTAAGCAGAGTGGTTTTTAGTTGATATTGTGCTGGGATAACACCAGGAAGGGAAAGCATAGAGCCCTTTTCATGTCTGGGCCCAAGTTCTCCTGCAGAGCCCGAGGCCCCTGGGTGCTGCCAGGGTCAGGGTGCTGGGTGGGCAGGATGTGATCCCACAGGGATAGAGTGGGGCTTTGCTGTGCTTCTCTCTCTGCATGCCCAGCACTCTGCATGGCACACAGGGATAATGTATGGAGGCCAGAGCAAGTTTTTGAAGCACTTTGGAGTAAACACGAACCTCTGGAGCAAGTGCCACGAGCAGTTCACTCCTTGCACACTTACTGTGCCCATCGTCTTCCTTGGGCTCTGGCAAACCATTTAACCTTAACCTTGGCCTCTCCCAAAAAACGCTTGGGTGTCCCCTCCTTCAGGGATCTGCAGGGGTGATCCCACAGAGCTGTGTGCTCCGGAGAGACCCTCACCCACTGCCACTCCATGAGCACCAGCGCCGTGCCAGCGGCAGGAGGGGGAGAGGCAGCACGGACACGCTCGTGGGGGAAATACCGTTCGAGGAAACAACGCCAAATAAATCAGGCGGATTCATTCAGATCCGATCCTGCCCGGAGAAAGGGGCTCCTTTGTGGGGAGCGAGGCGGCCGAGCCAGCCGTCCACCTGCCCCGCAGCCCGCGCCGCCGGCTCTGGCGCCAGCGGCAGCAGCTGGCCCGGCCGCCCGCCCCGGCGCCTGCCAAGGGTGCCAGCGCGGCCCTAAATGCTCCCTTTCACAGCAGCACCAGGGGCTGGGATGAGGTGCAAGGCTGGGCGCTTCTGGTCACTCCTCAGCAGTGCCCGGTGGGGTTTGCTGGGTGCTGGTGAGGGCGCGGGGTGCTGCACCCCAACCTGGCTCTGCTCCCATCCCATCCGAGAGCTCTTTCTCCCCATTTCTATCTTTAACTGCCCCGCCAAGGACAGGGGGACGCAGCCCCCCACCACTTGCTCTGATTCTTGGGATGCTCCACGTGCCACAGAGCCCAGACTCTGTTGGTTGCTCCCCGGGGGGCTGGGAGAGGGGCTCGGGGGCCTTTGATCCTCCCCACATCTCCCGTGCCCCCTGCACAGCTGAGCCCGCATGGTCCCGGCACAACTGCGGCCGCATCCTTCCCAGGCAGCAAGGAGTTGGCATGGAGGGGAGAGGGAAGAAAAGCCACTGCTCATTTTCCTTTCTCCTCTGGCTGCTCCCGTTGTTCTCCTCATGGTGTGGGGACCCGGAGAAGTCGGGGAGCTGGGACGTGCCGGGCAGGGAGCCTCCCCTTCCATGCCGCCAGCTGTGACACCCGGGAGCATGCGCTGCTTCCGGAGAGGAAAATGACATAATTCATACCCAGAATAATTCCCTCCTCAGAGCAGAGCCGGCCCTATCTGCAGGCGGACAGCGAGGCCCCAAACCCCTCTCTTGTTTCCTAATCTTCAGTTCGAGCCGTGAGAGATGGTGAGAAGCAGAGGAGAGGTCCAGGCCAGTGGTGTTTAAGACATGGATATTGCAAATCAGCGCCAGGCAGGGGGGCAACAGCTCCAAAGATGACGGAGCCCCTAATTACATACACTTAGCCAAGATTTTTGGCAACAACATCAGAAAGGAGCTAAAGCTGCCTAATTCCTTCTTACCCCCAAAATAGCCCCAGGCAGACAGGGCTGAGGTGGGGACATGGCCTGGAGACACTCCAGGGGCAGCAGCTGTGGGGGTGGCATTGCTGGGGGACCCCACTTCTCCCCCACACCCTCTCCCCGAGTCATTCTGTCTCAGAGGGTGGTGGGGGCTGGGTTTTGGTGCTGGAGCCCCCTGACCCCGCCACAGTTGCCCAGCTGCAGTGGGACATTTCCTACTGGGGCCGGGCTGGGGCTCGTCGCCACAGAGGGGCTGTGCCTGGTTATCTCTCCAATGAGGGGCCTGGAGCCATCAAGATCTGCTCCAAACAATCGCTTCCTTTCCCAGGCACCTTTCAAAAAAAGAAAAAAAAAGAACAAAACCCCCAACAATAATAAAAGAACAAAAAAACCCCTGACTTTTCCCAGTGCTACCACATTTCCCTGCCTTGTGTTTTCCTGCCCCCACACATCTTCCTCGCCCAGGGATTGTCTCCAGCTGCCTTGAGTGGGGCTCTCCACCGCTTCAGGCCCAGGATTTATTCTGGTGTAATCCAGCACGGGAACATCCATGCTGAGACCTATGGGACGCCCTGGCCCTGAGATAGGGATGAATCCTGCACAAAAGGGAGGAATCCTGCATGCAGGGATAGGGCTGTGCCATTCTGCTGTTGGAGTTTGGGAGCCCTCATGCAGCTCTGTCGTCATCTTGCCCCACACATCCCCCCAACTGAGCCCAGCACTCCAGTGACTTGAATAATGACATCTCCTTCCCAGACGTTTTCCCACTAAAAGGGTGATGGATTTATGGGGCTGATTGCCCTTTCCCAGCTGCAGGACTCCTGTGGGCTCCAGTGGGAGCATGAGCATCTCGGGATGGCTCTGCAGGACAGTGTGGGTGCTGTGCTTCACCACAGGGCATGGAAGTGGGGCTGCCAGGGTGGAGCAGAGGCTGTGGGTCCCATCCTGGGATGGATGGCTGTGGTCCTCCCATGAAGTGCCAGTTCCCAGGGATGCCCATCCCTGGGGAGGCCTGGGGAGGCAGATGAGGGGGCTGAACCCAAGCAGTGCCTTCTGCCACGGGGACTGGCGTGTCAGCCGCAGGAGGTGTCCATAATTCACGGCAGCCCAACCCGAGCGGCGGGTGATTGTTCCCAGAGTCGGGTTTGTCGCTGGGGACACTGCCAGCATCCGTCCCCTGTCCCTTCCTGGCTCCTCAGCTTCACATCCTGCACAAGACAGGGCTCAAGCCAGGCACTGACCTCCTGCCTGCTGCCAGCAATGTCCTGAGGTTTGCACACTCACCTGTCCTTGCACATCACCCGTCCTTGCCCACTCACCTGTGCCTGCACGTGCTCATACCCACAACAATGCTCTTCTTTCTCCTTGGCAGAACAGAGGGATTCAGCCATTGCTTTGTTTAAAATGTGAGATTTTTTTGAGACTTTGGGGCCAAACTCTTCCCCCACTGGGAAGTGAGGCACCTGCACCAGATGATTACAGTGTCTGGCAGAGGTTTGCTGGCTCCTGAACTACTCATCTTCATGGCCACATGAGCAGCATGGTTATGGGCACATCCAAACATGGTTTCGGAGGCCCTGAGGCTGCCCTGACTCCCAGTTGTGTCACAGCACTGGCCTACAAACACTCTCCACTCAGGACCAGCCTCCAGGTTTGCCTGAAACCCAAATTAAATGGGGCCACAAACACTCCTCTTTGGGGTTAACACCAGCCTGGGAGAAGTATCTCTACTTCCGTGCACAGACCAGTCTTTGTTCCAAGAGGGCTGTGACTCTCCATTCTTCCACTACATGAAATTCTGGTGCTAAATCAGGCTAATTGGTGCCAGGGAAGATGAGCTGTGGGCTCTGGGGCCCACAAGCCACAGGTTCCGCTTGCTGACTGGGGTGGAGGTCTCTGTGCATTGCTCAGGAAGTGTGGCCGATATCTCCCCCTGGGCACTATCTTTCTCCCTTGCACTCACAGTTTCCCATGCTGGCTCTGGGCGATAGGACTGGGGCAAAGCAGGGGAAAAACACCCCAATTCCCAGCCTGGGAGTTTTGTGTGTGTGTGGTCACTCTGTGTTTGTGTGTCAGGCTGGACCTGCACCACTCTTCATGCTCAGAAGTAGCCAGGGGCTGTATGGCCTCTCTGCTCCTTTGGAGCATCCCTCTGGCTTAGCATCACCCCACATTTTGTCCTTGGTGCACAGAGGTGAGTCCTTGGGCTGTAAAACTTCTTTTGCCCCCTCCCCCAAGCACCCTGGGATGTGGTGAAGCCCTGTGGGAGCACTGTGCCCAGCCTTGGGGTTTCCCACTGGAAAAGATTCATCTCCTCATGATTCATCTTCCCATGTGCGGGAGCTGGGCCCATTTTGCAACCATGTGTTCCTGTTTGGTTATGGCTTTGGATGTCTTGTGTTTTTCCCACTCCTCACAGGCCCTGCTGGTTTTGGCTGAGTTGGCCAAGACCACAGCAAGGCTTTTCTTATGTTTCTGGAGATCCTCTGAGAGCAGGACTGTGGCTGTGCCGGATAAAGGAGTGTCTGCCCACCTGCAGCAGGTCGGGATGCACCCACAGACCTGAGTCTTGGTGATGGGCTCACCTGCATCCTGAGGCAGCTCCCAGTTGCCCACAGCTACAATTGGTGCTTTCCAGGGATGCAGGGTCAGGATTTCCATCCTACAAGCCTCTGCCTCATTTGCCAGTAATAAAAATCAGTGTTTTGAAGCTGCAGTGTGGGGTGGAGAGGGAGAGTTTTTCTGAGCCCTCAGGCCAGGGCTGGATGCCAGCATGGGAGCAGGAGCACAGCTGGAGCCTGAGCCCCATGGCATCAGCTGAGGGGGAAACTGAGGCACGAGCTGCCCACACTGCTGGCATGGTGGGAAGTCAGAGCCCAGACTCACCCCCATTGCAAGCCTGACACCTTAAGTGGGGTTGTCCTTTACCATTTGTTTATTTTGTCAAGTGCTCCCAAAGCCCCACTGTTTTGCAAGTGGAGGGTCTTTCGTAAGACGAGGGATGGGGAAGTTTTGCAAGCACACAAAACCTGCACGTGCCTTTTGAAACTGAGCCTGACCTCGGGGCCTGTGGCTGTGTCTCTCGTTTCTGCCTTCCCCTTTCTGCCTGGAAAGACGAGACTGAGACGTCACTTGGATGTCACTTGGGCTGACCTGGCAGTGGGAAGAGTCACCCCGGCACTGAGTTTGCTTGGGCTCAGTTGAGCTTGGGCAGGGAGTGGAAACACAACCCATGAGAGGGAACTGGGACATCGTGGGGTGGTGGATGCAAAACCCTAGTGCTTGGTACCATCTCCCTTTGCTCTGCATGAGCCTCTGCACTCCTGGGCTGCATACAGAGGGTGTGACAGATATGTGACAGATATGATGGTGCTGCTGATCCATCCAAGCCAAAGCCAGGAATCTCCCTGTTCCCCACTCCCATGGCTCTTGCAGAAGCACCAACCCCTCTGGGAATGTCTTTGGAGCTGTGTTTGGATCTGATCTGAGTTTAGGAGCAGGAGGATCTGGCCATGTCCATTGACCTGAAGCAGTGGGCAGGTGGCAAATGTGCACTCTCGCGGATACTGACGTGCATCTGACTGGTGTGAGGCTGGATCCTGCATGAAGCTCCCTGTTCCACATCCCATCCTCCCACCAGCACACGGCACTGGGGAGCTGAGCAGCCTGGAAGGACTCAGTTACCTAATAGGAAGGGGTGGGTGTGGGTGTGGGTGTGATAAATACACGAAGATAATTTTACTTCAGGGTAAGTCAATAAATTACTAAAGAGCCTTTGATTGTGCTCTCAGTGGTGCATGTTGATTCAAAAACCTAAGACATTTAGCCTCAATTATGTCTATTTGTGTGTCTTTCCTGCCTCACTTTTCTGCGGCTCAGGGGAAATAACCCTGCCTTGTCTGTGTTCCCACACCTCTCCCACCTCGGCTCTGCTCCAGATTTCACTCCTGTCCTGATAACCCTTCCAGCGGCGACTGGGAGAGGATCAGCTCTTGGCATGAATCCTCTCCAGTTTTGGCCAGCTTTCTGTGCTTGACCAAAAGGACTCGGAGCAAATGTTCCCTGTGCATGAGGCTGGATGTGGCTTGCCTGATGGGCAGCAGCCAAGACAGTGGGATGGTTTGAGGATGGCCAGGGTTGTGGTTTCCCCTATTTCCCCTCTGACATGGCACTGTGATGATGCAAAACCAGCTCCATGCTGCAGGAGCGCAAACTACGTGTGTGGGGAGACCCTGGCCAGGCAAAGGGCCCAAAAGCTGGTTCCTTTCACCACCTCCAGCCCAGGCAGCACCGCTCCCCGTGGGCTCTGGCATGGCACTGCTCGCTCCACGCAGCCTCGTGTGCTGGGAGTGAGCTCCCGTGGGGCCAGATTGAAGTGATGCTCAGACCACACAGGTCCCTTAAGCTGCCAAGGATTCAGCTTTAAATACAAGTTGGCACCAGCACTGCTGCTGCTGCTTCGTGTGCTCGGTGGCTCAGCTGGGGACGTGTAGCCACGCGAGGGAACAGCACCATGCGGGAGGGCTGCTGGTATCAAAGGAGCGAAAGGCTGAGCCAGGGATCAGCTCTGTTCTGCTCCAGGGTGCTGTGCACCGAGCTGCTCCCAGTTCCACAGTGGTCCTGGGACACCACAGGGCTGGTGGCTGGAGGAACTGGCATCGCTGCTTTTCCTAAATCAGGAATGCAAAGTCAGCCTCCAGAGTGGGAGGTCATGGTCAAAGCCCCTTTTGCGATGGATGGCGTGAGCTGTCAGGGCCGTGTCATTAGAAATGAGCTCCTTCCAATGCAAAGACGCTTGTTTCCTTCTGGGAAATCTCAGCAGAGGGTCATTAATCACCAGGCAGGGCAGTGCTGTGTGCTCCATGATGGGATGTGGGTTCAGCACACAGTGCTCACAGTGGATGTGCCATATGACCTTCCCCAGGAGCTCTGGGCCAGCTTGGGAGCCCAGTGCTGCTTTGTGGGTGTGCAAGCCGGGTGTGCAACAGGCAGTGGAATAGCTCTGGAAAGCACAGGGCACCATTCCTTGTTCTGGTCTGACTACATGTTTGTGCATGCAAATTTGACAGTGGCTTTTCAAGTGCAAATCTCTTGTGAAAACAAAAGGGAGTCCCGAAACTGGAGCGCAGGGTGCATTGAATTAAGCTGTTCTTGCACTGTCTACACAGATACTCCTTCCCTGTGCCCTGCACTGCAGAGATGCATCCAGCACCTTGCTCTTTGAGCTCTGCCATCTATTTTTAGTTTGCCTGGAGGAAGCACACATTACCCTGTGGTAACACCCACCCTCAACAGACACTTCTGCTCGGCTGAGTTGACACACAACTTAGTCAAGTGTGCCCAACTGCTCGGGGCATCACATCAGCAAAGATTGGTGCCTGATGGAATCAGACAGGGAAAGGGAACAGCACAGAGATATGGCAGGGACGTCCAGTACCCACATGAAGGGTCTGGCCCCCCTCCAGTCCCAGCCTGAGGGCAGGGAGGGGCAGGGCTGCTGGGGTGCAGGCATTTACATCAGGAGGTAAAATATAATCCCTAAACGTTCCCAACATCCAGCCTGGCTTCTCCCAGGTGCTCGGTGTCCTGGTGCTTTCCCTCTACCAGGGTGTGAGGCACCCCTGGGCAGGTTCTGCCAGGTACTGTCAAAAGCTGGGTGCAGTGATGTGGTTGCACTCAGGGCTCAACTCCGCAGGGCACATGGAGACCTGCAATGGGACATCAGCTCCAGGGAGGTGGGTCACAACTGGAGCACCCCAACATGCAAACTGCCCCACCTGGGCACGGCTCGATGGCCCCAGCACCTTCACACTGAGCTAATCTGGTGGGAGGGAGCAGGTTCCTGACACATCTGCAGGACGGGCTGGTGCAGCGCGGGTGACACGGGGCTGTGTGGCAGCATCCCCAGCCTGGAGTGTGTCCACAGCCTCGGGGCTCCACACCACAGCCGATGAGTCACCAGCCAGGGCTATTTTTACCCCCCGGGGCAGCCACGCTGGGTCATTCCCGGTTCCTAATTGCTGTGATCAGACCTTCATAAATCTCACCCGAAAGAGGAAGTCTGGGAAATCGAAATGTGCTGCTGCGAGCGAGGCGGGCTGGGCTGGGCTGGGCTGGGCTGCGACGGCTCTGCGCAGGGCTGGCTTTGGCCGGGGGAGGGTGAGAAGCACGGGAAGCTCCGAGCCCTGACCTGCTGCCCTTCACACCTGGCATTGCAGAACTCCCCACAGGGTTGTTTTGGCTGACATTTTACTAAGGCCACCACCGGAACAGCCTTCTTCCACCTCCTCCTCTGTTCCCAGCCTCTCCTTGCTTGTCCTATTGCTCCCAAGCTCCTGGAGCAGCCAAGCTGAGCTGAGCTGAGCCAAACCAAGCCAGCACAGGGGAGCAGTGCCAGATGGAAAAAGCCAACCCCTGATCTCTTGCCCAAAAGTCACACCACACCCAAGCGCCTGCAAAAGCTTCACTGAACAGTTTGTTGGCTATTTTTGTCATTGCCTCTGCCCTTCCTGGCCAGGGCTGAGACCAGAAACAGCAACGCCACAACAGAGGGGATGAGATGACTGTGTCCTGGGCATGGATGGAGGAGAAAGGGTGGGAGATCCTGCTAGCAGGATGCTGGAGTTGTTTGGGCATGTTACCATGGTTGAACCTTGGTGATCTGGACTTTTGGGGTTGGGTGCTGGTTGGGCTCCATGGGAGGGTCCTGCTGATACTGCTGGGGTTTGATAGTGGGTTGTGGGCTGAAAAGGAGCCACCAGCAGAGATATGCAGAGCACAGAAACATTGCCATCTGCTGACACGTCCGGGCACGCTGTGTTGGGCCCGGCCATGTCGCTGGTCACCATTTCCAAAGGCAGTGGGATGTCAGCTGCTGCTATCGTTGGGATAACTTCTCCCTGGCTGGCAGCAGGACAGGAGCACGGTGGGATGGTCCTATTGAGGCACAGCTGTGGGAGGACTGGGTGTTTGGCACCCATGTGCAGCACATCAACTCGTGGCCACAGTGATGGAATCCGAGCTCTGAGCACAATGCTGCAGGTGCTCCCACTGCTCACCATCCAGGAGATGATGGAGGTCTCCCTGCTCATTCCAAAAGAGTTAATGAACCTTTACCCTGCTGCAAAGAGTGACTTCAAAGTGTGGGGCAGCATCCAGCACAGCAGCCTCGTGCAGACAGAGAGGGCAAGTCTGGGTAATTACAGCCTCTGATGCAACCGCCGCAGAGGATTTGGGAAAACGCGCACTTGGCTGCAAAAAAGAGTTTTGATTCCCCTTGTCTTGTTCCCCTCTGAGCTCCCCCCAGTGCCCTCCAGCTACAGAGCTTGGAGATGCGTGTCTTGGACTGGATTTGCTTTGTTTCAAGTTCCTGGGAATCTGGCACTAGTGTTTCCCAGAGGAAGGGTGCTTCCAGCTTCCCAAGCACTGGGGCTTTGCCATGGTGGGCAGAGTCCTGGGAGCTCCCTGATGCTCTGGCCTGGGTCTGCAACCACCATCCCCAAGAGTCGAGATGCAAACTCACAGCTCCACTGAGGACCAGCCACCAGCCCTGCACCCCCAGGATGCAAATTGATCCTTGCATGGGTCTGGCACATCTGCACACATCACTGTCAGGCAAACTGCTGCCTGTGGCCAGCTGGTGGGCAGCGGGATGTGCTCCCCCCCTTCCTGGGGGTGCAAGCACCCAGCTGTGGGCAGGAAATGGGGGTGTTTGTGCTGGTCCCAGTTTCTTGCAGAAGGAGACACAGACACAGGCAGGCGTGCAGGAACATGCTGGGTCGGCCCAGAGCCTCCCAGCAGCACCTGTCTCGCAGCTCGATTCAGCCTCAGTGCAGGGAGGGTGTCAGATGAGCATCCAGTGGCTCATCCTCCTCATGCCCTCTCCCAAGGACCAAGAGATGAGTTCACAAAACATCCCTCAGCTTGTCCTTCTCCAGTCTTCTCCCTCCCAGCCAGGGCATGCTGCTCCCCCAGTCCATCCCTGCTTTTCCCTCATGTCTTTGCTCACCTCCTTGGGGCCAGGGGCAGGTGCAAACACTTCTGCTCTCCCACCACCCAGCACGGCTCCTGCCTGGGCCTCTGCCAGCGAGGGACAAGCTCATGCTTTCGTGGGCTATGACAGGATCTCAGGGCCATGAGCAGCCCCAAAGGCTCCCTGGAAAGGCTGCTGCAGAGCTGGAGGGGTGAGCAGAGGTTGAGGGAGAAACTGGGTTTCCCTCTTAAAGTGGGTGCATTAAAACCCAGACCTGAGTCTTTCACCCATGGGTATTACTGAGGTTGCCTGCAGGTTTGTTCTAGGGCACAGAAGGATCTGGGCATGGCTTGGTTCTCAGTTTCCTCAAACTTTGGGGTCCTAGGCCATGCCTTCTTCATCCCCTGTCCCACCAGGAACTCCCTTTCCCAAGGGATCTGTGCCTTGTGCCGGGTTGGGCAGTGGTGGTGCCTCAGGACATGGAGACTGAGGTGGCTGAGAAGTCTCTGCAAAGCCATGACTGCCTGTCCAAATCTGTGACCACCATAAGGATCCCTGCAAACCCCCTGGCACTCTATGGGATGTGGTGCTGGTGTAGCAGGGCCAGAGCAGCTGCTCCAAGCTCAGAGCAATCCTGGTCGGGTGGGGCATCCCAGGGGCATATCCTGGACTCTCCTCCCGCAAAGCACATTTCCTTTTCCCAACTTGGCCGGTGACCTGGCAGCAAAGGCAGTGTTTCACTCCTGTGTCAACATTTGGAAGAAAAGAAGAGGGAAATAGTCATTTCTGTCAAACCCCGGGAATGTGGATGTCCCAAAAACAAACAGAAGCTCTGTTTCTTCAGTGAAAGGCCATTGTAAATCTGGTTGGCTGCCAAAAAGTGATAAAAATGATTGCTGTTCCGGCACTAGAGAAGAGTTTTGTTGGAAATGTCACCCCCCACCCCTGAAATCTCAGTTTTATGAAAACACCATTTTTTATCAGGAGCCTGGCAGGCAGATGTTTGGCCTGGGCCCTTCTCAGAGGCCAGGTGCACTTAAAATGCCTTTTCCAGCCCCCATTGTATCACTTTTTGATTGACAACTGTCAGTCACCACTCCCAGGGGCTAAGCTTGCTCTGGAGCCTGGATTTCCCCTTGCCCTGAGATTCCCTGGTAGTGTTAGTAGGGATATTCCCTAGAGAAGGGTCACCTCACACCACTCCAGGGACCTGCTTAGTGCCCAGCACAGGGGAATGAGGGATGGGCAAAGGAGCTCTGCCAAGGAGTCAGGACACGAGTGTTGTGGCTTTGCCAGCATCAGCCATAGTCAGTCACCAGGAAAATGCCCCTGTCCCTGGCCAGTACAGCAGCTGACTGCCTGGTACAATCCCTGATCCTGGAGATGCTCTCTGGAGGATGCTCCTGCTTTTTAAAGGGCAAGGGGAAGAACGGTTGGATCATTGGAGCTGTGAGCTGAACTTGTCAGGGCTCATCCCATATTTATTTATGAACCGTGGCAGGTTTCCAGGGAGTTGTTTTCCTGGTGTAATATTAAACTCCCAACCTTTTGTTCCAAGGCATTGCCCTGGCTTGGGCACCTCAGGGCCAGCCCCACACTGCTCCCCCTTTCATCCAGGGTGGCATGGAGCCCTTTCATGGTGCAGAGCAGACATGAGTACATGAAGGAAGTTCTCAGTGTCCCCTCTGCTTGCCCTGGCATGGCTGGTTGGGGTTTTCCAGGTGTGCCTGTGTCAGGTGCTATATGACGGGCACCCTTACCCTGGGCCAATGCAGTGGTGGCAGGGACAGGAGGCACTTGCCAAGCTCCCCAGCTGCAGGGTTGGGTGCTCCTGGCACCACTAACTCACAGGGATGTGGACAGGCTGCAGCACTCAGGGATCTGCAGATCAATTCTCTGAAAATCGTTGGTTTAACAGTTGGATATAAATATTTCCTCTGCTCCAGCCTGGCTGCAGGTCTTTGCAGGGTCATATACCTCATGGAAATCTTTTGGACCCACAAGGGAACAGCATAAGGGATGGAGAGGGACCAGAGCAGGGTTAAAGCATGGCTGTGCAGTGTTTGAGGGCAGTGTAAGGGACTGGCCTGCCCAGGCTCTGAGTCCCACTTTGGGGCAGAACCCACTGATTTGGGCTCCTCTCCACCACCTCCAAGCAGAACCCTGATCCTTCAAGGTCCCAGCTTGAGAAGAACAAGAGAAAAGGACTGTTTTGGGATCAGTGGCCGGGGTGAGCTCATGGCCACGGAGCTGCACATCCCAGTGCCCGGGGGAGCCAAGCACTGCCTGCTGCAGGGACGTGCCCGGGCACAGCCGCTTCCCCGCTGCTCTGTAGGATGAAAATCCCACGGTGCGGAGCCTCCTCCTCCGCGGGGAGTGGCGAGGCGACCTGGCAGGTGGAGCGCCCGGGGCCACAATTCCGGATCAAAAACCCACACGCGTCCCGGCTCCGATAAGGAGGCAGGAGCGAAGCCGCGGGGCCGTCGGAAATGCGCATTTGCTGGGAGCGCCGGGGGCAAAAAGCTCGTGCCCGGCTTCCAAGGTGCGTGGTTGTCGTTTTTTGCACACTCAGACATAAATAATGATAGAAACCACGTGTAGGTTCCAAATTAATTGATAGAACACCCAATTACCCAGGTGAATTTACCTCCCCCTTTCCTAAAGCACCCACAGGTGGTGTGGAAGGATTGCTGGGGGCACTGCTGGGTTGGGAGTACCTGTCTGAAGGCTCTCCTTGCTCAGGGCAACTGCTCTGGACATTAATTTTGAAACAGAGTGTCTTTTTAGTTTAATTCCTGCTGTCTGTGGTCAGCTTCATCTTTATTTAGAGGAAACTCCCTCTTTGCAATTGCAGCCTCACTTGGGCTCACGTAGATCTGGGAAGGAACAGAAACCCAGTCAGCTCCATGTGCTCCTCACCCACGTCCCTGTGGAAGCATCAGGATGCTCCAGGATGATCAAGACTGCATCTTTTTGGAGCTCATGCTTTTTCACACCTCTCTTTTCCCAACTTTCATGTGGCAATGGTGAGGCAGGTCACAGAGAACTGGATTGTGGCTGATTTTGGAGGGCCTGAGATTGTGGCCTTTTTGCTGCTATTTCACACCAGCCAAGGACTTCTGACTGCAGCTCTGCTTGCCCCACAGCAAGCTCCTGCACAAGGCAGAGTTCCCAGCTCTGTCCCAGAGCAGGTCCTTAAGCCAGACCCATGGTGAGAACCTGAGAGCAGGGAGACAGGGAAATCTGGGCTCCTTTGGCCTTTATTCTAATGATAATCAGGCTGAATTCCTCTGGACAATCTCAAGGGATGCAGCACAGCAGGCAGGGAGATTTCCCAGACAGTTAACCTTGCTTTCTGTGGTTTCTCCTCTCCAGTGGGATCCAGAAGGGCACAAGGCCCCACTGGGGACCTGTCCTGGAGCTCCTGTCCATGTCAGATCCCCTGCATGGAGGCAGCATCCCTGGAGCACACAGTGGCTCCTCGTCTGCAGCAGGAGGTGGTTTATGCCCAGACATGTCCCACAACCTGCTGGAAAAGAACAGTTGTGTTCCCTGGGCTGGTTTCTGTCTCCCTGGTGGTATGAAGTGAGCACTGGTGGAAGAAGCAGAATGGCATGTCCTAGAACATCTCAGAAAAAGTCTGGTCCTTCCCAGGTGGCCAGGAGAATTGGTCCCCTAGGAATTACTCTCTCAATAGGTGCTGAGCTGCTGTAAATCAGACAGCCAAAGCAAGTGGGAGGAGTGGGGCTGCCCTGGGACCCTCTGATCCCCGTGATGTTGTCACCCAGAGCTGCGCAGAAAGGTTATTTCACTGCCTGTTTGAGAAGCAATAAGTTGTCTGTGCTGTTTCTTTAACCAGAGCCCTATCCTGTGGCCAGTCCCAGAGCTGGCTGCACTGTGGGCAGGGAAGCAGCAGCTCCTGCTCCCTTGCAGGCACCCTTCCTTGGGTTGCCTGTCCATGGAGATGAATAGACACCCATGATAGACACCCCAAGGCTTCCCCGGCCATGGTGATGGATTGACATCTGTGGAGGACTTGTGATTTTGGTGGTTTGCTTGATTTACTTTCAAACCCACTAGTTAGGAGGGCCCATCCTAACCTGATGGTCTGAGGCCTCAGCCAGGTGCACTGGTGCTGAGTGGGGACAGGGATGGGGCTGCTGAGCCACGTGTGAAGCTATTCATGGTCTCAGTGGGTACCTGCACCCAGCTGTGGGTGCAGGAGTGAGAAGCTGGGGTGCAGCCCATCCCTTGGCATGTCACTGAGCAGCCGTGGGCAGCACAGTGCCAAACACGTGCATGCAAGCCCAAGCCTCGGAACCTGCCACGTGGAGGGATGAAGGAACCCAAAAATCCCAAATTCACCATAAAAATATCAATCATCTCTAAACATCCGTGCGATGCTGATCCTTCCCTCCTTGCCTGGTATTTTCTCACGCTCTGAAGCTGGCAGCAGACACTGGGAAGCAGTGTTGGAACTTGTCCTGCCATCCCATCAAGGCCGTTTATCTCCACCATCAAGCCCTAGAGCTGGAAGAGCTGCAAGTAGGGGCAAGGCACGCTCCTGCTTGCCGCTTTCCATTGCGTCACTTGGACACGGGCTGAGCAAACGCCCCGGGGCCAGATCCCACACACACCACCCTGCCTGGTCCTGCAAAGCACAGCAGCATCCCGGTTGATTGACAGGAGTCAGGGACCCTGGTGACCCATCTGAGCATCACCAGGATCCCTGCCTTGCCCTCACAACAGCCTGCAAGGAACCAGCGTGTGACTGCTCTGCACCTCTCCCAAAAGTCATCAGGTCCAGGGCTGCACACCCAGGGTGACTCCAGATGTGACCTTTGATGTCTGACAGGAACAAGGAGGCTGGTTGGGAGCCACCTTTGGAGGAGACTGTGGTCCAGGCCTGGCTGGATGCTCCTGTTGGGATGATGGGTTTAGGAGGCGATGGTGGCACAGCTGCCTGGTAGGGGATGATGAGGCACCTGCCTTGGTGTGGACAGCACGGCAGTGTGCTCAGTGAGGGATCCTGCTTGGAGCAAGCCTGGGTAATTAATGCAATTACAAGGCAGGCTGCTCCTTGCCCCTCCCTTGCCAGCTCCTCCGTGAACCAATGGATTTGAAAACCCAGCCACCCTGCTCTGGACCCTCCTGGCCCCAGCACTGCTTTCACCAATCTGATCCTTCACACCTCTCACTACACCCAAATCGAGGAGATGCCCCATCCTTCAGTTCCCAGGGAAGCTTAAGCCTCCATCCTGTCAGATGGATCCCCTTTTTCATGGAGAACCTGGCCCTGGGCACTGACCAAGAACATGCTTTCATCAACAGGGGGAAAAAGCAGCTCAGCAAAGCTTTATGTGACACTGCAGTGATTCCTGACAGAGCTGCACAGCCATGGGCACCATGGTGGTCTTGGCTGGCAATGCCCCCCCAGCAGGACAGAGCTGCCCTGAGCCCATGGGACTGTGGTGCCACACTGCACAGGGGCTGGCATGGATGGAGCTGGGGCTCAGCTGGGGCTTATGGCACCAGGCAGTGCCAGGAGCAGCCGGGCTAAGACAGGAAACCCGACTGGTTTCCTATGCACTTATGACTCAGATGGTTTCTCACGTGTGGGTGCTCTGCTGTCTAATAAGAAGGCTGAGCTCCCCACACAGTGTCTCCGAGGTGACACCAGCAGCAACACCATTAGTGCCTCTCTGACCTCTTATTCCCCCGCCTACATGCCCCAAATTTACTGGCAGCAAACAGCTCTGAGGCTGTCATGCCTGGGTCAGGGGAGGCTGGATTTGGCCCCACACTGTCCTGCGTAGATGGAGCTGCACTGGGCATGAGGTGGGGGTGATTTAAGGGCTGGGGGTGAGGCCAAGCAGGGCGTGGGGGAAGAAAGAAGCTACTTTGTCTTGTGGAAAACCCACACAGCCAAAGGATGTTTCTCTTCACAAAGCCAAACATTAACATGTGTTCTGTTGGGACCAGTGAAACCATTTTTTATTTGATTTCAAATTAAGTAAAAAACTAGCACCCTCCAGTTAAAGAGCATTGCAAGGTGAGAAGCTGCTGTTCAATGAAAAGCCCCAGCTGGTGCTGAAAGCATTAAAAGCAAACAGAGTATTTGTCTTTGGCCAGCCTAGTGCTTGTTTTTCTAACAAAAGAAATAGTTTTATTTCAAAATTACCAGAACCCTCTTGCTCCCCCAGGCCTGGCTGTCCCAGCAGGTTTGCTCTGGGACAGGCTTTCCAACACTTGGAAAAAACTGAGCCTTTAAAAAAAACCAAAACACTCTTAAGCAGTAAAAAAAAAGGCAAAGCTGCAAATGCTTGTTGACTACATTAATTTCCCAGTTTGGTCATTTCCTGGCTCTCCCGAGTGGAAGTCTGTAAGCAGGATCCCATCCGTGCAGGGCAGAGCACAGGGCTTTGCTATGGAGCAGCAAGTGCGGGGCTGGCTCGGGGCTGCCTCATCCCACATCCACACACCTTGTCAGCCACCTCACCTTGGAGCTGCTGGATACGGGCGGCTGATGGATATGGAGAACTGATGGGATTTGATGGGCAGGGAGAAGGAAAAAAAGCCCCAAACCCGGCTGTTTTGATGGCAAGCAACCAAATGTCTCTCTGCACCCTGACCTTCATTGTGTGGGGAAGGAGGGAGTGACAAGGAAAACGTGATAAGGATTGCCAGAGCCCCTGGGGGTGACACCGACGCTGGGTTTGAGCCACACGTGCCAGCACATGCAGCGAGTTTGTCTGTGCTCAGCAGCAGGGGAACGTCGAGCTCTGGCAGTCTGGGACAGCAGCACTGGAGCCAGCAGGACTGTGACAGGGATTGGGGCTGGGGGAGAGGGACTCCCGACTTGCTGCTGCCCCAGAAGAAGTCCTGGTGCCCAGAGAAAACAGACTTCAGTGGAAGAGCCAGGACTGGAGAACTGAGGGGGAAGGTGCTGCTCTGGGGAGCTGCTCCAGGGCAAGTCTGCAGCGGCTTTTCCCTGTCCCCTGACTCGGGGTGCCAGGGTGGGATTTCACTCTCTGGAGGCTTCTGTCCTGTGGGACCCTGCCCCATCCCTCACCCACAGGGTGCAGGGCTGTTCTGGGGGGGGCAGAACCCACTCACAGTGCTGGGAGTCCTTGTCCCTCCCCGAGGGCTGGGGGGATGATGCGCTGTGCCACCTCCTGCTCCAGCGTCGCACAAACGGCACAATTAGTGCTGAGGCTTAACTCAGTGTGCTAATTTGGCATCTGGCGATTTGATCGGGCTAAAGAAACTGTTTACATTCACCTTCCACTGTGTTTGGTTTGTGATAGGAGCAGAACAGAAGGCGATGCTGTGAGTTCTCAGCAGGTTTAGGGGGGTTTCCTATGAGAAAAGCTGAGATAGAGTTCTGGCAGGCGCCCATCCAGCTATTCTTTCCCTGATTTTTTTTAATATGTTTAGCCTTTACCTCATCTCAAATAAAAAGAGTGATTTAAAACTCTTTGCAATAAAACAACTCAAACAGAAGCCAGTTTGCAGTGCTGTGCAATGAGGGAGAGGGTTTGTGCTATTTGCTTAATTACAGGTTTTTGTTTGTCGAGTACTTGTGGGTGAATTGTTTGCAAATAACAGGTGAGTTTATTCATGCTCAGAGTGCTGAGCCCTGAGATTAGAGCAGGGCTGGGAGATGGGAGACTGGAGGGTGCTCAGGACCGTGGGTGACCTCTGGAAAGCCCCTGTTCTCTGGTCCCGGATGGCTTGGGGGACCTGGGATTGTGTGCTGGTTCCTTGGAGGAGCTGCAGGCTGCAATGCTGTTTTGTTGGAGCTGGTGCCTTACACAATATGGTCTTAATCATGTGCAGTTTATCCTTTTATAAATTGCAGATAAGGATTAACTAGTTTATGGAGTCACTGTAAAATGCAGTCCATTAATGGGAGTGAACAGACGCTGCCTCAGCTGTGGGAAGCCTGGATTCAACATGCCAATCCAGGCCACTGACTCCCAGGTGTTTCCTGACCTGTCTGCAGGAGATAACACATCTCCTTAGGATTCTTCCCCACTTTATGATGCAGATAAGGGAGTTTTGGGGCGTTGGAAGGAGCTGCCAGGTGCTCAGCTGATGCCATGGTGAGAGTAGGTGGATTCAAGATTAGAGGTGTCAGATGTTCAGAGTTGGGATGGACAAGAGATCTCTGTAACCACAGCTGGTCTCAGCCATTTTTTGAGCCACCCTGCTGCTAGTGATGTCCCAGCACTGGAGCATGAGGGTGTGTCCAGACACATGGAAATGGCAGCTGCCCTGCGTGTGTGGAGCAGGGAAGTGACACCAGGCAGGGGGATGTGGCCCCAGCCAGGAAAAACAAAGTGTGGGAGGCAAACATGTCCCTGGAGCCACCCACCTCCCTCTCCAAGGGCTGCAGAGAGCAAAGTCCAGGTGTTAGGATGGAAAAGTATTCCCAAAGTGAAGAAATCCCACTGTTTGCAGCCCCCACACCAGGGAAGAGGCACACCTGAAACTGGGACTGTGCTGTGCCAGGACTGTGAAATGGCGATTGAATTGGAATCATTCCATCAGGGATACGTGAAAGGGCAGCAGCTGCATCTCTCCTTCCCATCCTGCTCAGCCAGCATCTGCCCAGCTCCTGCTTGGTCAAGCCTGTGTGAGCCCCGGAGCGGTGTCCGACGTGGGGCGAAGGGGTGGGAGGCGGCTGCCCTCGCCCTTGAGCGGGATGCAGGTGTTGAGCTGCGATCAGAGGGGTTGAGCTGGTGTGACTCAGGTGTGACTCAGGGCCGAGTCACGCAGCTCCCGCTGCACCCGCCGGCTCCGGCAACTGCGCTTCGCCTCAGCCTGCGCTCGCTCTTTGTGCTGGGGGTGATCCGGAGCCGGCACGGAGCCACGGTGATTCCGAGCCATGATCTGGAGTGTGGGAAAAGCGCAATCGCTGCAAACAATCAGAGGCAAAGCCGGCAGCAGCACGCAGCGAGCCAGCGAGGAATTTGGAGGCACATTCCAGCGGAGATGACAGAGGAGGAGCTGGGAGCTGGGCCGGGAGCTCAAAAAAAAAAAACATGCTCCGATTTGTTTTGGTTTTGCTCCCTCTCTGCAGAGCTGTCCCGCCCCGCTTGGCTTTCGAGTAAAGCTGCTGGGTGCTGCGGGCCGGTGGCACGGCTGACATGGTGAGCCCTGGATGGGCAGCGCTGCCCTGCTGGCACCGGGGTCAAGGGGCAGCTCTGCTGTCCCCTCCCACGCTTCAGCCACGCTCCCCGTGACGAGGATCTGGGACACAGAAACCCAGCTCCATCTGCCCTGAGTGGTCGTACCCTTTTGGCACCAGCTGCCACCCGGAGGGCACCAAGGGCCATTACCAATAGCCCATGTGCCAGGAGCCACCCGTGTGGCTCAGCACCCATGTGCCAGCAGGTACTGCCAAGGCTGCTGACTCTGGGCAGGCTGCTTCCCACTCTGTGCCTCAGTTTCCCCTTCAATGCAAGCTAAAAAACATCTCTGCAGCTTTGCCTTGAAAGGGGCCAGCTTTGGGCACAGGGACATGTCCATGTGCGTCTTGCACTCAGTGCAGGCAGGAGTGGTGGCTCACAGGAGCCATGGTGGCCACCAGCCCGGCATTCCTGTCCCACTCTTACGAGGGGCTGCAGCAGAGCCTTTGACCTTGCAGCTCCCTCCTTCCTTCCCTCCTCTCCCCTCCCAGCTCTTCCTGACCCACTTTTTATATCTTTGCATTGCACAATAAAGCAAAAGCAAAATGGAGCATGGGGAGTGGGCACTGGCAAGGCCATTGGCACATTGTGTGGTGACCAGCAGCACAGCCCTCCAGCACTGCTGTGGCACAGGACAGGGCAGGGGCATGGGGCCAAGAGCTGGTGGATGCTGCTCAGACTCAGAGAGGACCTGGGCTTGCAACGATGGTTTTCTCTTGCCCACTGCCCTCCACAGGACACGTTCAAGGCTGTGGCTGTTCCAGAGAGCCCTGAATGCTGGTGGTCACCGACAGCCCCACTCACATTGCTGGTGTCCACTCACCCTGCCAGGAAGGGAAGATGTGGGGCAGCGACAGAGAGCTGAGAGGGGACAGGAATTTGGACTTCAACTCAGATTCACAGGCACCTCCACATCCTTGGTGCCCATCTTCATCCCATCCCACCAGTGCCCTTCTCCCTTACAGGGGCACCTGATCGACAGAGGTTCCTTCTGAGGCACAAGTGAAGGATAATTGGCAGAGTGTGCAGGGTGCCCTGTGCCATATTTCACTCATTGCTTCAGGCAGAGCAGCCATCCGGGAGCTAAAAGCATCCAATTGTTCACTGATGCTTTTCTTTGAAGCCCTCATTCATCCTCCAAGGTCTGTATTGATTGGGGACTCCAGGAAAGCATCTGCCCTTCTCTGCCTTCATCAATGACTTTCCCACATTAATCCACCTCTTCCCTTGATAACCACACTAATTACTCTCAGCTAAGTTGACTCTGGCAGGTCAGTGGAGGCTGGGAGGAGCAACCTGTCCACGGCCTGACTGTGCCTTAAAGCTGCAGGTCTGTCCAGTGGTAGACCCAGGTGCTGGAGGGAACTGGCCATACTGGGAACACAAACACCACGGCATGTGTCTGAGAGTGTGGCAGCACAGGAGTTTGTTGGGGGCCATACTGGGGGATGTGTGCTGCTGAGAGAGGTGTTTGCTTTCCGTTTTTGAGGCTTGTGTACTTTCCAGGGTATCACTGCTGATTTTCCATGGATGGGAGTCCCGGACTGTGCCTCAGTGGGATGCACATCCACACTCCCTGCCTGCATCTGCCCAGATTTGGGAGTTCAGTGCTGTGAAGGGCTCTCTCTGTGGTGCTACAGGGTGTTTCAGACCACCGTGGGAGGTTCATACTCTTCAGCCTGGGGTGGTCTAAGTATGAGTTGAGAACTTTTCCATCTCTCCATCTGCTTTTCCTCGAGAGGGAATGAGAGGGATGCAGTTCTTTGACCTCAGCCACAGTCAGGCTGAGCTGTGGCTCAGGAGCAGCCCTGCAGGAAGGAGCTGGGCAGAGGGAAGCCTGGATGGGTTTTCAGGGGCTGATGGTTGTAGGACATGTGCCAAATGTCCTGCTGGTAGGCTTCCATGCTCACACCACTCCCAGGAAAGAGCCTGTGAGCTGTCTCACTGCCACTTCTGTGCTGCAGTAGGCAGCTCAAAAAGCCTTCCAGAAGACATGAGAGGTGCAGAGGGAAATGCATGGAAGGGATGGGCCTGGGTAAGTGACACAGAGCCCGCTCTTCAGGGGAATTAATGCAGGAGTGGATGTCTTGACCTGTGAACCGAAAGCAGCAGAGGTCAGAAATGTGCCCAAATGACCTTTTTAAGGAGGTGTGAAAACCCGAGGACAGGAGTTATCTCAACACCTGGTAAAATGCGGAGACCTCAGGGGAGAGACAGGTTTAGTCCTGATTCATCTGGGATCAGCTTGGGAGCTGTGTGACAACCTCACAACACCCTTCAGGTTTATGTCATATAGCCTTTCTGAGGCAGTCTGACTTCACTTTCCACACGGTGTTGCCTGTTTAAAATGCAGTGAATTACAAAATATGTCAGTCTGGCAAGGGGAGGGAGGTATTTTATCTGCCACATGTCTGCTCCTGACCCAGAAGATACAGGCTTTCTGTTTTAAGGACTCCCTCAGGAAAACGCTCCCAGCATCTCTTACCTCAAAGCCTGTCTGCCTGTCTTTCTCCAACTTAGTGTACTTTGCTCACAACTTTGACATACATAATAGGCAGCTCCGAGGATGGCAGATGACTGTGGCCTGTGCTGCTTAGTGGGGTTGATGAATTCCCTGGGATTCTGATGAATTTGTGCTTCTTTTAACCTGAGAGCAAAAGTAGCATTTTTGGGCTGCAATGAACTCAGATTTGAGGGTAGAAAAGGCAGACAGTGAAGCTTTGCAGGAGAGAAGGTGATGTTGTGCACACGTGAGGAGTGCTGGAGATGTCCTGAAGGCAATGTGAATGCAGAGGTCTTAGATTCATAGAAACATAGAATCATTAAGGTTGGAACAGCCCTCTAAGACCCTTGAGTCCAACCATGAACCCAGTTCCTCCATGCCCACCACCAAACCAAGTCTAAGCACCATGTCTACATCTTTTTTTGAAGACTTCATTTAATGGGGACTCCACCACTTCCCTGGGCAGCCTGACCACCCTTCCAGTGAAGAAATTTTTCTTAATATCCAGCCTAAACCTCCCCTGGTGCAACCTGAGGTCCTGACCAGCAGGAATTCTCCTGGAAGGTGAAGCTGCAGTGAACAGGGAAAGAAGTTCCTCCTGCCTGGCCACTATGGCCCCCACTGGTGTCTGTGGGGACACAAGTGTCAGGGGGACATGGGGGGCTGTGCTGGGCCCCTGCAGCTGCCCTGTTGGGGCAGGAGTTCCCCCAGGCCACCCTGTGAGGACAGGACACCCCAGGCTGACCCCCGCCGGAACCTGGTGGCCATTCCTGAGGTGCAGCTGCCATCTAGTGACACACAGATGGGCTGGCCCCATTGCCTGGTGGGTCCTCAGGGTGGTGGTGGCCTTATCCCTGTCCTTGTCCCTGTCCCCACTGTCTTTCTC
Source organism: Myrmophylax atrothorax (assembly GCA_026770055.1). Classification (NCBI taxonomy): domain Eukaryota; kingdom Metazoa; phylum Chordata; class Aves; order Passeriformes; family Thamnophilidae; genus Myrmophylax; species Myrmophylax atrothorax. The sequence continues at coordinate 8,820,482 of JAOXXN010000220.1, read as the reverse complement.
AGGGTTGGGCTGAGCCAGAACCAAGGGTGGAGCAGGAGTGGGGTGCAGAAACACCAAAGTGAAAGACAGTGTTGGTTTTATTTATTTATTTATTTATTAGCTCATAGGGTTATTAAGTTTGGAAAAGCCCTCAGAGGTCAAGTCCAACCATTAACCCAGCACCACCATGTTCACCTAGTGGTGTCCCTGACCGCCACATCCACACTCCTTTTGAACACTTCCAGGAATGGTGATTCCACCACTGCACTGGGCAGGCTGTTTCCCCCTGAACACCACCCGTGAGGGTAACAGGACAAGCCCAGAGGAAGATCCCAAACCTATGGATGCCCAGCATGAGCCATGGCCCTGCCCAGAGGCACCGGCGGTGACAACCAAACCTCGCCCATCCCCAGCCATTGCAGCCCAAAGCCCTCCCACCCCATGGTGCTCCTTCACCACATTCAGGCCTGTCATTATATCTTTAAACCCCCCATAACGTCCTCTTTCTGCCTCAAAAACTGAACAAAGGCAGTGGCCAGCCAGTCTCTTGTCCCCCCTCCATTTTCCTCCCGCTGGCTGCCGAGAAAAGGGATTCAGCCGTGCCCACTGCATGTGAAAAGCCCCCGCCTGCCTTGTGTTTTATGAAGGAAAATCTCCTTGGGAGAGCAGCCAAACGTTCCCAGCCTCCTGCTGGGTGTTTCAGACGGGCGTGCTGGAGGATGTGAGGGCACGGCGGTCCCGTGGCTTTGGGGGGAGAGTGGGGGGACAGGGATGGGCTACTGGGATCTGCAAAAGCTGCCGTCAGATTGCGGTGGAGGATGAGACCAGGAGGTTACTGCTGGACTTGGGTGGCCAGAGACGGGTCTGTCTCTGCTGCCTTGAGGTGGGGAATTTCACTGTTGGAATGCTGAACTCCATGTACATCCCTTGGGAAAGGATATGGAAAGATGGGTCTGTGTGTGCTGTGACCTGGGCACTGGCTGTGCCACATGGGGGACCATGTTCCCACCATGAGATGGGCTTGGCACTGAACTATGCTGGATGCCGTTCCTCTCCTTCCTGGAATTTCTCCATTATTCCCATCCTTTTCCTCTCCTTTTCCTTTCTCTTTCCTCCTGGTCTTCTTCCCACTCTCCCCCCCATTCAGCACCTCTCCTAGACCACACATCCCCAAGCATTAGAGACCTCTCAGACCCAGCAACTATTTCAAAGCCTTCCAAGAGGCCCCCGGGGCTCCAGCCCACCAAATCAAACTCAAATTTGCAGCTTATATGCAAACACGATGTGTGTGGACGTGGAATCTCTGCTGGCACACACAGAGAGTAAACAGAAACACATGGCTGAGCCTGGAAGAGCAATAACCTCAGCTGAGAGCTGGGATGTGGGGAGGGATCTTAACCAGCAACATCCAGAGGGAGTGAATCACACCCCACTGCAGCTCCATGGGCACTGCCAGGCTCTGAGTTCCCATGCCAGTGTCTGTGGCAAGGCTGTACTTGAGGGCTCAGAGAGAGAAATGGGGGGAAAATGGGTATTTCTGCTCTGTAGCCGAACCAAAAACCACAAGGACAAATTCAGACAGGCTCAGACCCAAGGAGAGAATTTCTGCCATGTTTCCTTTTCTGGTTCGTTGTGCAAATTCTGTGTTGCACATGGAATGAAAACCTTCCTTTCTTTCTTGGGGGCCATTTAATACCCTTTAAAGGCTTTTTCTCTTTCTTCTGAGGCTGGGACCAATTTCTCAGTGAAAAAATGCTGCTCACCAAAAGCACGTTTCATATCTGAGAATGATGAAACAAAACATTTAGCAGCTCCAGAATTAAACTTGTTATTGGCAAGCCTTGGTGCAAAGTATTTCAATGTTTTTATATCATCCATCCTCCCTCCCCTTTCCCTGTGAAGCTGCTGCCTCAGTTTGACCCATGCCAGCAGACAGCTTCACACATTTGCAAACTTTGAACCTCGTATTTGTAAACCCAAAGAAACCTCAGCTCTTAAACTGCTCAGTGCCTGCTAACGTGGCTCTCCCACTCCACCTTCCTGTCGCCTGGAGATGCTGCTCCTCCTTGCTTTATACAGTTTCTCCTCTAAAGTTTCCTGAAATGTTTCGAGGTTTAAAAGCATGTCAAAAAACACAAACCAAACGAAACAATAAACCCCCAGACCCGAAATCTCTGGACCCTCAGCACTCTCCCTGCTGTCTTTTGCACCCAGATGTTGTGGTGTGTGGCCCCCAGGTGGGAACCCAGGTGTGCAGCAGTGGCAGAAGGACATTCCCTGGAGAGCCATCTCTGCCTGCACTGGCCAGAGGGGCAATGGCATATACTGATTTTTTTGCACCAGAGTGCTCTTTTTGCAGAATCTTTGACTCTCCAAAAGAGACAGGCTGAAGGAGGGAAACCCCTCCCACCAACAGCTCTTCTTTTCCTCCCTGCTGCCTCTCCCTTTTGGAGAGCAACGCCATGTGAAGCGCAGCTCCCAGGCCCTCATTCCTCACTTCAGGGTTTTCCAGCTGGAAAGTCCTGGGGACCCCTTGATGGATGGCATCAGGAGCTGAGGTGCTCTCTCCATCAGGGAGATTTGGGATGCCAACCACCCTTCCAAGTGCAGGAGCAGCCACAGTGGGGTGTGCTTCTCCTTCCTAAGCTGGGAGAGAGGACAGGCAGGCACAGGCAGCACGTACAGGCAACTCCCACTCCGCCCAAGGAACCACATGCGTGTTGGTCCCCTTCCCGACTCCTGGCCTTGCTTCTTCCTCCTCCTTCTCCTCTTCTCATCACAGTCTATATTTAGTCCCAGATGCTGCAAATCCTTTTTCATGACTCCCACGGAGCGCCTGGCAGGATCAGGGCTGGGATTTCTTTTGGGCTGGGAACACCCCGTCCAGTATTAATAACAAATAATGAGGGCAGTTCCTGGAGCACAAGGTAATTATCCCTGCCACACTGGGGGCTTGTTAAAGCTCTGCCACCTCGTGAACAAACAGGCTTTAGCCGGCGATGAGAATGATCCAAGGAAAACCTCCCACGGGCACCAGAGGAGGGCAGAAGGAGGCAGGAGGATCAAGGCCCCACAGAGTCACTTGGAGTCTCCTGTGATCAGTCTGTGTGTCCCAGCTTTGTGTCTGAGCTCCTGCGTGGCCCTGGGGACGTGCCTGGCCTGGAGTGGCGGGTGGGTGGCTCTCAGCTGTCACCTCGTGCCTTGTTGGGCTTCAGCCACAGCTCCCTTGTCCTGTGGCTCTTGGGGTACCCCGGCTCTGCCCAGCCCCTCCTTTCCCAGGGATGCTTTTGGGAAAGTTTTTTCCCACACCACTCGTTTGCAGCAGGGACAGAAGAAAATGGAGATAAGAGGCTGCACTGGATGTCTCTTTTTTCCCCTCCACATCAAAGCCCTGAGCTTATCTCCAGGTCCTGGCTGAGTGTGGGGCTCCCTTTAGACAGGCTGTGAGGGGAAAGGGTCAGGGTCTGTCTCACTTGGTGACTTGGCCAAGGTCTATGGTTTAATCTCTGAGCAGTCCTATCAGAGCTGTTCTGCTCCCCCCAGGTCCCCCTGAGTGACTGAGCCTCTCCAAGGACCTGCTGCTGGGGTGCCATCACCCTGCGGTGACCCATGAAGGGTGAGGAGGGAACTGTGGGTCCAGCTGACGCTGTGGTTGTAAATGAAACTCTTTCCTCCTCATTCTAAGATGGGATCGTGGGAAGATCTGGAGGCCTCCAGCTCCAGCAGCCCCTCCGGCAGCTGAAAGATGGATGAGTTCGTGGTGGAGAGGAGGCAGCAGGGGGGAGTTCAGCCCGTTTAGGAGGAGGATGAAGCACAGCAGGGGGTTAAAAGTCAACCTCTTTCCCTCTCCCAGCTCCTCCAGGTCAGAGGGAGCTTTCCAAGGTTATCAGCTGGGGTCAGCCACTGGGAGGGAGGCAGTGAGGGTCTGGGGGCCTGGGCACCAGGGCAGGGGGGCTCAGCCCCACTCAGTGAGAGCCACCCCTCTCCACACATGGTTAATGGGGACCTGGCTCTGTTGTCCAAAATGCTGTACAAATGCCATCGAGACACAACTGGTGCCCTGAGTCCTTTGCATCCTGCCTGAGCTTTTGCTCCTCAGCTAACCAGCCCAGCTCTGGGAGAAGCTCTGCAGAGCCCTCTTGGCTTAGTGGGTGTGAGATGAGGCCCAGACTCTGCTGCAGTTGCCCTCTTTTGATGTTGTTAATGTGACAAGTTGGATTAATTAAGTGTGTTTGGAGAAGGCTCTGGCGTTCCTTCCTTTTCAAGGGCTTTTACTTCAAAGGAAGGCAAACAACAAGAACATCTCCCTTCCTGAAGTGCCTCGGGTACCATGTCAAGGCAGCCCTTCTCTGCTGAGCCCAGCCCTGGGATGTGTCCTATCCTCCCATGGCCAGAGAGGAACAGCCACAATGGAGCCATGAGCTCTCCTGTTGGTGCAGGGATTGGGAGCTGCCTCAGGCTCCACACACCTCACAGCCCAGGGAAGATGCTCCAGGATTTTCAGGAGCATCAAAACTGTTCTTGCACGGATGGCCACCAAATCTGAACCCACAACAGCCACGTTGTAACATGCCTGGATCTTGTCTCCTTCCCATGTGGGTGCTCTCCATTGCCCACTGGACTCGGTGTTCCCCCAGCTGTGTCCAAAATACCAGTGAGCGTCTTCTGTCGGGCACTTTCTCTGAAGGGCTTGACCTGCTGGCTGTGACCTGTGAGTTTGGAAATTTCAGCAGGATAAACTGGCTTTTTTGAAGTGCCCAAGAGTTGAAGAAGATGTTTCACGCTCCTGCTGGGTTTGTCCTCATAGTGTTTGGGAGTGTTTGGTAGCAAAGTGAGGCTGTCACAGAGCTCCCTTTGCATCCGTTTCCTTTGTCTGTGTGTCTGTCAGAGTCTTTTGCCCCAGTTTGCTGATTTTGTGACAATGGCCTTCAAACCCCCTCTGGAGAGGACGGCAGCTATGAGAGGAGCACTCACCTGCATTGGCAAAGAGCAAAAGGGTTTTAAAGCTGGGGGAGGTGCTACTTTTTATATCAAAATAGCACCTGGGAGCACTGCCCCATGGCCATGGAGGCACCAGGCCCTGCATGTTGGCAGCATCATGGGCAAGATTTGACATGAAAGGTATGGCAAAGAGCAAAAGTAGGAACAGAGAGTGCACAGCACTCCCCTCCCTTCCCTGGGGAGTTCACTCCTTATCTAGCCCCACTCCCGTTTCCTACTGGGTTAAACCAGGAACGGGTGGATTTGGTTTCCTTCACTTTGCAATTGATGTGGCCAATCCAGACCACCCCACAGATGGGGAAGAGCTTCCAAATCTTCTGTCAGTGGTGGTTTGAAAATCAGCTGCACTCCAGGGCCACGGCTCAGGAACGCTCTGGAAAATTCACTTACCAGGGCCTCTTCATTGGAAGAAAAGTGGAGGCACCGGGGGTCCAATTACAATGTATTTAACATTTCTGAGCTCAGCGGGGCCTCGCTGTCTCACAACTGGGTCACGCAATCAGCCCCAAGCTGCAATGTCAAACCGGCTCCAGGATTAAGTGTGTTGTAACTGGAGCTGTGAGCCTGGTGCTGGGAGAGGGAGACTTTCATCTGGCTGTGATTGCAGAGTGGGAGCAGGGCTGAGCTCCCCTGACCTGTGCTCGGCAAAGGGCTCAGCCACATGTGGCCAGAGGATGGCTCGGAGCGCTGGCCAGAGCATTTATGGGGCACCATGTCCTCACATCTACTTTGTGGGAGCTGAGCCTTTTTGCAGAGCTTGTGATGACATCTCTGAGGGACAGTCTGGTGCTGCTGGGTGATCTGTCTGAGCATTGTGGGGGAAAAAGGAGATGTGAGTTTGCAAAGCTGCCCTTCAGCCCTGAAAAAAATGGTTGTTGCAGCCCCTCTTTGCAAGAAGGGTCACAAGTGTTGAGTCTGCCTGATACTGTCTGAACTGAACCCACTGCCCTTATATTTCCACCCTCCCCAGAGCCTGGTTCAAGTTTCTTGTCCTGATTTCAGTAATGTGTGCGTGGGGAGTTTCCTGTGGTGAAGCTGCTGGGGGACACCTGGGTTTGAATTGTCCGTGGAGGGATTTCTAGCTCTTGACACTCCCATACTAGAGGGAAAATGAAACAAAACTGGAGCTGAAATGTCATGTCAACCTAAGACAAAGACAGCAAAACACCCATAATTTTGGGTTGATCAATATTTATTTTATATTCTTTACAGAGAGAGTGCTCAGGCATTGGAATGGCCTACCCAGAGAGGGTGTGGATTCACCACCCCTGGAGGGTTTTATACTGAGATTGGCTGTGGCACTGAGTGCCATGATCTGGTAAAGGGACTGGAGTTGGACCAAGGGTTGGACTTGATGAT
>JAOXXN010000220.1:8797961-8812756 GCA_026770055.1 Myrmophylax atrothorax | reverse complement strand
CACACACACACGGGCACACACACATGGGCACACTCACATGGGCACACACACATGGGCACACGCACATGGGTACACACACACACGGGCACACACACACATGGGCACACGCACATGAGCACACGCACATGGGCACACACACATGGGCACACACACACATGGGCACACACACACGCCCCACTCGCGGCCCCGCACGCCCCGGCTCCCACTTCCTCCCCAGGGCGGCCGCAGCAGGCGGGATTAGTGATTTATTAATGAGCAGGGTGACTGTGCCGCTGGGGCGTGCCAGGCGGAAATGTCTGCTCCGAGAGATTGGATAACCCTCTGGCCTGTTTCCCTTCGCAGCCTTCAAACGGCCGCCGCTCCCAGAAGCACCATATCCTTTTCCTCTCGCTGCCAGCTCCCTCCCTCCCTGGGGCAGGCTGGCTGCCACTGAGGGCACGGGGGCTGCAGGAACACCCTGGCTCACCGGTTCAGTGCCTGATCAGTGGCACCAGTTATGGGATCGTGTTTTGTTATTTGGTTGCCATAATTGGCTTATAATCAATGGAGATAATAGATATTGCTTTCCAGTTGCTCTAGAAATAAAGCTGTGTTTAACTCTGGGGAACTCCAAAAGTAAACAACCAGGGAAGAACTGGCTCAGTGAGCTGAAACCTTTCCTGGGAAAACTGCAGCCAGGAGCAAATATTTATGACTGACCTGTAAACACCCGTGAGGAAAGTTTTATAGTGGGAACCACTGGCCATCCATGTTGTGCCTGTGCACACTCTGCTCCAACACCAGGTGGGCTCTGGACTATGAACATCAGGATCTGTCTGCAAGGTGCTTAGAATCATGGAAATGTTTTGGGTTGGAAGGGACCCTAAAGATCACCTAGTTTCATCCCCCCTGCCATGGGCAGGGACACCTTCCACTAGATCAGAAGTCCCATCCAACCTGGCCTTAGACAATCCCAGGGATGGGGCAGCCACAGCTTTTCTGGGCAACCTGTGTCAGGGCCTGCCCAAACTCACAGGGAAGAATTTCTTCCTAGTATTTAATCTAAATCTCTCCTCTTTTAGTTTAAAATCATCCCCCCTTGTTCTGTCACAATCTGCCTGTGTTTCCAAGCATGGAGAACTGGTGGTCAGCAGTAATGCAGCATGTTCCCAGCATGGCTGTAACCCTGGGCCATGGAGCATGGAAGGAATGTGTGTGCACCCACACGCACACACACAGCCTGTGCATCCTGTGGCAGCTCCTGCCCACCTCCATCAGCACAAACTGCTTCCAGGAAATGAGCTGGGAGAGGAAACAAGCGCTAATGAAGAATCCCTTGGTGAAAAATGTGTTTCTACAACTGTTAGATTATTTTGTCCTTGAGAGGTGGGGGAGGAGATAATAAAACAGCCTCGCTGCATTCCAGACTTGGCTTTGGGGACAATGATGCTGTGCTGTCCAAGAGCCCTCTCTAGGGTTGTCCCATCACCTCTTTGTTTGTGTTGAGACCCCTCCCTTATCCCACACTGCTGTGTAGGACAGAACACCAGGGCTGCTTGCTGTGGCTCTGGGGCTGCCCTGAATTCCTGACTGGTGTTGTTTTCTGTGAGCTCCCAGCAGCCTTTCATGTCCTGCACTCAGAAATGACTCAGACTGGGAAACTGTGGGAGGTGGCAGTTCAATTCCACCATGTTGGGTTGTCTTGTCCATCCTCCACAGGTTCCTGTGGCAGTTCCCAGCCTGGGGCTGACAATTGCTCCACACACCAGGGTGGTTGGAGCACCCACATCCCAGCTGAGCCTGCAGTGAGCCGTGGGCAGCGAGGCTGCTCGGCATTTCGTGGGCGGCCAGCAGCACTGACATTCCTTTGGAGATGGGACGTTTCTGCTCAGGAAGGCCTGAAAAAAGCCAGGGACAAAGGGGGGAAGTGATGGTGGCTGTGTCTGGAGTTATCTTGCCGCTGCACTTGCAGGAGCTGCTGAGTGACAGCGCTTTTCTGTTTCACTCTGGAGGGTCAGGAAACACTCATCTCCGCCGGCTCCCTTCCTGCCCTGCCTCGCCTGAGCTGCGGTTCAGTGGGTCTGGGAAGGGGGACAGAGCCCACCAGCCTTCCCGGTGGTGCCCAGGACCTTCCTTGTGGGTGCCTGTGCCAGTACATCCTAAATCTCCTCAGCCAAAATTCAGAAGCCAGGTGGGCTTCTCTACATGGAGTAGTTCATCAGCCAAGGTGGCAATGGAGCATCAATGCCTTTTACCCAAAACAGCTTGTTCCAGTGGGTGTGAAATCAGTCAAACAGCTCCAGACAATTTGGAAAGCCTCAAATCAGCTGCTTTCCACTCTTTCCTCTCCCTGTTAGTTTGGTTAAATCAGATCATTTCTCTGACTTGGCTCCTCTGCAGACCCCCAAGGCATGAAAGCTGTGGGGCAGCAGCAAGGGTGGTAAAAGGCAGGGAATTGCATGTGGTTCGCCAGCTGGTGGGCATGGGAGCATGGCACAGAGATGCATCAGCCTGGCTGTTCCACTGAGCTGCAGGAACCTGGCAGAGGAACACAGCCCCACTCCTGCAGCCAAACTGGCCCCAGGGGGGACCCAGGGATGGTGCACTGGGAGGGGATCCCCCAGCACAGCCTTCATACAGGGTGCAGGACCATTGTATCCTCTTCCTTCAAATGGGAAGTGAAAGAGTAGTGGTAAAAGGATGTTTAGCTTAACCCTGTCTGCTTTGGAGTATCCTGTGATGAAATTTTGCTTTACAGCTTGTTTCAGAGTCCACTCCACTCTGGATGCCAGCAATGCACCTGGGGCTGCAATAGGAACAAAGAAATCTGTTTTCTCTCCCTTTAGGAGTGGAAGAATCACACTAATTTTTTCAGTGGGAAGGACTAGTTTTTCCACCATGGGAAAAAAAAAGTGTTTTCATTTTGCTAATAGTATTTAGCACTTCTTGAGCCAAAACCAGCCTCAGGGGCGTTGGCTGGACTGAGCTATGGCTTCTCCTCCTCTTGTGCTGCCCTTGTTTCAGCCACACGCAATCTGCCTGGCCTGGTGTCACAGAGCCCTTGGTGCCAGTAGTGGGACAGGAGTGAGGATTTCTCCTGCCTCTGTGCTCACAGCCAGTGTACAAACCCCAGGTCCCGCCATGGAGACCTGAAGGAAGGAGTTTATACAGCATCACAAGCACGACAGGAATCTGGTTTATCACTAGAGCTGGTTTAACTCTCAGGCTGTCCTGGTGTTTAAGGTGCATTTCAGCTTCTTTCAAACATGGATATTTTATAACTCACTTGTCAGCCAGGTTCTCTGCCAGTGCTGCCCACTGTGGTTTCAGCCCCTTTTGACACTCTTACAACCCTGCTGGGTCCTGTTTGCTTTGCTGTTGCCCCAGGCTGGGGTGAGCAGGGTGTGCTACACCATGAGGACCTCCTCTGCTGGTGTGACAGGGATTTTAGAGGTCCTATTTATGGGGTGAGTTCAACCAGAGGGGCTGTTGCCAGGCCCTGTTTTCAAATAGTGAAAACACCATTGCTGGAGAATCTGCTTTTCTTTTAAAAATTATTTGAAAACACAGAGGTTTCCACAGTGACATAGTTTTGGAAATGTGAATGGTGTGATTTTTAGTGGAGGTCAGAGAGGTGCCACATTTCAGATGCAAAATGGAGATGTTTGCTTGGGTGCAGGTTGGGGCACCCCTCATCCCACCACACTTGGAGATGGGTTCCCTTCCCAGCTCCCATGTCCCAGACGGGTCCACTCAGCTCCCTGTGATGGAAAAGTCACAGCAACTGCCTGCAAACCTGCCCCAGTCTCTAATAACAGATTTTTCTAGGGCCAAGTTCCTAAAGTCCCACAAAAACAGGGCTTTGTCATGGAAATGCTGAGACGACATTAATGGCAGTGTCCTGAACGCAACTCTAATTAAAGAGAGGAAGGAGAACTGAAGCAGGATGTCCTGTTTGGCTGCCCAGGATGGAAAGCTTGTCACAAATAAAGTGCATTCTCGTACTCTGTCTGCCCCTCTGCACAAGGCTTTCCCAGATTCTGCAAACACTCGCTTTCTTATCTCTCCTGGATTCTTGTTTCTTTGCTTTTGAAATAACTCCTCACAAGAATGTTTTTTCTCTGCTATATTCCCCACTGAGCTCTGAAACTCCCCCATCACATAAATGTCATCTCAAACACAAAGTGAATGCGCTTTTCATTCCTTGAACAAAATCACTTGGGCACAATTGCTGGTTGGCTCTGTGCAAAGAAACTTCCCTATTAACAGCATAGAACAAGCTCTGGTGAGTGAGCAGGGAGAGGCAAATCAAAGTTGGGAGTAAGATGGCAGTTGTTTCCTTTTGTAAACAGGCTTTCCACGGAATTAGCCTGGGGTATGTCACAGCCAATCTCTGAGCTGCTTCCTATGTTAGAAAAATAAAATCAAAACAGAGAAACAAACAAACAAAAAAAATGAAAAGGAATTCAAAAGTAACAGACCAGTAATTTCGCTCACTGTGTGCCACAGGAATCCTGATCCAACCAAGTTTTGTGCTCATATAGAACCTGCTGGGTGTTGCTGGCTTTGTACCTGGGATTAATCACAGTAAAGCTCAGGTTTAAGGCTGACACTTGAGCTCAAAGCAATGTCCCAGCAGCACTCTCCTGCAAATCCAGGATTAAAAACCTGGTGTGTTCATGGAAAATAAGGCGATCCAACCTGAACAGTTCATTTGTGCAGCAGGAGGAACTGGGCACGTGACAATGTCCTGCTCCAATGATCCATTTCTCTGCTGATGCCGATGTTATCACTCCCACTGTGACATTGGCTGTGGTGCCTGTGCTGATCTGCTCCTTTGCTCAGAGCACAGACCCTCTCTGGGCTGGTGCCAGGGAGGCAGCAGCTCCAGGCCTGGTGTGCAGGCTGGATTTCTATGAACGAAGCAGCTGAAGGCTCCCTGCTGGGCTGGCACAGCCTCCAACTGCCTCCTGGAGCCCTGGATCCTTCAGGAGTAAAGGGAAAATGGCCTTTTGCTGCTCAAAGTTGGGTCATTCCCAGCATTTCTGCTATACAAGGAGGGGCACTTGAACACCTGCATTGGGGTAGAAATTCCAGTGTCTGCACAACCCTGGTTGGGACTGATCTGCTGCTTCTGATGGGCAAGTCAAGGGCTGAGGAGGGAATGAGCTAGGAACCCCGTTACTGTCTTCCCTACCTGGCCGTTCCACCTGGTCCCAGGATAGCCCTGGTCCTTCCAGTCTGTCCTGGAGTCCCAAATGCAATGCCGTGACTCTGCTATACCTGTTCTTCCTGTGAGGGGAACAAAACACCTCCTGGTACCCAGCCCTAAACATCCAACTGGGCTCTCCTGGACTTTGTGCCTTTCCCTTGTCCCTCTGTAGCCCTCACATCCCAGACTCCTGCTTGGAGGGTGCATTCCTGAGGAGCTGTGTACACATCCCCTGCATCGCTGGCGTGGCTCCAGAGCCTGTCCCCAACACAGGCATCACAAACTGCTGCTGTCACAGCCACTGGGGGAAAGTTTAGGCCTCCTCATTCCTACAGGTTAATGAGTTACCTTTATGTACCAAGCTGGGAGGTGTACTCCATGAATGCTCCATTCCAGGAGGCTGTTCTCCTCACATCCCAGACTGGACATACGAATGGGTTTCCCCAGCTTGGCTCCCTTGATGTCAACAGACCCATAATGAGGACCTGGAACCTCAATCAGACATCAGCTGGGGGAGTTTGGCCCAAAAGTTGTGGTAGTAAAGGGTAAAATGGCATGTTGGATCTGGCAGCAGGGGCGGAGTGAGAGAGCAGAGCTGCTGCACAGGGCTGGAGGTGACACCATTTCCTCATGCACTGAGTCATCCCAGCCTCTGTGGTGTCAGATGCACCTTTGCCTAGTGCCAGGCTCTGCAGGCGTCTGACCTTGGCAGGGTTGATGCCTGACCCATTCAGAACCAATTGTGTTTGTCCCTCCTGGTTGCTGTCAGTTCCAGTTTTGTCCCTCTGAGTGCTGGCTGGGGGCATCCCTGCAGCTGCAAGCACAGAGGATGGATGCCTTTGGAGAAGAAAAGTGGAAGTCTGCCAAAATATGTTTGTAGAACCACAGCTTTAGCCCTGAGAGGTGATTTCACCCGAGCTCAGCCGTGAGGTGTCCGTGATGTGCTGTCAGGGCGGTCCCTGCCCACGTTGCTCACCAGAGCCAGGTGAGCCCCTGGGCAGGCAGGGAGGCTGCCTAGATAAAACCAGGACTGAGGAAACAAGAGAGCACAAAATAATCAATTTAACCACTAGGCCACATTCATTCTTCCTGCAGTGATCACAGAGGAGCTCCTCCCAGGAGAAATTTGGCCCATTTTGTCTAATTAGTTTCTCTCCTGCTGACACTTGCTGACATTTGCTGCTGACATTGCCCAGCTGCGGCTCCACGTTCCGAGCAAATATTTTGCTTGGATGGGAGAAAATCTGCTCCGAGGAACTTGTGTGAGTATGTGGGAACCTGAACTGTAGTTGGATCCCCTGCGCTCCCTCAGGGCCCTGGTTATTACCTGCAGCCCTGGAGGGAGTCAGGCCTGGGAAAGTGATGCTCTCGCTGCAGGATGTGGGATGTGAGCTGTTAGTCTGGACTCTGGGGCTGGGGCATAATCCCCTCATGAAAGTTCTGCTGAGGGTCCATCATGGATCTAACTGATGTGTGAGAAGGGTGATGAGTTCCTCAGCTGCAGCAGGTCATAGCCTGATGCTCTTTTCCCAGGATATCTTTGCTGAAGTGCTAGGTACCACAGGGAGGGCCCTCCCCTTGACTGATGCTGGGGCTCAACATCCTAAAGTGCTTAATGCCCCTGGAGATAGGATGCTTAAGCATCCTAACAATGTTCAACCCCTGTATTCCCCAGATCTGGAGATTCCTTGGAAATCTGGCTTGCACAGGGGGAGAAAGAAATACAGAGAAAAATACTCTGTGGATAGTCAGGATCCACTAAAATGGAAAATAGTGGTGAGGACTAAAATGGTTTGGATGAGACCACACAGATAATGTTTTGACACTTGGTCAAGCCTCTGAGGCCTCACTTCACGTCCTCTTCCCAGAGAAGCTGGGCTTGTGGTTTACGGAAAAAAGTCCAAAATGGGGCCAGTGAGAGGTCCTGGCCATGTAAGAGGTTGAGTTGATGTCCTGCCTGCTTGTACAGACAGTTGTAAGGAGGACTCTGGGAAAGAAAAGCAAGAGGATCCACTAAATGCCATCCACCAAGTCTCATCCAACCCACCAGCCTGGCAGCTCTGGGGAGGGACAAAGAGAAAAATGGTAAATACTTGTCAAAACTGCCCAGGGACTGTCCCTCCTGGGCAGGAACTGCTGACAGGTTTTGGTGCCGCCCTTCACCTTGGATAAGTAAGAGGGGAGCAGCCGGAGCCGCGTCCGCAGTCGGGCCCCGCTGCTGAAGGGCGGCAAGAGCAGCCACGGGAGCCCTTTGTCAGGAAAAAGCCTTCATGACTATATTTGTGCAGGCAGCTCTAAAGGCTCAGACCTTTATTCTTTCAGGCTTTTAAACTAAAGGTCATTTTCTCTTCCCTTCCAGAAAGAAAAAAAAAAAAAAAGAGAAAAAAAAGTGAATTCCTCTTGACGCAGATCCCCTTCCCCTCTGGATGGGAGTTCAATTGTTCTTGCAAGCAAACTCCAAATCTGCCCCTCGCATTCACTTCCTTTTTCCTGCCCGAAAGGAAACAGAGATTTCTGACTGTGTGAACTGGTCCTTTATTTAAGGGTACAAGAAAATAGCTAAATGCTAATTCAGTGTGGCTCTATGCACTTTAGCATGCGGCACGGCAGAACAAAAGAAAGAGAAACATGTCCCCGCCCTTCCCAGCTGAATTGTAAACTGCCCACTGGTTTGAGGATAATGGGTATTTATGAAAGTTATCCTAAAACATTTACTGAAGTCCAGTGCAAACCCAAACCCCTCAGTCAGGAAGTTTTTAGCTACCAAAAATAATCACCAGGCCCTGGCTAATATTTTTAACGATCATGCGTTCTTGGGAATTTCCTCTTCCCTCCATGGAGATAAGTGATTAAACAAAATAAAGGCAGTGGCCATTTTGATACACTGCGACGTGTCAGAGAAGAGACGTATCAACAGGTTTTTTTTGTGTCTTTTTCCTAAGTCTTGACTTCTGCATTCACTGTCTGACTTTTAGGCTGAATTCCACTTCTCTATTATGTTGCTGAAATCCAGTGAGGTCAGCAGAAAAGCCATGAAAGTTTCCTGGGGAGGATTTTAAGCCAAGGTATTAGATCCACTGCTGAGGAGACAGTTAGCTATTACACACCTTATTAATTTTATAAAAAGGACATTGAGCTCTATTCAGCTCATGTTATTTGGATTAATCATTTCTGTAGAACACCATTAGTGTAACGTCCTGTCCATTCTTCAGGTCTTCTCCATGGAGACCTGCTCTGGACTTAGTTCCACACAATGAGATCAGAACTGGCCCTTGGAGTGGATTTTTCCATATACCAAGTACTTTTTTGAGGTGGAAAACTTTTAATCGGTTTTAAATGTTTTGTTCTGCAACTGGGCAGATATAAAATGTCAATTATTGTTGTCTGCAATGACCAGTAAGAGTTACTGGGAAAGAGATTGTGGGCTCCAGGCTGGGAGGAGGAGGAGGAGGGCTCTTAGCCCTCAGGGCCTTGGTGGAGGATGGAGTATCCCAGAAGAAGTCACTTCTGTAAGGACATGAAGTGATAGGACAAGGGGGGATGGCTGCAAAATGAAAGAGGAGAGAATTAGATCAGATAGTAGGAAGAAATCCTTGGAAGTGTCCAAGGCCAGGTTGGATGGGGCTTGGAGCAACCTGGGCTAGTGAAAAGTGTTCCTGCCCATGGCAGGGGGGATGAAATGAGATGATCTTTAAGGTCCCTTCCAACCTAAAGCAGTCTGCTGTTCTATGAAATAAGTGGCAGGTCTGTGGGAGTCCTTACTTGATTGATCATTTGTTCTTGGTGAATAGAATCCAAAATGCATATTTTGGATCTTTGCTGAAAGCAAAGTTCTGCATTTAGGATTTGGACTCTGTTGTCAAAGAATAGTAAAAATAAAATAATGATTGTAAATGCATCCATCTGCAGAGATGTCCCTGGTGCAAGAAGAGGGCAGCTGGATTAACTTTGATGATGGAAAATGGCTTCCCATCTTTCTGTGGTGTTGGAAGCTCATTCCAAGGCAGACACTGGTGAAGTGCAGGGAGTGCATCTCCTCGTACCTGAGGCAATCTGGGGGAGAATGGGCAGGTTTGCCATATCAGCAAGATGCCCAGGAGCTTGAGTTCCTATTTGGTCTTGGATAATTCTTCTGCATAGGGATTTGCAACAAGAGACACCCCTGCAGTCCTACTGGCTGAGGAAACGTGCTTTGTCCTTGCATGGACATGAAGCACTGAATCCCTCCCCAGTGCAGATCTAATCCATCCTGTGTGTCTTTCCATTGCACACAGGTTTCTCCAAGATATGGTCTTGCTTAAATATTTTCTGAGTGCTTGATGCCTTTCTGCAGCAAGGGGAGGTATCTGTGAGCGATACAAGCTGCTCCAGCAGGACAACACTCAAATCTTATCTCACACTAAAGGGCAGATAAAGGAGCCCTTTACCACACTGGCTTAGCAAAAAGGAGGCTCTGGGCTCATTCCCATCTCTGCCCTCGATGTTATCACAACAGCAGCAGCAAGGCACGGCCACGACCCTGACCTTGGGGGTCCCTGTGGTAGCCCAGACCACTCTGCTGCAGAGCAGGGGAATTTGGGATTTTGTCCCCCAGCCCAGGGTTTGCTGCCTGCGTGCAAGACACCAAATTGCACAATATTTAGTCTCTGCTCCCTGTCTCCCTCACTTTCTCCCCTTCTCTTATCATGCTTTCCTTGAAGTCTTTGTCAAGAGTGAGAGGGGAGGCTGAGCCCTCAGGGTGGCTGAGATGAAGCATAGCAAGGGCTGGAGTGTTGTTCAGCTCACCTGTATGGGAACTGCCCACCTCGGTTTTACAGGAACTGCCCACCATGGGTCTTACATCTGTTGAGTGTTGGTGCTTCAGTAGAGTCTAGGGGTGACTCTGATTCAAGCACAGATGTACAAGTTGCTTCACAGTAAGGTCTGGCTGACTTTTTAATGCCAGTCTTCATTTTGCTGGAGTTGATTTATGGCCCTGGACAGGCTGACCTTGATGGCATAAACTCCCCCACACCTCTGACACAGCACAGAGGCACATGCAGGGCTTTAAGTGTGTGCTCAGGCATTGCTTGCAACAGAAATATTTCCCTGGCCAGGGGCTGTGTCCCACGTGGAGCCTTTGCTTTGGCTTATTTCCATGTTGGAGATGTCCTAGAAGAACCTGCCAATCTTCTGTAAGAAGCACCACTTAAAGTCAGCATCATAGAAGTCAACCTCCAGCTTTCTGTCATCACAACCCCAACTGCTTATGCAACGTGATGTCAAATATCTAATTAAAAATAGTTACAATTAGCTTTTAGTGTTAATGAGCAGCTATTAGTACTAATGGGGGGAAAGGAGGCCTTATGGATGTGACAAAACCTTGAAAAATGTCTTTATTGCAAAAGTGGAGACTTCGATGAGGAATGAGAGACCTGCACATAAAGAAAGTCTTTGCCCTGGGGGAGAGAGACCCACCCACTCTCCAACAGCATCTGCAGCCTCTGGGCCTGGCAGTGTCAGAGGCAGCTCCAGTCGTCCCTGGAGGATGTTACATGGTGCTTCCCAAGTGCTGAAAATGAGGAGTCTCTGACTCTCACTGTCAGAGATAAAACAAGCATTTACTGTGAGATAAAAACCTAGAGATACAAAGATCCTTGGGCAAGCTGGAAACAGAGGAAGACTCAGCAAAGGCAGCTACTCCAAAGCATCTTTTCTTTATCATTTTTCTTTTCTTAACTTCTGTTCGTATTTTTTTTATATGAAAAGATTTATAATCAAAGAGCTGAGGGAACAAATATTCCCCAAAGAGTTCTGCCAAAAGATCCTTCCTTAGTGTTGCTTCTTTGTGTCTGAGGGGAGGGTCCTGCTGGACATGGGGCTGTAGAGGGACCCAAAACCCCTCTGGAAACAGAAGCCTGTTGGTCCTCTCAGCTCATCACGCCACAGCATGGCCCCTTCCCAAATCATCCATCATGTGCCCAGACTCACCATCTCCCCAGACATTGCACTAACAAAGTTTTGTTTAACAATAATGTTTTTGGGAACCCTTAGGGAAATTTGAGTGGGAAAAATATAATTCCAACTAATCATTCACATTTCAGGGCTCTAAAGTTCAAAACTCACTTTTGGAGCTGGGAGACTTTGATAGTTTAGGAGGAACTTTTTTCCTGAATTCTGATTTCTCTGGAATCTACAACATTCTCTGCAAAACCTGGGTAAAATTCCTCATCACGGAAAGTTTCCACCAGGAGAAGACAAATGTGTTTCCCAGCCAGGCTGTGGTTGCCTGACAGACTCCCAAGGCTCTCCATGTGCAGCAAGAAGCACTAATGAAGAATTCAGTCTCTGAACTTGATAAATTGCGGCTGCACTATTGGGTATTCCCAGGGCACCCTCAAAACTCCTCAGTCCTGCCCCATGTGCGGGAGGCACTTTGGAATCTCTGGGCTGGACTCTGCCCAGAGCTGTTGCCTGTTGTTTTCCCCTCATCCTCACCTCAAGGACCGGCTGGAGAGTAGGTTTAGAGGTGCCACACATCCCCAGGAGACTGGGGATCTCTGTGATCTGGGCATGCAAGACCAGATGCCTCACAAGAAACAGCAATGAGGGGATGAGTTGACTGGGGTGCAGCTCATCCAGGGGATGGTGTGGGGCACAGGGAATGAAAAAACATACTGAAATGTGGCTGCTGGGGATCTTGCCCTGGTCCTGACTCTCTGCAGCATCACAGTGAGCAGTACATGCTGGCACAGAGTGGCCCAAAAAGGCGAATAAAACAAACCAGGCAGGATTTGGTTTCTCAGGAGCAGCTGAGACTCAGAGGGGGGAAAAAATCTAGACCATGTAAAAGTTCCTGCACCAAAACATTGAGGGAAAACCGGTCATAAACCAAAGACAGTCTCAGCCTTAAGGAATCAGCATGGGCAGGGTGTATTCAACAGGAGCCATATCAGCTGACAGGAGAGCAGCATGCCACACTAATTGGCCCGTGCTAATGAGAGGCTAAAGCCCCCTCCATCCTCCTACTCAATTCATGCCTGACAGGCTCTGAATGCTGCAGAGCAGGTCAGTGGCAGAGGGGGCTCATGGCCTTTGGAAAAGCCTCTGGAAAAGCACATGTCCTGGCTCAGGGCTGCCTGTCCATCTCTATGCTCTGCTCTGGTGGGTCCCACCGCCACCTGTTACTGTGGGCTACCCAAAATGTCACCTCAGAATGGGCTGGGAAGCTGCTGAGGAAACAAAGCCTCAGTGGAGGAGCCAGCAGGACAATGGGAAGTGCAGGCAGAGGTAGGCTGTGGGCATGGCCGGCATGGCCAGCATGGCTGGGTGTGCAGCACCATCACCCTCTGGCTTCCTCCCTCCCTCCTTCTCACACACCATGGCTGAGCCTTGGCTGACATCCAGGTTTTCCCCCAACACCGACTTCCCCGGGAGGACAGTGGCAGCTCTGCAACATGAGGCGTCACGATTGCAAATTAAAAAACACCCATTCATGGGGCCCCTGCTGATCACTTCCCCCTCCAACAGCTTACTACTAAGGACTCCAAAGACTGAGTAAACAGGAAACGTTTTCCACACATCCCATTTCACTCCTGCAGATCCACTGCTGAGGCCGGAGCGGTCCCTCCCCGTGCTTGGCTCTGCGTGCACACAGAGGTGTGGGTGGATGATGTCCCTGTCATGGCCTGTGACCTGCACTGATCTCCGGGCAGAGGACACGGGAGAGATGGCTCAGGACCAAGCAATGGTTGTTGCAGATGATAAAATTTGAGTGTAGCATTCTGAGGAGGATTCCAGGGGGTGTTGTGAAGGCTCTGCACGTTGCAGGGTTGAGCCTATGTGTCTATTGATGGTGGAGAAAGCTCTCAGCTCTGGACCTGAGCTCCCAGTGTTCAGGATTTCTGATCTGAATGGAGCACTATCTGTTCAGATGATGGTCAGTGCCTCATCTCACAGGTGGCACATGCCATCCATGTGAAATCTATACCTTTCCACAGGGACCTGCTGCTTAAAACTCATGACCAACTAGAAAACCACAGGGAGACAGACCCTCCCTACAGGTTAATGTGTGCACACAATGTTTCATGCACAACTGAGCACACACAGAATTTTTTCACCTCCAGGACACTCCCCTGTACAGGTGTGTTCCCCCAGAATCCATCAACTGGGAATGCTCCCTGCCAGCAGCACACGATGTGTACAACCACCTATTGCTGGGGATGATGATGGGCAGCAGAAAGCAGCCTTGAAAACCCTGTCAGCCAAGGAAAACAAGAGGGGGCTTTCTTTAGCCATGCATTTATACAAATAAACACAGGAATATTTTGCAACTCCCAAGGGCCTTGCCCAGAGTACTGTTTTGCTGAATCAGGGTGGGAGCAATTCTGTGCTCACCGTGAGCCCATGTGGAGTCAGGAGGACCCTGGCACGCGCAGCACGAGCTTGGGATACAGCTCTGCTCCGGGGGAGCCCCAGGTGGCACGTGTCCCTAAAGCCACACCGTGTGCTCTGCCGGGACAGGAGCAGAACCCACGGGCTGCCATGGGGGTCTTGAGGGCTGAGAAATCATTGCCACCCTTCATGCCCCAGAATGTCTCCTCTCTTAGCATAGTCTAGACCAAAGTTTCATAATCCAATTAAAAACTGTGTTGTTCCTCCTTTGTTCACCCAGAATCAAGGTCACACATACACCTGTATTAAATTTGAAATCCTGAGCAGTTTTGCACCAGAACGGGCTTGAAAAATGGGGCTCCAGGGCAGTGGCTTTCATGCTCCTGTGCTGCCTGGCCCTGAAGGTGCCATCTTTGCTGAGTGATGTCCTGTAGGTTTTGTCACCCAAACTGCATATGCCTCACTCTTTCGCAACACAGGCACAGTGTGATAGGAGTGACAAGCCATTCAACAAACTGACTGACTGCAGTTTTGTAACCCAAATTTCAGTGTAGTGCAAATACCCCAGAATGTAACATCAACATGGCCCATATTGAGAAGATGGCTGAGAGCCCTGCCATGCCCAGCACAGGCTGTGAGCGAGGTCGTGGCACTGTGGGGGTCCCCACTAACACCCCACCCACCCCCTTGGAGGGGGAATGAGAGGCAGCTGTGGTGGGGGCTGCCAAAATGTGCCCCAACGAGGTGGGAGGGGAAGGGGCAGGAGCCATCTCAGGCCTGATGTGAGGAGAGGAGGGAGCCTG
Organism: Myrmophylax atrothorax; assembly: GCA_026770055.1. Classification (NCBI taxonomy): domain Eukaryota; kingdom Metazoa; phylum Chordata; class Aves; order Passeriformes; family Thamnophilidae; genus Myrmophylax; species Myrmophylax atrothorax. The sequence goes on along the minus strand of JAOXXN010000220.1, from coordinate 8,798,389 downwards.
GGTGGCTGCCCTGTCCCTCCCTGTGTCCCTGGGGACTCGTGTGTCCCTCCTCTCCATTTCAGCCCCCCGTGTCCATCCCTGGTGGGCATGGTGTGGGGGTGCCGCCCCACGGCCCCTCTCCCCTCGGGGTGCAGGGCGGCCGTGTTTGTTCTCCTCGCGGCGCCCGTTATCAGCTCACAACACACACAGGAAGTCCTGTCTGGGATTGTCCATCCCCGGCCTGATTTATACAGGAAGAAAAGCATAAAAAGCCGCCCTTCCACCTCAACAGCCACCTCCTGCCTCTGCACGGCCAGTGACCGGCCATGCCAGGGCCACCGGGCGGGTGCCCGGGCTGGCTGAACCAGGGATGGCTGGGCAGGGATGGCCATTGGAGCCATCCAGGAGCATGGTGGTGGGGCTGTTCCCAGCACGACGGGGGACAGTGG
>JAOXXN010000220.1:8771774-8786435 GCA_026770055.1 Myrmophylax atrothorax | reverse complement strand
CCCCCCGGGGGGGGGGGCGAGAGGAGGGAAAAGAGAAAGGCCAAAGGAAAGAAAAAAAGAAAAGAATACAAAAAAAAAAAAGGAAAGAAGGCACTGTGAAACTCTGTCCACACCCTAAACAGAGGGGAGAAACCTGAGAAAAACTCGCCGGGTTTTTTGGGGAGCTGCGGGGCGCTGGCGGCGGCTGCAGCTCTGCGGCGGGGATGTCCCACACCCGGGCCGGCCCCGCGGTGCCCCGCGGGCGCGCACGGCGGCGCGGTGTCCTGCCATCCCCTTTACTTCCCGCGCAGCCCTGAGGAGCAGCTCGCGGCCATGGGATTAGAACTCTGCAATATTTAAGCAGCCTAATTATCGCCGTGCACGGGAAAGTTGTCTGGCTTTATCGCCCGTATTTCTCCCATCGCCGACCGGTGCTGGGTTCATTCCCTTTTCAATCATAACAAGCTAATTGTTTAGGAATTACGACTGCTGTTTTATATACGTACATGTATATAATTTTTTTTTTTAATGAGGAATGAAACCGGTCCCTGCCTGCCCCGGTCCCGCTCTCCCGGGCAGTGCTGGCGGCTCCCCCCACGCCCGGCCTTGCCCGCCGCTGCCGCCAGCAACAGTGTGCGGCAGCGCACGGCAGCGATGCGGGAAAGTTGGGTGGCGAGGCGGGGAGACGCGCTCCTTTTTGTCCCCGAGATCTCAAAAATAAAATGGGAACAAAAAGCAGGCCCGGAAGGAGGGGGGGCAGGCGCCCGCGGGATGCCGTCGTGCCCGGCGCGGTGCTGGCTGCCCGCGGCTGCTCTTACCACGTAGGAAGTGAAGGCAGCGGCGGCGGCGGCGGCCGGGTCGGTGCCGTACTGGAGATGAGAGTTGTAACCCGGGGAAGGGGCGGTAAACGCGGTAGATCCGGCATAAGGGGAAAAAGCGGAGCCCGAAGAAGATCTCCCAAGTTCATCGGTCCTGGGTCCGGAGATCACGCTGGTGCTGTACGCTGGGCAGGAGTAGAGAGCCAAGGACGCTGACGGCTGGTACAAGTAACCCTGAGGATACGACATGGCCAGGCGCACACATATACCCGGGAGCCCAAGGCGCCGGGAGGGAGCCGCCGCGCTGCTGGGCTGGGGCTGCTGCGGCCGCGATGAGCATCCCTGCGCCGGCCGCCGCCGCGTCCCGGCAGCCCCCCCCGGGATACCCATGTCCCTGCGGTTCCTGCAGCTCCCCGGGATTCCCGTGTCCCTGCGGTTCCTGCAGCTCCCCGGGATACCTGGGTCCCTGCGGTTCCTGCAGCTACCTGGGGCACCCGCGTCCCCGCAGCCCCTCCGGGTCCCTGCAGCCCGCTCCGTGGTTCCCGGGTCCCCACAGCCTCCCGTGACACCCGCGTCGCTGCAGACCCCGGCGGTACCGGGTCCCTGCAGCCCCCTGCATGGTAACGGGGTCCCTGCAGCCCCCGCGGTGCCCTGTCCCTGTGCCCCGCCGCACTGTGCTGTACCCCTGTAGCCCCTTCCGCCGTGTTCCACTTCCCTCTTCCCACTCCACAGTGCCCGCATCCCCGTGCCCCACTCCGTGCCGCGCGAAGCCCGTGCCATGCCCAGCGATGCCGCATCCCAGCCGGCGCAGGGACCAGCTGGAGGTGTCTGGAAGGGAGAATCCATCCTGCGGCTGGTGCTGACCCTCTCCAGGAGGGTTTGGCTCTAAGGGCACAGGCCAGGGGCAGTGCACGGTTTGGAGCCGCCGTTTCAGCTGCAGAACCAGGCCAGGCTGTTCGGAAAAGTGCAGCCTGTGAGGTTTATTGAATCTTCCCGAGGGGCCGGGTTGTCTCACATCCCTTTGCAGACAGAGCGTGATTCCTCGTGCTGCTGTCAGCTGGCAGTTTAGTCTTGGTTCCATGGGCAAAGCTGGACAAAGTGCTGCTCACTTGCACGGTGTGTTGTGTTTCCTGTTGGTTGCTGTAGCAGGTGCGGCAAGAGCAGACTTGGGAGAGTTATGGGAATGATTCTGGCTGGCAGGAGAGGGACCCCCCCCAGACTCAGAGGAGAATAAGCCAGCCAAGGAGGCTTTGCTGACCCCTGAAACAGCAAAAGCTCAGAGGCACCCAAATAATTTCACTTGCCATACCATGAGGCTTCACCTCTTCATTTGAGATACTAGAAAGGTAGTGACAAAACCCAATTTTTTTTCTTAGGCATTAAAAGATTTTCCTTAAGTTATGTGCTTTAGAAGAGCAATGTTAGAATAGGTGGTGGCAACAGGTTGGAAGACTTACAGTGGCTTTAAAGAGGCTGATCTTCAGAAACTCAAAAAATAGACTATTCTGTTTCCCGCTTTTGCAGATTTTTCTGGTATGAGGCAATCATAGTTTTATGACCCAGAGGGATCCTCTGACCACTTGAGGTAGGGCAGTGCTGCTCCACTTCAAAGTGAAAAAACAAACCATCTGTATTTTAGACTCATGCCCTGTGTTTCTTGCCATCCCCACAGGGAAAGCTCCAATGGCAGTCACGGGAATCCTGTGGGAGGATGGAGATGGTTGGCAGAGTTTGACTTGCAGAGTTCAGAAGAAGCAGTGCTAGCCTGGGGATCTGGGGTTGTAGGGAAAGTATGTGTCCCAGTATAGCCCTGGGAAAAGCCAGAGCAGAGAGGAGTTAATGTGCAATAGTGTCCTTGGGATGTCTCCAGGAGGACTGGGGAGAAAGAGGCCTTCTCTGCTACTTTTCAAAACTTTCCTGCAGGTCGAGCAAGATTTGCTTTCTTGATGGTGGAAATCAATCATTAGGAGATGAGAATTATTGCCATGTTTGGAGGGGAATGGAGGACTACTGGCTTTATAGCACCAAAATCCTCCTTACATCCTCAAAACTGGGTTTGCATGGAAATATGATGTGATAGTTGATGTTTGATGTTTGATATTAAGGGGCAGGAAGGCACCAGGCTGGTTTCTCTCTAGCTGTGAGCCTCCATTTTTCCATGCCTCAGTTTCTCCACTTGAACAAAGGAAAGGACAATCCTGAATGCCTCAAAGGAGAGCTTTGAGACCTGTAGGATCTGCAGATATCTGATGGTTACCTCTAACAACTTGTCTCAGAGTTAGGAGTTATCTTAATGTAGTTTTGGGATCCACCTGCAACTTTCCAAGTCCCATCCCCCAGCACTTGTGGATTTTAGAAAGTTGGTTTGCAGTCACCATATGTGCAGTCTTAGAGGGAGGTTTCTTATTGTGTTGTCTCAGCCTTCTCAAGGTTTAATCAGAACAACTTTACTTGGTGTATGCTTAAGGTGGGTTTCTTTATTTCTTCCTCCTTCAGCTACTGCCATCCGGAGGCCAAGTGGCTTGTTTAAATGCAATACTGTTTAAATTAGATATTGTTACTGACCTTCTTCAGCCTTGTTTCGTATTTGTCCTCTGCTACAAAAGCAAAACCTCTTTATTTGTGCCTCAGATCTGACTCTGCAGACAGTACATATGGCCCTTGCAGCACTTTTCTCTGGCATGAACTTGTATTTTAAAGAGAAGATCAGATTTCAGTGTGTTATGTGGTGGGAAAACTCAGCTTTACAATGCTGTATGGATTAAGAAATTACAGGCCATTGTTTTGCCCTTGCTGCCTGGAATTGGCAGTGTGTTTCAAGTGACACAGGTCCCTTCCCTGTCTCTTGACACGCAACTGTGTAGGCTTTGGTGCTGTGAGAGCATCTCCAGGCATCCCCTGGGGTGAGGCACTGCTACAATATTGAGACAGGTCAGGAGAGGTGGGTTCGTGCCTGGAGGAGCTCCCACTTCACCAGGGGTTTGTTCCCACAGCTCCATCGGGTTGTCACCAGCTGGGGAGGGTCACCACATGTTCACAGGGCTCTTCTCCTGCTTGCAGTGTTCCAGGCTGAAGGACAGGACATGTGGTAGGAGCCAGTACATCCCACAGAAGAGCAAGACCTGGTCGTGTTGCACAGTCCGGGGTGCCACAGGAGGGACGGGACATGTGCCACCTCGGCTGCATCCTCTCAGGACTCCTCCTCATCCTCAGCACCACCAGCACTGATGGCTTTGCCCGGGCAGGGTAAGGCCCCCTTTTGTCTGCACCTCTCAGGTGTGCCCATCTGTATGTCACGGTGAGGAACATCCTCTCCAGGTGAAGAGCCCTGTTTGGTCAGTGTGGACATGGCCAGCTCTCTGGGCTGGCCAGGAGGTGGGAAAAGGCCCTGGCAGCCCTTTGCTGGTTGTTTGCTTTGTCACTGAAGCTAAAAAATCTCAGAGAAAATGCCCATTTAGCTCCATGCAGGGACAGAAGGCCCTGAGCTGTTCAGGAATTATTTCAAGCACATCCTTCACAAAAATAAGTGTGAAATCTTGCTATCACACAGACTGAGCCTTGTGAGCAAGTTGTCAAAGGAGGATGCAGCTCCCATCAGAGGAGGATGCAGCTGCCAGCTCAGATGGACACACCATCCAGGGTACACAGGTGTGCAATGCCCTGCTGTGCCCTGTGCTCCCCAGGATATTGCTGTGGTCCATGGTCCTGCAAGCCCAGGAGTGACAGCTCCAGCTTCCAGGCAGTGGGTCTGCCATGGCACAGCCTGGGCAGGCACAGCTCAGCTCCTGCTGGGTCTGAGGAACCCCAGAGCTCTGTGCCCCAGTTTCTTCCCCAGCCAAGAGGAGCTGGAGCTCAACATCCACCCCCAGATACAGCTCACATTTTCAACCAAGTTTGTTTTTACACTGAAATGCTCCTTCAGCGTCAAACCTTTCACATGCTGGTCGGGACCAAAACCACAGCTGAATTCCTCGCTCGCACGCACAGGCTGCAACCAGAGCTTTATTCTAAATTCTGCAAAGCAAACAATTGCCATTTAAAAAATGCATCCTCTATAACATTAATCACGAGGCTGAGAGGAGTTTTCTGGAGTTAATGGAAGCCATCTGATGTCCATGATAATTCCCAGGCTTTTTATTTTAGTTTCTAATTGATCTGGGAGGCTGAAATAAGGAGATGAGTTCCTCAGTGGAACTGACCTGCTTGGGCTGGAAAATGTTGAAAAAGAGGTTATTTACCCAAGACCACTTTGGCTGTTAACCTTGGGAAAGTTTTTGGCTGGATAGCAGTTATCTTAGGAGGGCTGGAGGGCCCCTTTCATCTAACCTCTATTTTTTTTTTGCGGTGAGTCTGACCCTTCCTGTGAAATCATTAATTTCTTGGTGACCACAGGGACGTCCATTTCAGGAACGCAAAAGTCTCAGAAAGGAAAAATCCACCCAGAAAGTGAGTGATTTTAGGGAATGGGAGACAATGAATGGAATGAGTAAATCATCCCTAAATCTGGGTCCTGAGTGCTCCTCTGGGACAGGGACTGTGTCGGGTGAGTGCTCAAGGAGGCGTCAGTGCCTTGGCACAGGGGCTGGGAAGGAAGCGCCTGCACAGCCCACAGCACTCCAGATTTGTGTCACTGCCCCAAGACAGCTTGAAGTGGCCTCCAAGGTCACTGGGGCAATTTAGCCACTACCATTTCACTTTCCCTCTGTGGAGAGGGCCTGTCAGGCCCCATCCTGAGCTGGTGAGATGTGACCCTGTCCCCTCTGCTCAGTCGCAGGGTCTGTGCCGCGGCACCACAGCGCCAGCTGGGCACCTACACCGAGTCCCACGTCCAGCCTGTCTACCAGCCCTACCTCACCACCTGCCAGGGCCACCGCCTCTGCAGCACCTACAGGTGAGGGCACTGCCTGGGCCACAAACCTGCTCCCAGCGTGGCAGCAACTGGGGATCTGCAGGAGGGGGGAATTCTGCCATGATCCACAGGGATGATGCTCCGAGTGCCCGGGCACTGGGTGCCAGCATAGGGAATGGGATGTGGGGTGGGGAAGGTGCTCTGGCACCCAGCTCAGCCCCGTCCTTGCATTGCAGGACCATCTACAGGGTTGCCTATCGGCAGAGGTACAGGCAGCTGCCTGAGCCTGTGGCCTCGTGCTGTCCTGGCTGGAGCAGAGCAAACAGCCACATGCTCAGCTGTAACAGAGGTAAGAGTTTGCTGGGCCACCTCAGTGCCAGTGCCCATCCCTCGTGTCCCTGGAGAAGGCCCCAGAAGCTACTCTCTCATTTACCAACACTGCCTGTCAGGTGGATTCTCCCTCTAGGAAAGCATTTAAATTTTAAGCATCACAACCAAATGCGGTTCAATATATGATTAATTCCCAGCCTTTCTATGCTGCCTCTTGGGCCTCTTTCCTTTGAGATCGCTCATTACCTTTATAGTTAACAGAGGATAAATAAAGCGAGTAATTCATTTCCACATAAATCAGCAGTAATGGAAGAGAAATGGTGTCACGAGGCAACAAATGCAAACCACAGCAGCAGTCAGTCCATCCCCTGACAAGCTCAGAGCGTGGCACCAGGGGCTTCCCAGGGCCTGCTGCTGCCCATCAGCCTCCTCCCTCTTTGCTGCCTGTGGGTGCCTCGGTCTCTTTCCAGATTGCAAATCCGAGGTCCAGTTCATCCCACCCATCCAGTGCCATGTTCAGCCCAGATAGCTCAACCCCATCCTGCCCTCGGGCTGGTGCTGGTGTGTGTTTTGGGGTGTGCAGTGTGTGTGTTGCATCTGAGGTGGGAGGGGAAGAGCTCAGGACCCCCAGAGCTGCCAGGTGATGCTGTGCTGGTGTTTCCTCTCACAGCTCTCTGCTGGGTACCGTGCCAGAACGGTGGGACTTGCGTCTTTCCTGACAGATGTGCCTGCCCACCGGGCTGGATGGGGCGAGCCTGCCAGACAGGTAACAGCCATGTCACTCCTCTCTGTGCTTCCTGTGCTGCCTGTCCTGCTGCTGCTGGGAGAGCTTGCCCTGGAGAGCATCAGAGCAGCCACAGCTTTGGATATGCTTTGCCCATACAGTCAGTGGGGATAGAGACCAGCACTGAAGTTACTCACCAGACTTTGGGACATGCCTGGTGCCACTTAGAACATTGAGGGGCACTGGTGTGTTACTCCTGTGCATACACATGCACATCTACGTGTATCACTCCATGGAACTGATGCCTGATGCCAGGAGAGGATGGGAAGCGTGGCTCCCAAGGGAGTTCTGACCTCCCTTTGGCTGCCTCAGGGCTCCCAGCCCTCATGTGCAGCCCTGGCACCCACATTTTCCACCTACTACTGGTGAGTGTAGGCAGAGCTGTGAGCACACTAGCAAAAGCCTGTCTGCAGCACAGAAACCTTGTGGGGCCATCCTGAGATCATGCATTTGTGATCTTCCCTCTCCCAGGGTTTGTAAACTTGCTGTAAACTAAGAGGCTCTTTTGCTGCAGACTAAATCTGTGACCTGAAAATATCCCAGGGTGGAAGAGAAGCCTGGCAATCTCCAGGAACCAGGCTCTTCTCCAGCACAGGAGCAGCCCAATGCTTCTCACAGCACAGGGAAATCAGGCAGGGTGGTGCAAACCCCTGCCACAGTGTTTCCCAGCTTTTCCCAGCTTTCCACCCTCCTGTGAAGCAGAGGAGGAGTGCATGGCATTGACCCACGCTGGGCCAGGCAGGGCTGAGCCCATCGCTGTCAGCTCCAACTCCAGTGCAGGGGGAAAGGATTTTCCCACTGCCTAAAAGAGTGCTCGGGCGTGGGAAGCGGTTCAGCTCATTTTGCTTTGTGGGAACAGCTTTAATAACTCCCCCGTGTGAAGAGAGGTTACTGGGTTTTGTACACACTTGAAAGGCTGATAGCTCCTCACCACAGCTGGCTGGAACCAAAACCCCGGCCGTAAATCCGGGATGAGAGCCGAGCGCTGCCTGCGCCCGCCTGGCCAGAGCTGGGATGTCTCTGACCGCAGCTTTTGCTTCTGGCTCTGTTGTGGGGGGAGTGGGCAGAGGGGAGGAGGCCAGATCCCCCTTGGGCTTAGCACAGGTTTATCAAGCTGGGCTGTCTCAGGCGCTGGTGATGCTGCGACACCCAAAGCTGTGCCCAGTATGAACAGCAGCTCATTCAAGGGGCACTTGCTGGGGTTCCACTGCAGCCCCTAAGCCACCTGTGCCCCTCACCCTCTCCCCCTCCTCACCACCCTGTCCTCACCGAGCCATTGCTGTGTTTCAGATGTGGATGAGTGTGCTGGCCAGAGCCATGGCTGCAGCCAGCTCTGCATCAACACAGCCGGGAGCTACAGCTGCACCTGCCAGGACGGCTTCACCCTTGCTGCTGATGACAAGGAGTGCCAGCCCCTGGTGCCAGTGCCTGACATGGACACCCTCAGCCAAGCAGGTAACCTGTCCCCTCCTTGCTGCTGTGGGCCTTCAGAGAGCTGGGGTTAATACTCAGCATCACAGGCTGGAGCAGGTGTGGTAGGAGACAGGAGAGGGGATGACAGCCAGAACCCCTCAGCTTTATTCTCGATGGCCCAGGAGTCCCTTCTGTACCCAAACAACTTGCCCTGTGTGCAAATCCATCTGCAAGGGTGACAGAGCCTGGCTGTGGCTTGAGGTGTCTGTGATGTGTCTGTTCTCTCCATTACCACCGTCATTCCTACAGGGCAGGTCCGGAGCCACGAGGAGCAGCGCTGGTGACGGCCCATTATTACTTTTGGTACGCGCTGTGACACTTCAAACTCGTACCGTGAGTAATAATGCGCTGTGGCCAACACAGGCATCACGCAGCAAACATCTGGGAGAGCAGGGCACCGCCTGCACGTGCCACACCTGCCTTTATCCCCGTCCTGGGCCCTCAGCAGGAATGACCCCTTGTGCCCACCACAGGACAGGGCAGACCTGGGTGCTCTCTGACAACATGGGTGCGAAAGGCCAGGCTTCACCAGACACCTTGTCCTTCAAGCATCACCCCATTACCTGAAGAATCCCCGACTTTGTTGCAGGTGCTGCAGCAGCAGGAGAAGCCTGAGCCATTAGCAGCTGGACTAGAAGCCAGTGCTTGCACCAGGTGTTGGATCCAACCGATGCTCTGGGGATTGGTCCCAACAAGGCAGACCCTGAGGGCTCCCTGGGAGGGGAGTGGGAAACAGCAGAGCTTGTCCTGAGCCCTGCAGCAATGTCTTTCTCTCCAGCACCTTCCACCTCACCTCAGGCAATGGGGTTTTACTCACTGACCTTCCCCTGGTCAATTTTTTAGGTCCCTCCAGTGAAATGAAGGAAGAAATGAACGACCTGAAGAGCAGAGTGGAAGCGCTGGAGCAGGTGAGTTTCAGCACACTCCTCTGCCCTGCCCTGTGGCTGCTCCAGGCTGTGCTGAGCCAGCTCCCACCCTGGGCTGTTCACAGCCAGTGTTTCCCTCCGCCCCAGCTCTATTTTTAACATGGTGCTGGCCTCGGCAGCGATCCCAGCAGCAATCCCAGCTGTGCTCCACGCCGCCGGCAGCACCCACGCCGTGGCTTTTCCAGCCCGACAGCCCTTTGAACGCCACCAAAGCCCCATGAGCCCACGCTGGTGGGTGCTGCATTCCTCCTGGTGTGGGGGGAGACACACTCATGTCTCCTCTCCTACGTGCAGAAACTCCAGCTGGTGCTGGCCCCCTTCCACAACCTCATGCCATCGGCGCCAGAGGACGTCGGCACAGACCCCATCAGCCGACTGTCCCACTCCCTCCAGCAACTGGACAGAATCGACTCCCTGAGCGAGCAGATCTCTTTTCTTGAGGAGCGGCTGGAGACATGTAAGTACCTGGAAAAAGCAGGGTTGAAGGATTTCCCTCCACCCACGCTGGCCATGGTGAGCAGATGTGGGTCAGCAAGATCAGTAACACATATGCCACTGTTAATCTAGATCTCCCTCAAGCTCAGCAGCCTGTAATTAATAAAAGATGAACACAAACAGCCCATTAGCTTAATTTCAAAGCTGTTTCTATCATTGCACCATCTGACTGCCCTTGTGGCAGCCAAAAATTGTAAGATTGGCACATGGAAACATGGCTTTGGGGCAGAGCAGAGGGAGCCACTGGGAGCAATCAGCACCTCATGGCTGTAGTCCCTTCCTGTATCCTTATAATGTAGTCCCTAGAAAAGGACTCCCAGCTCTTAGGAAATTAACAGTCCAAGAAGTCTATCAGGGAAATTTAGGGAGCATGCAAAAGTTGGCAGATTTACGAGCTTGGGAAGTTTTAGGCATTTCTTTTTGAAGTCTACAGACCAAGCAGTGGACCAGAGAGGGTCTCCCAAGTAGCAAACTGAGGATGAGACCCCAGTGAGAGCTGCCATGTGTGAAATAGCTGGTGGGGGGGGGTTCTGTTTGGCATGCACCCCCATGGCACCAAAGAGCAGGACAGCATCCCCTTATGTCCCTGTCATGCTCTGGAGCACGGCAGTTTGACTCCAAGTAGAGCACAACCATATGAACATTTTCTTTTGATAGGCAGCTCTTTGCAGCTCAATTTCCTATTAAATAATTCCAGAAACTAGGCATGGCTGGGCCAGCCTGGGAGCTGGTGTGCAGCAACAGCCTGGAGCTCATGGCAGGAGACTCAAGAGAAACTGGTTCAGGGCACATCCAGTCCCAGTTCACTGCTTTCAGTAATGGCTTAGATAGAAAAGAATTCAAAGAACTTGTTTGAAGACAAAGTAGCTGCAAATAGACACTTAAAAAACATCTCAGAAAGGAGTAATTATCAGAACCATGGAGCGTTCCAGCAGACCGAGTTTCCTAGTAGTGCTCTGTACATATTATTAGTGACAGCACCAAGCAATGTGAGCAGTATCACAAGGTAACATGGATTTATTCCAAGGGATGACTCCAAAGTCCTGAAATTAATTTCTGCCAAGCCTGCTCTAGCAAGCAAAACTTGTTTTTGTCCCTTTTTATGGTCTTGCAATCCCTGGAGGACACAAAACTGTCCTGTCATACTCCAGCAAGCCCTGAGGCTTGCAGGGCATCCCATGGAGTTACTCAGCCATCCATGTTCTGTGCCTGCTGAAGCATTTCACAACTGAATTCTACAATAAAACTGCACTCCCCAATTAGCTGCTCAGTGGGGATGTGTGTAAGGACCAAAAAAAATCTATTTTCTCTTTAAACCACCCGCAAAGGCACCAGATCAGAGCATTTGAAGCCATAACCACTTTGGCCCCTCTAAGTCTGAATTAGCCCTGACCAGGCACAGCCTGTCACTGTGACTGTCGCTGGCTTTGGGACACTGCACAGGGCCCAGGCAAGGACTGTGACACACCAGGGAGGTGAGAGTGACACTCCTGAGCGTGGTGGGACAGAGCCAGCCTGGGGTTGTTTGTCGAAGGGAAAGCTCCAAGTTTGGGTGATATTCACAGAAGTTAAGGTCAATCTCATTCTACTTGGGAAAGAGACAAACCAAACCCAGGCTAACAATGTCACTGGATTGTTTCTTTTTTCTTTTCCACCTTCCCAGGTTCCTGCAAGAATGAACTCTAGCTGAAGCCCAAGGACCTGGAACAAGCCGAGTGCATCTGCAACTCATCTCACTCTCCAGCCCCAGGCTGGGGACAAAGCCACATCATCTACAGGAAGGCACAGGGTAGCAGGAGAAGGCTGGTTTCCCACCAGCAACTCCATCATTTTCTCTTCCAGCTCACCTTATCAAAGGTCACGCATTTACTTCCAAACTTGACTTTGAGCCCTCCACATCTTCCCCCTTTCCTGCTGGAGGGGCAGCAAATAAATGCCTTACCTCGTGCCATGAGTGCCTGGCTGTGCCAGACTGGCTCTGTGTGAAGCCAAGTGGTGTTTAGCTTTGCCTGCTTTTCCTTAGCATTGTCCTGGGCCATCATCTCCCAGGGAGTCCTGGGCACAGGGCTGGCTGTGCTGCCTGCCCTGCAGAGCACAGACCTGGCCCACCAAGGGCAGCTGCCTCCCCACACTCCTCCTACTTGCTGTCACATGAAGAAGGTGGGGACAAGTCCTTGCAGCCCCAAGGTGTCACAGCAGGGGACAGATGCAAAGGTACTGCACTGGCTGGGGACAGGGAGTGGGTGCCCATCCCTCCCTCAGTTCCCACACAAGACCAGGAGGCTCCTTTATTTAAATAACCATAGGTGTAATTTTTTTTTGTAAAGCACATAACATCCTCAACCCAATTAAAAGTGAACAGCAGACAAATACACACAGAGGCACTGCTCCCCACTCCCAGGAGCAGTCAGACATGGTTACCATCCCCCAGGAGCCCTCCCAGGGCTCTCCTGGGCTTACCCTCCATGACATCCCTTTATCTGCCACTCTCACAAAGTGCTGGTTTGGTTCCCATCCTCCCACCCCGACCCATCCCAGAGTGGGTCTGACCCCTGAGTCTGTACTGTAAGGCCCCTCCAATAAAGCCCCCTGCCAGCACCAGCTTGGCCCAAGGGCTTCCTCCACAGAATTCCCTGCCCTTCCCAGCTGAGGCTTTAACCCCAGAATACCGTATAACTGCAATTCCACCAACACAGCCTGCAAAAGCTGGTTGTGTTGGTTACCTGAGTAGCCCCAGGTGGCTTATCCCAAGGTCCCCTGTGCCATGAACTGCAGAGCTAAAGCTAAAGGAACCATGGACCTGACCCAGGCTCCAAGGCCACAACTCCCAGAAAGGGATCCAGGAGCTCTGTTGGTCCAACACCCCAAAGCACAGGGGAACCCCCTTTATCTGACTGGGAAAGGAGTTCATGTCCCCCAAAGGGAGGAGCCTCCCAAGCCCCGTTCCAGCTGCAGCTCACCCACCCTGTGGCTCCGAGGGGGTTTTACAAGCCTCGGAGAGCGGCAGCTCTGCTGAGACCAGCAAAGACACGCGGGACAGGCACCATCTTTCGGCCGGTGCTGACCATGACAAGTGACAAGACGAGCACGACAGAGCCCTTTGCATCTGTAAGGGACACTGCACTGGGCTGTGACCAGGTTGTGCCACCTCCACGGCAGGGAGCTGCCAGCAGTTTCCCAAAACAAGATGCTGTTGGCATCTCAAGGAGACAGGCCCGTGAGTCCCACTGTGCTGGGTGGCAGCGCTCTGGGCTGTCCAGGCAGGGCACTGCATTTGCAGTGCTGCTGAAAAACCAAAATCTTGATTTTCACTCAATTCTCAGCCCTGTCTGGGCATCAAGGTTGTGCAGATACAAACTGCTGCCCAGTGGTTTCCATCTGACCATCTGGGACGTGACAGAGCCAGGCGAGCATGAGCTGAGCCTGCAGGAACACAGGTGTAGGGAGACTCATGTGAAGCAGAGCCCAGACTCCAGCCAGGTTTTTGCTGTCACCCCATGCCAGATGCCTGAGGTGGGGAAACTCACCTCTCTGGTCATTGAGCCCTTTGGTAGCACAAGTTTGATGCCTGAGAAATTCAGAAGAAGGATACGTTTCATAGTGAGAAAATGAACCCATAAGAGAAATCCACTCGTAGGGGAACGGCAATGCTGGCTCAACACCCTGCGTGTGCCAGTCTGTGGTGTTCCCAGAGTTAGAAATCACTGCAGAGGAAGAGAAGTTCCTTCAGTATTTGGCAACAACAAACAGGTCCCTTCAGCCACCACCACACGGTGACACCACTGGAGAAGCTTCTAGGATGAGTCCTTTGCCTCGCTTGGACGGCCTGACAGCCTGAAGAGGGTCTCCCTCATGGTGCGGAAGCATCTGTCAGTGAGGTCGGTGACATCATCTGATGTCAGGCCTTTGGTCTCTATTGGAGGCAGAATCTCAACCTTGATTTTGCCTGTGAACAAGAGAGGAGCCTGTGAGAAACCCACGTGCCACAGGAGCTCGTTCTCTGTCCTGCTCCCCAGCCTGGGCAGCTGCAGAACAGCCCCCATCCCCTCCCAGGGCTTCAGGCATCCATCTCTGGAGCGCAGGCAGAGGCTGCTCTGGGTCAAACCAACAGCTGTACCAAGCAGAGTATTCCCCTTGTGTCTCAAACTGCCATCCAAGCCAGAGCCTGACCAGAAAAGGAGAGCTGGTATCCAATCTTTAATGAAAACATCCCTCAGCATATTTAATTACAGCCTTTCCTGAGCTAACCCAGCCCAGGCTCTGGTGCCAAGAGCTTTGAACTGACTCCAAACATCTCCCAGTGGGACTCCTCCTGTTCACCCCAGCTCTGCTTCCCTCCCACACCCTTGTGAACCAGAGCTCCACATAGGACAACATCAACACTGTCTCCAAGTGACTTTGGTACCTGATGTAAATAGGTTCGTCTTTGGGTTATAGAAGGTTGTGAAGGAGGAATACACCACAGGGATCACTGGCACCTTGGAGAAGGAAAGAAAAAGAGCAGTTACTTGCGCTGCAGCAGCTCAGAGCAGGTCAGAAACAGGCAGCAAATCCCACACAGCAGAGCTGACCTGGCCTGGCTCTCAGACACACAGGGCACACACAGCAAGACCCACTTCCAAAGGCTGGGACAATCTGGAGTCAAATGGCATCAAAACCACTCCCCAGCAACTCAAGGCATAGGGATACTCGGGGAACTAGGACCAAGTTCCACTTTAGCCTCAGGTCAGCACTGCCTTTTAGGGCTTCTCATCCCAAGCTAGGATTCAAACCTTGGGTATTGTCTGTCCTGCAAACAAACACTGCAGGATGCCTGTTCTGCCAGGGCTTGCCTGCTGTACAAGCATGTGTCTGGGGCAGGGCATTCACTGTGCCTTCAGCTTCTAAGACAAGAAGTCACCATTTGCCAACAATTGCTCCCAAGGAAGCTTCAGGCAGAGACAAGGCCAGGGGGGCAGGTACAGAGTCGTTATTCCAGTGCTGATAACACAGACAGGATTTATAGTT
>JAOXXN010000220.1:8755296-8771760 GCA_026770055.1 Myrmophylax atrothorax | reverse complement strand
AGCAGAGGCAAGTACAGTTCCACTGTAATTTTTTCCTTCCGGCAGCTGCCAGGCCCTGCCTTGGCTGCATCACCCAGGCAGGAATGGGGATGGTACAGCACAGGCTACACCCCGGGTTTGGCCAGTTGAACCCAGCAACAGATCTGGCACCTACTCCCTTCTACAGAATGCCTGCTATACAACATCTCTCCTAGGGAAACCAGTTTCCCCTGAGGCCTCGAGTCATTCCAGTACCTGGCACACTGCCCCAGTGCCCTGCCCAGGCAAGCACTCCCCTCCTGAGAGCACAGGTAGCTCTGGCTGTCTGAAGCCAAGCTGCTGTTTGCCTGCTCCCCCACTGGCTGCTCGTGGATGTTATTATTTCGGGGAAAAAATACATACCAAGAAGTGCCACATGGCTGTCAGTGAGGGAGCAGCTATTTCCACACAGAACAAGCTCAGATATTGCTCTAAAGCACAAGCATTAACCATCCTGAATCAACTCTGCACTATTGTAACCTAGGGGATTGGGAAATACATCAACAGCTTTGGGATCCCCCAGGAAAGCACCCGCTGGGCTCCTGTCCAGGAAGGAGCTCTGGGCTGCAGCCATGCCCCCAGGAGCCCCTGGGCACAGGCACTGCCAGGAAAGCCTGGAGTGAAGGGTCAGGTGTGCCTGTCCCCCACACTCTTCCCTCCAGATGGAACAGTGGGACTAGGACAGGCAGGAGAGAGGAAAAGACAGCTCTCCACTGCCTGCAGCCACTCATCCCTGGGGTCAGGTCACTCCCACAGGGAATGGAAAAGGCTCTTGGCTCCTCTGGGCAGCACTTCTGACACCTAACAGTGGTTTATCTGAGGAGATGTTACCTGGGAACACAGCTCACCTGGGAGCAAATACACCACACACTGCATGACCAGTCTGGAATGCCACTGCAAAAGCATTCAGGGTTCCCGTGCAGGGCCGAAGCACCGTTACCTGTGCCTGGACAGCGAGGTGAAACGCTCCTTTCTTGAATGGCAGTAAATCTCCCGTGCAGTTCCTCGTGCCCTCTGGGTACACCCACACCTTCAGCTGCACATGGCAAGACAAGGCTTTATTCCAGCAATCCACCTGCAGTGCCCTGAGCCACCAGCCAGCTTTGCCAAGAGCTGCAGGTGGCTGTAACTCCAGGTGAGCCAGCACCAGGAGCTCCACATTCCCACATGCCCCACAGTCACACTCACATTGTCAGCTGCCATGGTCTTGGCAACCTCAGCCATCACCATCTTGGCGCTGCTGGTGCTCTTCCTGTTGATGAAGATGACGCCACCGAGGTAGATGATGAGCCCCACGGTGCCGGTGTACATCAGCTCTTTCTTGCCCACCTGGACACAGTTGTCAGGCAGGACTTCCATCAGCCCTAATGGGATGGCAGAGGGCAAGACCCAGCAGTCACCCCGCCTGCCTGCACTCAGGTGGGACACGGACACAAGCTGGGGCAGGGAGGGGCAGGGGTATCAGGGGCAGGCTAATGCCTTGTTTCAATCCTGGCTTCTGCACGCAGAGCAGCACACTTGGCACACAGCAGAGTTATTGGGGCAGGGTGGCTGCAGGTGACAGCAAGACCCCCCAGAGGCAGCTCAGTCCTTGGTCCCAAGGAGCCCAGCAGGACCACTGACACACATGCTGGGCCAGCCAGGCCACCAGAGAGGCAGGGATGTAAAAGGGAGCTGAGAAACACCTGAGGGACAGCAGTACCTGGGGTGCTCTACAGGGCATGGGGAGACCCTTCCCACAACCAGCACTGACAGAAAAGCTGGTCTAGCTGGCTCAGCAGCACAGACTGCCCACAGCAGGAGCTGCCTGGCCAGGAGGCACAAGTAGGACCTTCCCCGATGGTGAGTTGGAGAAATGCTCCTTCCCTCCTACCAGCTCCTCACCCATCATGTCGAGGATGCTCTGATGGTTGGACACAATGATAGCAGGGCCCTCCACCTCGAAGTTCTCCAGTCCCTTCACCTCAAACCTCAGGCCGAAGAAATACTTGAAGGTCTTGACCACAGCTTTGATGATTCTGTGGAAGAGAAGAGCAGTCAGCTGTGGCCAGGTTGATGACAGAGGCTGCTACAACCAGGGTGGCTGGGAGGAGACAAAAAGAGCTCTGGGACAGAAAACTTCCAATCTCATTTGCCCTCTGGTCCAAACAGGTGTCTGCCCTTCATGGTCTTGCATGCTCAAGGTACCTCAAGTTGCTTTCTAAGTCCTCTCTACTCCCAGTGTGGGAATTTTACTGGAAGCCTGGGGGAAGCTAATTGTAATTTTGAGGCTGGTTCAGCCAGACTCAATAGCCCATGCTTCCTCCAAGCTGACAGCATCAACTCACAACAGGCTCTTTGGAAGATGCAAGTCCAGCCTAGTGCAGCTGCGAGATCCCTGCAAAGAGGGCAGACTGGAAACCCCCCAAAGTCCAGAAGAGTTTTCAGCACTGGATGAAGGCCCACTGCTGTGCTGCTGTTCTCTTCCCCTGTGCCATGGCTCTGGACTGCTCCAGTATCTTCCTCCCACAATCAGCAGGGCCCCCCAGGTTGTTCAAACAGTTCTCCCAGGAGCTGCCACTCCACAGCACACAGGGATCAGCCTGCACACCCAACACCCAAAGGAGGCTCTGCCTGTTCTCTTCTGCTGTGCTGGAAGATGCTGCTCAATGACACAAACAAACCTGGGGTGCCATTACCTCATGGCAGTCCAAGAAACGAGGGCAGTGAAGGTGAAAAACACTTCCCTGCACAACCCAAGGATGTGAGCAGCAATCAGGAGGCTCCCCACACAGCTTGGCAGGGGTCCAGTGCCCCCCGGCATACACATCTTCAAGCTTTTGCCTGTCAGTTCCTTTCCCCAGTGGATCTACAGGTCTGACAAAGCTCCCAGCTTTTCCCAGAGCTGGGGGACCAGCTGGGAGACACTGGCAGCTCCATTCAGCCGTGCCAACACATGGAGCTACCAGGCTGCCATGCGCTTGCAAAGCACACCCAGCCCAGGCCCACTGGCTGAGCCCCTGCCAGCCCATGGGAGCAGGGCCACCCCCCAGACAGGTGGGACCTGGGGACCCTCCAACTGGACCAAAGGACACAGCCAGAAGCTGGCAGAACACAGGGGCTATTTTGGGCAGAGGAGCAGCTATTTACCAGGACAGGTGGCAGAGGAACTTGCACGTGAGCAAAGCTCCCAGAAGCAGTCACCAGCTCTGCTCTGCTCTCCCTTAGAGCTGATTCAGGAGCTGACCTGTCCTCCAGCAAGCACCTGGATGTCCTGCCTCAGGGACACCTCCCTGGCAGACAGGGAATGGAGCTTTCTTCCCTACAGGAGGAAACTGAGGGACAGTTGTCAGCTTCACCACCCCGCCGCAGGGTCCAGCTGGAGAGCTGTGCAGCACCATCCTCCTGGGATGTATCCTTGCCACTCAGAGCAGGAGGTGAACACCTGGACAGCATTTCATCCTGGCATGGTAGTAGCTCCCAGCATCTGCTCTCCAAAAGTATCCACATCCTGGCCATCAGCTCTTGAACCATATGACTTTCCCCAGCTTGCTCCTGCCCCTGGGGAGGGTTTTCATGTCCATGGGGTGTCCCACCATGCAGACCACCCAGGCACAGGCTTTGACACTGGAGTTCAGGCCAGGCCAATGTTCCCAGGTGACACAGCCCCCAAGTGACACTGCTATCAGTCCTGATTTCAACTTGCTGCAAAGGTTAGAGCCACACCCAGGAAAAGGACACAGGGAGGTGCATGGAATGCAGAGCTCCCAAGGCCCACTCCAAGGTTATGGGGGTGCAGTCCAGGTGAAGAGACGAGGCTGCAGGTGAGAAGAGGCAGGGTGACACCAACCAGTGAGGTCATTGGGGATGCCATGCCACCAAGCTGACCTAAATCACACTTCTCCTCCCTTCTGACTGCCAACCAAAAAAGAGGTCACTGCTCTGGAAGTCACACTGCTCAGTGGCTGCTGGGAGAGGCTGGTTACACATTACTCAAGAGCAACCATCCAGCTTCCTCCTGCCAGACCAGAGCCTGCATTTCCTTGCACAAGATGTGGTGTGAGCCACTGAAAGAGGCAAAGGGGCAGAGCTCAGAGCAGGCAAAAAAGAACCGGGCGCCCAGCAGCCCTGCTGAGCTGGCCATGTCATCCACAGGGTTAAGAGGATGGATCCGACTCCCCTCCAACCCTGCAGACAGCTTCTCTGTTGGTGCAGCCACAGCTGCAGAGAGCTGTAAATCCAATGCACTTATTGCCAGACACAAGGAGTACAAAAATGAGAGGGAATGTTGCTTTTTCAGTGCATTCATAACAGCCTGAGAGTGAAAGCCAGCAGCCCCCCCAGATTCACGTGCTGTGCTCCACAGGCTATCACAGAGGCCTGTTTAGGATACTCTCATTTTCAAGGTCTCCTGAAGTCTGCTTACCATATTGGAAGCCACTGCAAGAGGTTTCACCACTAGATAAACAGCTCTATCTCTATCAGACACCCTCTTCCAAGCCACACCAGCTTGGCACTGGAGCCAGGAGCACAGCAAGAACGGGGTGTTCTGCGCCAGGCAGCGACACTGCTATCACTGTCTGTCCACCAGCACATGCTCTGCTCCAGCTGCTCTTCCCAAGCTGGAATAAGCAGACTGGGATGGAGAAATAAGGAACTTGCTGGATCACCTCACTCACAGACCTCCCAGGGGCTGGGATACATCACAAGGATCATCAGTGCCAGGGCATGGAAACAACAGGCTTAAGTTACAGGAAAAGGGTGGTTCTGGCCAAAATTCAGCTCAGAGTTTCAACATGAGGAGTTATCCAATGCAAGAAGCTCTTGTTCCCAAATAATTCCTCTAAGTTTACAGAAAATTTAGAGGGTTTGTTCTTGGGGAGGAATTAAAAAGAGAATGTCTCTATCATTGACATCATAAATTCTCCCAGCTGCAAAGCTGGTTATGGATTGGAAAGCTGCTCCTGAGCAAGCCAAGACAACCAAAACTGGAGACAAGGATAGGCTGGAGATCCCAGAGCATACTGCTGTTTCCAGTGCCTGAGACCATGGCACTGCCAGGGCTGGTAGGGCAGACCCCTCAGAGCAGCACATCAGTGCCCTGTGCCCTCTCACTCTGCCCTTCGTCCTACTCGTGAGAGCCACACTGCAAAACAAAGTCCAGCTCCACCTGCTAAGGCACTGCCCAACCTTTGATCCAAAAGGATGCAATAAGGCAACAGGGCTCCCCTTTCCCCTGCATCCATACAACCTGGCCCGGATATGGAGGTGCAAACTTGCCTATGGGATTGCAAATCCAGGAAACGAGTTGTCCTGTGCTGCCAGCACAAGTGCCAGCTCTGCCCTTAAAATGTGCCTTGGCATGTAGGGGAGCTGCTGGATGAGAGCAGCTCCTCAGCCCCTGCCCTGGGCGTCCTGTCAGGGGACACATGGTCTGACAGCAGCTGCATGACCGCCCTGCTCCCGGCTCTGGCAGCACATGGCACACTGCCGGGCATGGCCTCTGCTTCTGGAGGGAGGAAACACCCCAACCAGAACCAAAACAGAACAGAATTAATTGTTAGGGCTGGAAGGGACCTCTGGAGATCACCCAGTCCAACCTCTCTGCCATGGGAGGGTCACCCAGAGCAGGTGACACAGGAACGCGCCCAGGTGGGTTTGGAATGTCTCCAGAGAGGGAGACTCCACGAGCTCCCTGTGCAGCCTGTTCCAGTGCTCTGCCACCCTCAAACACTGCTGTCCCGTAGCTTCCCCAAAAATGTAATAAGGCAACAGGGCTTCCCTTCCAAGCACCTCATCCCCAAACGTGGCTCGCTGGGGGCGAGGGCTCAGCCATGGCCAAGCACAACCCCCATGAGCCAAGGGGAGACCCCCGGATGATGTAACAGAGGCCACCACCACCCTGCCAAGGGCTCCAGGCAGGGGCTGGCGCTGCCCCCGATGTCCCCAGCGAGTGTCTCAGCCGGTGCCCCGGTGGCCCCTCACTCACCGCATGTTCTTGACGGTGCGGCCGCCGTTGACCAGCAGGCAGGCGGCGGCCGCCAGCGCCGAGGACACCAGGCACAGCACGCAGTAGAAGCCGATGCGCAGCGCGAAGTTGACGGCGGGGCTGAGCTCCATGAGGACGTGGAGCAGCAGCAGCACCGCCGTGCCACACAGCAGCCAGCCCAGCTCCATGACGGCTCCACCCGGACGAGCTGCCGCCGCCACTGCCACCTCCCCGAACAGCCCCGGCTGAGCCCGCCTTATGTGGGCGGCTCGTCCCGCCCCGTCGCTCCATCCGCGGGGCGGGACGGGCGCTCCGGGGATGTCCCTCCTGGAGCGGGGTTCCTTCTTCGGGCAGGATGGTTCCTTCGTGGTGCTGTGCAGGTCTGGGTGCCCCATGGCACCGTGGGCGCTCAGGGAATGTCCCTTATGGAAAGGGGTTCCCTCATGGTGCTGTGGGGGCGTGAGTGCCCCATGGCATGCTGAGGAGGGAGTTTGGTCCCTTTGCGGAGCCCTGTCGGGATTTTGGAAGCTCACGGTGCCATGGAGGGGTTTTCAATCCCTTCATAATCCCTTTCAATCTCTTCATAATCATAGAGTCAAAGAATGGTTTGGGTTAGAGGCGACTTCAAAGATCTTCTCATTCCAAGGTTGTTCTAAGCCTTATCCAGCCTGGCTTTGAACACTTCCAGCGATGAGACAGCCACAGCTTTGCTGGGAAACCTGTGCCAGGGCCTCCCCACCCTCACAGTAAAGAATTTCTTTTAGTATCCAGTGTAAATCTACCCTTTTCCTTTTTAAAGCCATCCCACCTTGTTCTATCACTTCATGCCCATGTCCAAAGTCCCTCTCCAGCTTTCTTGTACCTCCTTTAGGTACTGGAAAGTGCTATAAGGTCTTCTCAGTCTTCTCCAGGCTAAATAATGAGAGGGTTATAATGGTTGGTCTCTCATGGCCTGTTGAGGAGGACCTTGGGTGCCATGAAGGGTCTTCAGTTCCCTCCTAGTGCCATACAAGTTCTTTAGGGGTTCTTGTGGTGCCATGTGGGGTTTTGGATCCCTTCGTGGCGTGGTGTGGGGTCTTTGAATCTGTCACAAAAATTCATGGGTTAACATGGGTCAGTTGTGAATTTTGGTGACAGATCCTCCCTCCCCACATCTCCCTTCCCCTCATCTCACTCACCTTCTCCGCTAGTGCTTGATGCTGCTTTTCCAGAGGCACAAATGAACTGAGTAGGATGGAGCTTTCCCTGCTGGCACTGGAGTTAGGGCAGGATCCGGCCCAGCAGCTCTGTGGGTGTGAAACTGGCACAGGAGATGAAAGTGTCTGCTGGAACTGACACAAACCATTTGCTGGCCTTGGCAGGTTTTGCAACACTTTTTATAGCAAAACCCCAGTCCTGTGGGTGGCGGAGACTCCACTGGGGTAAGATATAATCCTGTGCTTCTGATCATCCTCTTGGCATCCTCAGCTTTGCTGCTCCTGGAAAAATCAAGAAAAACTGTTGTCCCCTTTAAAATAAGCCTTATTTCCTCAGCTCTCCTTGGATTCACCAACAGAGATTTCACACTCTTCCCACCTGGATGGGGAGGGCTCACTGCACTTTCACTGTCCCACAGCAGCTTTAGGGCTTGAAGTAGGAGACAAGCTCCTTCTCTCCAGAGAGCTCCTGGCCAGCACTCCTTACAACTGCCAGGCAATGACATCTCAGAGCCGGTCTCATGATTCCAGATAATGCCACAAAGAACCCTTATTGTATTAGCATCTCGACACAACATTAGATTAATCCCTCCAGCCTGTGTCACACAGCCTGTTCTGAGAGAGAGCCTTGCTCCAGCACCCAGCATATGCCTGGGAAGTCACTGAGACCTTTGCAGCTGAACAGACGCTGGGCCCCGAGCGATTCTGCGTTTGTCCTCATGATGTTTTTCCTTTTGTTGACATGGGAAGAAAGTCACTGGTGATCTGTCACCAGGCCATCATAAGAACCGATCCACAGAGCTCACAAATGCTGGCTGCCGTTGGGAATCTGAAATGTGAATTCCGGCATGGCTGCAGTGCCGGCGGCAAACGGCATCAACGGATTCGGCGTGGCGGGGATGGCAGTGGCGCGATGCTTCACGTGTGGGCTCCTGAGAGAGCTTGGCTGCCATTCCCTTCTCCCCACGCTCTCCAACAGATTAGCTGGAGTAATGCAAATGAAACGTTTGACATTAGTCTGCAGCTCAGGGAAGGGGAGTGCTTTCTGATGCCAGATTAGAAGCCAGACATGGGCCTGCCCGCTAGCAAGCAGAGCTGTCAAGCTGAGTTATTTCATAAGGCAGGCGGTTGCACTGCCAGATGACGACAGTCTGTGCGTTAAAATTATCATAACAAACTGCCTGATGGAAGAGGCCCATGAGCCTCAGTGTACTGAGAAGCCCAACAGGGATCACCTTAAAGCCCCTGAAATGCAGCTGTTTTGGGACAGAGGCGAAGGTGACCCCTTCCCTGTTCTCCCAAGCGTCAGCAGCCAGGATGAAGCAGTTCCAAATTCTTTTAGAAACCCAGTTGACTAGATTCTGCTGCGTGTTTTGCATATTTAAACTACTGACTGAATTGTTTAGATGTGATGGAAGAGTACCATGCATGTAGTGTAGCTGAGCAGGGTCCAGAATCCCTGGCAGGAGCAAGAACCCATCAAGTGCCAAGCAGAAGGGTCCGCTGCTGGTAGGATTTCTCTGCCTGGGTCCGTGAACAGCCATGAAGCCAAGAGAGTTACCCTTGGCCTTAGTTTTCTGATGTCTTCTAAAAATCTGGCTGTGTTTTTTTTATCTTTTATTTGTCTGAATTAATTGCTTCCCTTGGAAACAACATGTGACCTCACTGTGGATGACTAGCTTCTGACTTCAAAAGAAATAGAGCCAGGGAGAACAAAGTCCCACGCATACAGGCAGAAGGTGAGCAGAGAAGGAGAGGGAAAGCACTCAGAGGGGTAGGAAAGATGTGTCTATTGCCTGGCATCACTGCACAGGGCTGAGCAGGTCATAGAGCAGCAGGAGGATCGAGACTGGGTGCGTGGGTGTTTGGCAGGACCCTCCAGAGGTGCTGGCTGTGCTGAAGGAAGGTTGGATCTGTGCTGAAGGAAGGTTGGATCTGTCTGCATCCATAAGCAAAGGTGCTCCAAGGGCTGACACCACTGAGATGGAATCGCTGGAAGTGTTGCCCTGGCAAAGACAGCACAGAGGTCTGCCCTGGGCTGTGCTGGTCTGCGCAAGGACACTGCAG
The DNA here is from genome assembly GCA_026770055.1 of Myrmophylax atrothorax. Taxonomy (NCBI): domain Eukaryota; kingdom Metazoa; phylum Chordata; class Aves; order Passeriformes; family Thamnophilidae; genus Myrmophylax; species Myrmophylax atrothorax. The sequence goes on along the minus strand of JAOXXN010000220.1, from coordinate 8,762,511 downwards.
GTTGATTGACAAGGAGGGTGGCTAAAAGCAGTTTATGCAAAGGTTATGGGTGAATCTCATTTCCCTCTTACTTGCCCCTAAAAGGGCATCAGCACATCGAAGGTGAAGCCCTCCTGCTGCTCCTCATGTGGGTGGTGTGGAAGCCCATGGGTGAGCCCACACTTGCACAGGCAGAGCTTCAGGCTGACCCCCAGCCCCTATATGTGCTCCTGCTGCTCCGTGGCCACAATCCCTGTAGTTGCTGGGCTCCCCAGCAATAACACGTCAGCGCTCTTGTGACAACAGAGTAAACACTTGGGGAGGAACCAGCCTGGTGACTCAGCGTGGTTTGAATGTGAGCTCTGCAGTGTCCACAGGACACAGAGCAACAGGCTTGCACGAGAACCAGAAGCATGAAATTGCTAAACTGCCTGGTGCTGGGGCTCAGCCTGCACAGCCTTCACTGGCCACTGGTAAGAGAAAGAGCCCGAGGGGCTTTGACTCTGGCAACACGCAATTAAAAGAGAAACATATTTTGAGAGGGTATTACATAAGCTGAACCTTCCTTCCTGTAACCTTTACTCACCTACAAGTAACTCTATTGAGAAAGTAATGATGTTGCCTGCTGGGATATGCACACCAGCCAGTTGTGGGTTTCTGGTACCAATTGCGTGGAACTGGAGTCCTTGGAAAATCTTGGCCACACAGGCTGTGCTCTGCAGGTGCTGCGGGTCACCCAGCCCTGTCAGTCCTCACATACCGAACACCATTCCACAGAGAATGCTTTCTCTGAGCTTATCTTACCTCTGCCTTCAAAGACTCAGACAAGGATTTCAATCCATGCATGACACAAGGCTGATTTGGCATAACCCTTATCCACATGAGGAATGCCACAGCAGCAGCCCCACGGAGTGCCAGGGCTGTCAGGCTGGAGATTGGCAGAGTCAGTGCACATCAGTCAAGGATTTGCTGCAAGGGGCTCACACCCACCATGCCCCCCAGCACTGGCTTTTATTTTTTTCCTCCTGGGAGACTTTGCCAAAAACAGAAGGTAGCAAAAACATGAGACTGCAAGATCTTTCTGTTGCACTTGTGTTTGTACCATGGGCTGGAAATCCCTCAGCACCTGATATTCTCTGCACCATCTGCCCCAGGAGAGGCTCTGAGTGCAAGGAGAGTGTCCCTGGCACAGGACGTGGCCTCTGATAAAGCATCTCATCTGGCTGCAGCACTTGAGCTCCTTCAGGCCCACTTGCTGGCATTGTGCTGCAGGGTGTGCCAGCGCCGTGGCACACAGCAGAACTAAAGGGCCTTTGGGCTAAGTCCATGAGTGCAATTAAACATCAGTTCAGCTTCTGCGTCACAGGGCTGTTCCTGGGGCTGAGCCCAGCCATGGGGAGCCACAGCACCTCCCTAGACCGAGATCGCCCCGGCACCACTAATTGCTCTGCCAATGTCAGTGCTGCCAGCTCTCTTCTCAGTCACTTTTGACAGTGATCCCATCCTCCTGTTCCTGAGCAAGTTTCCAGCCCCTTTCTCTGCCTCTCCTGGGGAAAATGCGCTCTACCACCTGCACAGACATTTGCTGGAGCTGAGCATGGGAGCTGTTAGAGAATTAAAAGGGGTGTTGCCACCACAGAGCAATGGAAATGTACTGAGGCCGTTGGGAAGGGCGGGAGGGAGCGAAGCAGCCCGGGGTGCTTTCAGCACAAAGACCGTTTCTCTTGTGAACAACTCCAGTTTTGCCACAGGAATGAACTCAGCCACGGGATGAGCCACAGGGCTGGGGCTGACATCACAGGGCTGGATCACTGAGCAGGCTGCTGGGACTTGTTGCACCACTGCCAGGCAGCAGTTTTGTTTAGTAGACCCACAACATGAAACCAGCACTCAGCTCTTTGGGCATGTGAAATCGGTACCTAGTTCTTACTGCAGTACTTATGTGGGAACAGATGGTCTGGGTGATTTGTGGTCCTGAGGTACCTGGAACTGGATGCCACAAACTCCCCAGCTGCTCCCCTTTCATTGCATGGCCTGACCAGAGCTGCCAGTGTGTTGCAATTGGCTCAGGATCTCCTCCAAGTGCCAGAGTCCATCACAAGGTGGACTCTTTTCCTGGCAGAACTACCTAGAAATAAACCACGCACACCTCAGCGGGCTAAAATCTAAAATCCACACAGGGAATATGTCTCCATGAAACAAACAGTTTCTCTCCATTTCCTCTGTTATTGATTAATGCCTCTTAATGACTCTGGCTGAAAAAACTCTTGGAGTTGCTGCCTGTCATGAAAGATCAATGGAGCAGCATTAGCAGGAGATAGAGCCAAACTGTGCTGGTGAGCTCTCTGCAGAGGCCATCCCGGGAGCAGCACCACCGCCTGTGCGATCAATAGTTCACCATGACCTCTCCCTCTTGCTTGTTTTCTTTCTCCTTGAGCTGGTTGGGCAATAAAGTCTGACTCTGAGCTTTCACCAGGACTAGATTATAACTATCCCGATTGATCTGATATGTGTAGAATAAAGGGGCCTCTTAAGCCAGCTGTCTGCACTGGAAAAACTCAAGTGGCTGTGCAGACAGGGTCAGACCCTCATTAATTCCTGGATGCTCAGGACCCTGTTCATGTGATGCATGAGACTTGTACCACAGTGCTGGAGGGAGTCAATTAGTCATGACAAATCCAAGCCGACTTCTGCCCAGAGCTTTCCCAGTCAGCTGCCTGTGCTGCTGGTGCCTTTTCACAAGTGTATCGTCATTGGAGCCACCATGCCCTGTCCCTCCTGCTCCCTTTTTGGGATGTGTCTTTGTTTCTTTACTTCCCTTTCTCCAGAAACTGAAGTGCTCTGTGTGTGAGGAGGAGAGGGAGCCCTTTGCTGCTTCACATACTGAAAGGTGCTGCAGTGAGCAGATGTGTGTCTCAGGTGAAGCCACACATGGGAGTCCTGGCCAGAGGAGGTGAGGGGGTTCTCTTTCCTGAGACAACCACTGTCTTCTTGAAAACCTTTTGCATGTCAACCCTCCAAACTGCAGCCTCTTTCCTGCACTGTGGCTGATAAACAGGGAGCACCTGGAAGATGAAAACTGACTTATAAACCTGAGAGCTGTTGTGTTTTCTCTGGGTGTGTTTTCTCCCAGCACAGCACCACTTAGAGATGCTGCGATATCTCAGGTGGGCGCATGGGCTGCAGCTCCAGATAAAATTCATTTCCTGTTTCATGTTAGTGCAGCTGTGCTGTCCCAATGCTGTGGGTCACTTGATGCTGTTCAGATGTCAGTTGGAAGAACCCAACCCCTTGTTAACACATCAACACCCTGGGCACAACCCCAGGAGGCCTCAGAGGCGTCTGTGAGTATCTGAATGGCACCTGTGGGGTGAGGGACCACCAGCCTTTGCCTGGCCTGTGCCACGCTGTGATGCCACAGCCTATGTTTTCCAGGAAGAGGAGTGCTGAGTTGCTGGCTTTGAGCCATCTTGTGTTTGGGTGCTGTCCCTCTCCAGGCACACTGGCCTGTCCGGAGCCGTTCATCCCACCTCTCCTCTGAGGCCAGCTGAGCCCTGTGCCTGCTCCAAGGAATGTCCCCACAGCCAAGCTTGATTTTGAGATCCAAATGCCCAGGGTGAAAACCATGTCCTGGGTCTTACAGCAACAGGAATATCTGGCTCAGATTGTCATGTGGAGGGGCTGGGGCCTGGCAGGGGCTGTCTGTGGGCACCAGTGAGGGGAGAAATCCCCTGAGTTGTGTCTCCCAGTGAAATCCATGATTATGAATAACTCTATAACCAGCTAATCCTCTGCAGGGATCTGCTTGCTCAGCCTCCTCCTCCGAGCTCCTTTGCAAGTTCTTTTCCTCCTCAGCTGGAAAGTGCCCACAGTTGGCACATGACAGAAATCCCAATAAGAATGGTTCCCCTTCCAGAGCCACTGGGCTGGCACAGCCACAGGGCTCCCAGCCACAGCCCCAGCCACAGCCACCACCCTTTGCATTTAACCCTGGCACTGCCAGCAGTGAAGCCCTTGGGCTCTCCCTCTTCCATCCCATGGTTCAGGTGCAGGAGCATCCCTGGAGAGTACCCAGCCCAAGGGGATGAGTGGAGGTGAGACCCTCAAACATTTCCAATCAACCCACAAGCTCTGTGGGGCTGCACACCTTGCCCAAAGCATACATTGAGCCCCAGCAGCCCCAGCTTTCGACCCTCGCTAATTCCACTGGGCTTAATTACAAGTAGCAGGGATTTGGAGAGGAAGCGGAGGGGGCGAGCACAGGACAGATTGGAGGGAAGATTGTGCTGGGGGTGGCAGGGCTGTCAAGCCAGAAACACAAGAGCTGATTAGCATTTCTAATTATAACCGCTGCGCTCAGCCCGGCAGCGCCCGGCAGGCAGCAGAGGCAGCTGACGGGCTGTGCGGAGCCAGCTGTGGATGCCACGCAGGAAGCGCGGGCGATCAGCCTCAAATCCTTAAAGATGCACAGAAGAGAGCATTAGAGCCTGGATCCATCATCTCCGGAGCTGCAGCAGTGCCTGGGAATGCCGTGTGCCAGCACAGCTCCCCGGGACGCAAATCCCTCTGGTTCGTGGCCATAGGGCTGAAGGGGAGAATGTGGGTAGGGGTGAGCACATGGTCCTCTTTTGGTTCTGGGTCCTGCACCCCCTGCCAAGCAGTGGCTCTGGGCACTGCGGGCAATGGCATTGGGCTGCGCTGTCCCCACTGTCACCCAACTCTGACATCCCACCCAGAGGGAGGCCTGTGCCTGAGGGTCCTTGCACAAGAGCCAGAGTTGCTCTGCACTGCTGTTAGTACTACCTGGGAAGATAATTTATTCATTATCATTTAATCGGGTAAATATTATGCGCCAGCAAATGACCCGCTACAGTGCTGTGGTTGCCCTGATTGCTCCCATGTCCCGAGGGCACAGTGCTCTTGGGGAGGTGCCCGCAGAGCCACCGCCTGGCTGGGAAGTGATCAGAGGCCAGCGTGCGGCACGCTGCGGGTTTAGCTGGGATTAACAGGGCTTTGACCAGGAGAAACTGAAGCGACTTAATCAAGAGAGCTTGTGAGAGGATTCACAGGGAGGAGATCAGCATCGACTGCCTTCAGCACCTTCTGGATGGCGCCTGGCAGAGCATCTTCCCCACTTCTGAGCCACACAGCTCAGCTCTGGCTGCCTGCCTGCTGCTGGGAGACCATCCTGGCAGTGCCAGGGGATTTCTGGGCCTGCCCCTTGCACAGGGGCAACATCCCAGGCTGTGGGAGCGGGTCCATGCCCGATGTCAGGTGCCAGGGATAGAAACGGGAGACAGGAACTGCAGGCAGAGATCTCACTTCCCTTGCACATTGAATATAAGACAGAATCACACCTGCAGAATTTTTATTACTCTTTTGATTGGATTAATTAATCATTCAGTGATAACTGCTCATTAGGCATTCCAACAATCAATACTAATCACTTAATTACTTAGCATATTACAGCTAGGGAAGGTCTGCTCATTCCTAATTAGATTTGCTGGACAATCCACCTCTGAATGTTGCAGAGCCCCACAGCAGAGATCTGTGGGTTTTGAGCCTCCCTCGGTTTTGCCCCAGACATGTAATTTACATCTCCAATGGGAGTTTCATTCTGCCTGTGTGTACCACACTTGACCCCCAAAATCAGAGTTCAAGGCGCAGGGAGCTGCATCAGGAGAGTGAGCAGGGAGTGTGGGATGCTGCTGAGCCAGGCCATGGCACAGAGGGGACATCACTGGAGGCAGGACAGATCCCAACAGGCAGCTTAATGCTCAGTTGTGATGGGAATGGCCAGGCAGGAGTTGGGGTGGAGGTGAGGGGTCCGGGGTGGGCAGGGCAGGAAAGCTGCCTCCACTGCTCAGCCTCCTGAGACAGCACTGAGGGTGATGGGAGAGAAATCCCACTGAGGAAAGCTCAGGTGAGCATGAAAACATCTTTAAGCTGGGAGGAAAATAAGGAATTTATTGATGCTTGAGAAGAGCTATTGCCCTATAGCTGTGAAGGAAAGCAGCGCTACAGCACCAGGACCTTCCTCATCCTCACAGCTGGCTCAGCTACAGGACACCCAGCCATGCCCCTACCTGTCCCTGCTGTTTTCCAATCATCAACCCTATCGTGAGAAATAAAAATAAATCATGGAGATTCTCTCTTTTACTGTGTTAGTTAAAACTAAGAATAAGCTGTAGGAGATCCAGAGAACCACCCTGGCTTCAGTGGGTGAAGGAAGGACAGGAGCTCTGGGTAGCTGAGGTGATGTTCACCGACCCTGTCACCTCAGCAGCGCCGTGGGCAGTGTCAGCTTCTGTTACTGTGTGGGCTTTGCAAAGAATGAGAGCAGCAGGGACCTCCTTAGGATTAGAAGCAGACAGCAAACACATTGCAGGAGCTGGGGGCTTGGATCAGTTCTGTGTGATGCTCGTTATTTATCACCACTACCTGGATGAGGCCAGCAAAGGCGCTTCTGCTCATTAGTCCCTGACTACTTGGTGCTTGACACTGAGCATTGAGCTTGACACACACACACTGAGTGAGGATCTGGGTGTGAAGTGACCAGCTTGTTTTTCAAGGTCATTTTGAGCCGAATTCAAGAGAAAGGGGCAGTCTAAACCACAAATAGATGACAACTGGATAATCTGAACATCTAATAGGGAGCAAAGAATATCTCAATAATGACCTCATGACTGACCCTCTGACCAATTTCCATCATATTTTTGTCTCCTGGTCCCCCTTCCTTGCCTGTGTACACCGCATCCCCCTGGATGAGGCTGTCCCTGGCATGTCTGTCGGTGTCTGACACAAAGCAGCCCCTGTCTTGCCTTGAGGTTTCCCTGCCGAGCCGCTGTGCAAACAGGGAGTGCAGCCAGTGCGGCTGCTGGGCTTCAGGATGGAGAAGGGCGACAGAGAGGAGGCAAAGGAGCAGGGGTGGTGGCAGGTCACAGCCCCGCTGGGATGCAGCCCCTGGGCCCCGCTGTGGGTAACCAGGGAGGCTCTGGCAATCAGTCACCCAAAAAAGCTCTAAATAAAACCGGAGCTGCTGCGAGTGCTGGGGGTCAGGGGACATCAGCATGTCCATGGAACACCCCCGACAATGTCATCAGCGGTGGGTGATGGACCCTGTGGGGTGGGGGCCGATGCTGCGGGGCCCAGCCGAGCCGTGCCAGGCAGCAGCCCCCTGCCTCCCCGGGCTGCGGGAGCTGCGTGCACCGCCCCGCCATCCCGCACCGCCCCGCG
>JAOXXN010000220.1:8720417-8755196 GCA_026770055.1 Myrmophylax atrothorax | reverse complement strand
CCGTACTTGACCTCGTGCGAGTGCAGCCGCACGCTGTGACGGGTGTTGAGTAGCTTCAGCACCGACCCGCAGGTCACGGCGCCCGGCGCCGGCTCTCTGCCGTGGCACAGCCCGCGCAGCAGCGCCAGGAGCAGCAGCGGGAGGAGGTGGCGACCGCCCCGCATCGCGCCCGCAGCCCGGCGGGTCCCGGTACTGCCACCGCCTCAGCCCGGCCGGTCCCGGTACTGCCAGCCCTCGGCCCGGCGGCTCCCCGTACGGCCACCCCTCGGCCCGGCGGCTCCCCGTACGGCCACCCCTCGGCCCGGTGGGTCCCAATAGTGCCGCCCCCGGCCCGGCGGGTCCCGCCGCTCTCCGCCCTGGGCCCGGCCGGCACCGGCACCGCCGCCCCCTCAGAGCGGCACTTCCGCTCCCCCGCGCGGGCGCGGCGATCGCCCCGCCCACCGCCGTGCTCAGCCAATCCTCGCGTTCCTCCCCCTCCGCTGCGCTCTCGGATTGGGCTACGGCGAAGGGGCACGGGGAAAGCGACCAATCAGAGCGCGCGGCGTGGCGCCTCCAGGGGGAGGACGCGAACGGGGACCGCGCGCGCTGCTCCCTCAGAGGGCCCGGTCGGGCCCACCGAGCGCCCCTGCCCCCCTGGAGCCTGTGCCCCCTGGAGCCCGTGCCCCCTGGAGCCCCTCTGTCCCGGGCCGTGCCACTGCCGGGGCAGAGCTGTTGCGGCTCTGCTGCTCTCCCCGTGAGTTTGAGAATGTCGCAGGAAAGGCTAGGCCTGGTCTGTCGCTGCTGCCCGCTCGGGGCTGTATCGAACATCATAGCCAGGGCACTCTGGTCGTTAAAAGGCCTTGGGGGAAAATGTGCTGCAAGTAGGACTGTTCAGTTATCGTCAGAGCCGGGAAGAGAACAAGTGCTCTTACAGCGACACCCCTGCTCTGGGGCCAGCAGCCCAGGCACAGGTAATGGTTCAGATGCAGCCTCGAGGAGCCAGAGTTGGCACTAAGGGGTCAGTCAGCCCCTCCTGCTGCTGTTCAGGCCATCTCTAGCTCAGAGCTGGCTGGTGGCACATCTTAAGTCTGCTCCTCCCTGCAGGTCCTGCTCTTAGAGTTGAGTAAATATCTGTTCATTTGGGGGACTGACAGAGTAAAGTAACATAGTGTTGAAAAACAAAGGGAGTTCAGTTTTGTGAACTGACTCTTGCATGATAATACATCACTGATCCAGTAATTCCTGGATTATATTGGAGCTTCTGGTGATGGGGCACAAACACCACATGAAGAAGAACTAACAATGGTTGCTGTAACATTAAGCTGCAGCAATAACATCTTTCCTTTTGTATCCTTAAGTTCGCCTGTGCTTCAGTCTCTTGTGGAGTTCTAACAAAGAGATTGTTAAACTTGATTCTGTAGAAAAAACACATAGATTAACATACACACTGTCCTTCATTGCATAATTTTGCAAACTGAATACATCTCCCTCCTCTAAAAAAGAAAACCTCAGCTGGAGGCAGCCATGGACAAAGGACACACAAGCTCCTACACAGTTTGTTAGCTCATTGGACAACTGCTCATTGGATCGACCTGGTGTGAGTCCTATGTGAGGTTCTGAGGAACACAAAGAAATTTAACAGAACAAAAGATTTTTGACCTTCCTAGTGGCAAGGGAAGGGGTAGAAAGGCACCTGCCTTGAGACATCAGCCTTTGTAACAATGGTATTGTGTGTCTGCAACAACAAAGAACTGAAACACTGCACTTTCTGTTACAGGATGATTTAGAAACATGTTAGTGTTGCTGGCTGGGGCAAACATCATGAGATGCTCAGCTGACACTCTCTCTTCCACCAGTCCTGGAGCTGCGAGGCTTTTTCCGGCCCATGTGATACCTCTCAATCAAATGGTTAGTTTTCCTTATGCTGGCTTTGGCCCATTTCTTGTAGCTATACCTACATCTAAATACAAGTCTCTGACTTGAATGCCAGGCCTGCATTAAAACACGCTTGAGAACTAAACTCAGTCACATACACACACATGTGTACACACACTCTGCTTTTCTCAGGACTAAAAACTCATTTCCTAGTGCTGGAAGTATAAAAGTTTACTCACAGAAAAGCAAAAGATCCCTTCTATTGATAGTCAAATGCCATGTTTTTATGTCATTCTAAGCAGGCTTGCTGTTCCAACTAAGACAACAGCTCACATTTGCTGCTGTTGTTATAACTGGGGCAAAACCAGATGTCTGTGGTTGCTATTTTAGCCGTGGAAAATCAATCATATGGGGCTTTAGCTGGCACCTGTCTGTCTTTCTGGGAGGTCGCTCAGTCTCAGTGCATTTAGTGCCATTTACATGGTCCTCCCTACAATGCTTTTCAGTCCTGCTTTAGAAACATAATTGGGTTAGAACGGTTGCCAACAAAGAACCCATCAATGCCACGCACCCATGGCAATTAACAGCCACCTCACTGCGACAGGGCCCACTATTGTTTCCAGTAGATTGCTGTAAGCCACAGGTAAAATTGCCTCCGAAATTATATGACTCTGCACACTGGTCATGGAAACACCAGCTTTTTTGGTAGGAATCTCATTATGATTCTTGTTTATGCACATGAACAAATAATTCAACAGTGCTGTAGAAGGGGAGAATGTAAAATGTAACTCGAAAACCTTCTGCCTTCAATCACTGCAGTCCTTGTGCACACTTGATTTTCAAGGATTTTGAAAACACCTGCCATTTCCACTCAGGTGCAGCTCTAGGTATAAGTGGCCCTCCCTGAAAAACAGGATTTGGCCCTGCCAAATGCTTTCAGCACACAGGAATAAAAAATCTGTGGCACAAGAAAATTTCAGAGGGTGTATGCTGGCCCAAAGCAACAGATTGTAGAGAAAGGCTTTCCTTTTTTATTGCCCTTTGTTAAAGTTGCTTTAAACTTTCTGTTTGCTTTGCATGACAAAAACAGTGACTGGCAACTAAGGTAGCAGAGCTGGCAGCTCCTGGGCCTGATCTACACCCCAAAAAGCACTGGTGCATCTATTGGTGTAGACAGCCTTTGATTTACAGAGAATGCTGCAGAAACACTTGGATTCTTTCTCAGACTCACAGGAATCTCGGGCAAAAGAGAGGGCACAATTCTGAAGACATTAGTGCTTGGTATGAAAACAAGCCCACATCAGCTCTTCCACTGACTTCTCTGCCTCTGGTCCTTTCAACAATAAGGATGAACTGCACTGAACTCAAGGCAGTAACAGAAAAGAACCAGGCCTGTGAACATTGTGGGTTTTTTAATGTCTCCTTTCACCCCACACAGATGTACAGCTGTTTACAAACATCACTCCAGATCAAACATTCATCCCCACTGGAGTATCTTACAACAGAGCTCTCCTAACTGACCCCTAAGCCTGATACAAATGGTGAACAGTAAATAACAATAAAATGCTGTCACCCAGAGACAAATCAAAATGACAACAAAATGATTTGCCAAAAATAGATAGAGTTACAATTTCTTATCACTCAGCCTAAGCTGTGTAAGGACTAGATACCTAAAATCAGTTGTTCCTATTTTTGCATTCAGTAGATGTTAATGTGGTATAAGAAGAAATAGAGTAACTCAATAAGCAGAAGACATTTGACAAAAAAAGTATAACATATACCTATGTAAATTGAAGATTTCTTCATCTGGAGGAGAAGATTTGATGATTTTTAATTGCTATTTTCTGTTTCTAGTCTTTGAGGTAGAGAGTATTTCCTTGAAAGTTCTGCAGAGTCCTGGCAATCCTGTCCAGTAACGTTGCCACCATCTCTCAACCACTTACTGATGCTTCAGGAACACAGAATCTCTGCATAGAACTCCAGAGGAATTAATGTGCATTTCCATTCAACCACCTGAGATTTTCCTTGTGCTTTCAGTGATGCTGGTAGAAGACAACATTCCCTGTAAGTGACCTGCCAGATTAACTCACATGTGTTACATTGCTGAGGCATTCCCGATGTTCTCATTGGTAGCACCAGCTCTTCTGGAGAGGGAACTCTTTTGAGAGGACAAGGAATACTCATGCCCCTACAGCCATCTCTTCTTCCATGTCTAATAACATAGATACCTCTCCCTGGCTATCATTTGTACTACTTGACTTCTTAGAGGCTGTTTCTCTCACAAGCTCAGCAGTAAGCCTGCTTCAGTGAGTCCTCTGCCTCTCATGGTAGACTTGTAGGGATTTTGGAGGCAGTAGTTCTGTTTTCTGGCAGAGATATTTCAGCTAATGGGTTTCTTGATTAATCCTACTTTGCTGATACTCATTTTCTGATTAGGCAAAAATCCTTTTGTCTCCCACTTTTGATGTAAGCTTTTGAGATTCGTAAGAACTCTTCAGATTTCCTTGCCTCAGCCCTATTAACTTGTGCTGACAGTCTGATGCCATTGAAGCCAAACAAGGTGTACCTTCATAACAGGAACAAACATAAACCAAAGATAATTGGGAAGTATTTTTTCCCAGATGTGTGTCTGGCTGCATTTTCAACAGGAGATTCAACAATCTCCTCGTGACTTCTGAAAAGCCTATATCCTCCCAACTTCATTTTTTTCCTTCCCCACTCCATCTCTTTAGGAAGCACTGTGCTTGGAAGTAGAGGCTGTGCAGAGTAGTTCCAGCCAGCAAAAAAAGAAAAAAATCAAGACATTGATTAAAAGTTTTATGCATTAATACTTTAAATATAAAATACAGCTTTTTCTTTTCTTCCCTTAACATGAGGACCTGCCTCTGTTATCTTTAATTCATTTTAATGGCTCTTAATCAACATTTGTGCAAACCAGGTTCAGGCTTAGCTCTGCTGTTGTTTTGACAGTGTAAACTGTAGCTGAGGAAGTTATCTAGAATTTGTAGGCATGGATTGGAATTGTGGTTTTGATGGCTAACTTACTATTTCAGAACAAGAATGTAAAAATCCAATGTATGTTATACCAGTTCAGGCAGCATTTAAAATAATTTAGCTCTTTGTGGGATTGGAAAAACCTCTAGACATCTGTTTCAATCTTAGGTAAATATTAATATAATTCTGAAAATTCCACTGAACATCTATGCATCTTTTATATAACCTGCCCCTTTCTGACCTCAATAAAAGTGTTATTCTGCCTAGAGATAATTTCCTCTAGGAACCTTTATCATAAACACCAAGAAATGAACTCCAGATAGCATAATAACTTTCAGAGAGGGCAAACTGAAGTCCTGAGTTTCAATGCAATCAAACAGTTAATGGAATCAGATAGTGTAGGTTAAGCTAATAATGCACACAGTTAAACAGTACCTATTTTGGACCCATCATTTCATAGACTAGTAGAAGGGTTCACTGTCCCAACTCTTTTTTGACCAGATGTCTTTGTATATTTAATAGACCTCGACATCAGGCAAAGAGGCATCTGGAATAGGAATGTGCAGACTTTACATCATCTCAACCCCAGACAGAAATCACAGATGCTGTAGCTTAGTTCATATTCAAATATTAATTTTTACTGCACATTAGACACTGAAGGAAGCACAGCAGAGAGAAAATAACCCTCTGAAAAAAGGAAAGTAGATTAAAATTCACCATCCATGAGCAATATATAGACCAGAGACCTGCTGCCTGCATCAGGAAGGGTTTAATACTTGTAACAGTCCTCCATAATTTAATGCCATGTATCAAGTTAATAATAAGACCACGATGGCAAATTTTGCCTTTCACTTTCAGCCACCATGGTAGGACCACACACCTTGTCAGGTGTTGGCATTATCTTGTGCTGGTGTAAATTCAGGTATTTCAGGCACAGGCAAGGGAAGGTGACAGGTACTGTCTGGCTGTGCTAGGTGGGATGAGAGAAGCCTTTCAACTCTTAGCAGATGTACCCCAGAATTTGGGGATTTCCCCCCTTGCTGATGCAAAATGCATGAAGCCCATATATGCAGTGAATTCCAAGTCTTGAGTAAGGGGACCAACCACAAGGTTTTGGGTGTGTTTATTCAGCATAATACAGTTAGCTTCAAATCAGTTCAGCACTATGCTCTTTGCTGCTTTCATCTCCCAGAGTTCAGCAAGCAACTTTGGGCAGAACCTACATCCTCTGCCCTTTGAGAGCTTGGGCTACCAATCCACCTGGCATGCCCTGGCACTGTGAACACCCAGACTGCACAGCTGGAGGGGGAAAGGGAACATGCCTCTCTTCTCTGGGCTCCTCTTTACTGGCTGTGCTGGGGGACCCTCTCCCTTGGCACCAAATGGCCTCCACATGCCCCACCAACCCCTGTAAGACTGAGGAAATCTGCTTTCACAGAATCACAGGATCAATTAGATCAGAAAAGACCTCTGAGATCACTAAGTCCAACCTATGACTGAACATCACCTTCTGAATTAGACCATGGCATTGGGTGCCACGTCCAATCTTTCCTCAAACATTTCCAGGGGTGGTGACTCCAGCACCTCCCTGGGCAGCCCATTGCAATGTCTAATCATTCTTTCTGTGAAGAAATTCCTAATGTCCAACCTAAACCTCCCCGGCACAGCTTGAGACTGTGTCTTCTTGTCCTGTCACTGGTTGCCTCCCCACCTGATATCCACCTGGCTACATTCTCCCTTCAGGGAGTTGTAGAGGGTGATAAGGTCACTCCTGAGCCTCCTTTTCTCCAGGCTGAGCCCCCTCAGCTGCTCCTCATCAGACTGGGCTCTAGACCCCTCACCAGCTCTGCTGCTCTTTGGACTCACTCCACCACCTCGGTGTCTTTCCTTAACTCATGGGCTCAGAACTGGACACAGTGCCAAACACAGAGGGGATATCACTTTTTCTCACCAAAGGCTCATCATGTGTGTGCATTTTAGGAAACCTGCCCACTGCAGCCCAGCTCTGCTCACAGTTACATTCCATCACTTCAGTTCAGGGTGGCTCAGCTCAGAGGCTGCAGACCACAGCTACTGGACACCACAGCACTCTGTGTGCCACTTACCTCCATCTCTGCTAAGCCCACTCCTTTTCTTCTCCTTTCTGTCCTACACCTCGCCACAATGTCCTCCTGCAACTCCTGCCCTGTCCAACTAAACAGTTGGGTTTGTACCTGATCATTTTGGGGACTGCAATGATTGTTCCAGGACCTCTGTCTCTGCTGCAGAGGAGGTTGGAATTGGCCAAGGGATGCCACTGCTACCAAGAGGAGACTGAGATGGGCACTGACAGCATGAACACAAATGTTTTGTTTCCTCTGAAAACTGACCTCAGTGAAGGGATGAAAAAGCTTTAATTTAAGTATTTCTACAGAAGTAACTTCAAAGATTTTGTAAATCTCTGAGGCTGGGAAAGAGAACAAAACGTTTACATCCTTTCATTTAAAAAATGGATTTGACTTTGTCTCATTCAAACACCTTTTACAGTTCATGCTTTCAACAAAATTTCCTGCAAGGAAAAGACAAACCAAGTCCTACTGTGCTACCATTGTAGTCCCAAATGAACTAATTTGCTGCAGTCAAGGGAACAAGAAAAAGAAAACACATTTTTTATATAAACAGACAGCTTGTTGGAAGCAGTAATTGTTGGGAAATACTTTTGTGAAATACAGGAAACCTCTAAATTTGCTACTGAATAACTCCAAGTTCAGGAAAAGAAATTCAAGCTCAAAAGGAGTGAAGCACTTGGGGATGGAGAGAGCTCCTGTTGGCTTCTGTGACTAAGATGAGGTAGGGCTGTGTTTTATTTTAGTTAAGCTGGAAGATGCAGCCTGTGCTTAGTACATGTCCTGGCTTATGCAGCTCCACCAAAATGCTGGCCAATATTCCTACTTTCATTGCAGAGGAGAGACCAGCCAGAGGAAGTCTGCCTTGCCTTCCAGCTCCAGGCTGAATTTGTAAGAGACTTTCCTGTGAACTGGGTGGGGGTTGTTGCAAGGGCTGTTTGGCAGCAGCTGGGGTATCAACTGGGCTGGCATCCATGAGGCACGTGGCACAGGGGCAAGATTTGCCTGCTGGGGAGGGTTTGCTTCCAGTCACAGGAAAGACAGCTGGATAAACAGTAATGAAATCAGAAAAGAAAAGCCTCCAGGAACTGCATTAAATATTTAAGAAGGATGTTACCATTAATAGCATTAAACACATACTAAGGTTAAGACGGCTGAGAAGCCAAGCTTTGTCTAAGATTCTTATGTAGTGCTTCTCACCTGTGCAGGGACAGGGAGCACTGACAGTACTAGAAAGAGGCAGAAACCACAGAGTTTGCATTTGCAAAGGCAGGGGGTACATTTTTGATTCATGACATTACTTCAGAGTTGCAGTGACTTCATCTCTTATAGTACCAGTGCTCATCAGTAAGTGAAGCCTCTTGGGGAATGTGGGCAGGTTGTGATTGTCTCCTAGAAAAAGCAGCAAGTAGCAGTTGCATAAATACCCCCTCTGAAATGCCAAGGGCATTGGAAACCTTTACACAGCATCAAAAACTTTTCTCTAACAGAGTCATACAGCTATTAAATGATGGAAATGCTCACAGGAATTGCCAGAATGAAGACTTATCAAGTTCTCTACAGCATTTTAGCATGATCTGTTTGGAATTTCATTCCATATAAGTTTTTTCTATGAGAAAGGGTCACTGAAGAGGCAGAAGGCTGTCTCCAGCTCTCAGCATTGTTTCCAGTAGTCAATGTCCCTTTACACATCCGCGAAGAGCCAAAAAGTGCCAAACAGCTGATGTGCACTCCAGATGAAGCAGAAGTCTCCCATGCTCCCAGTCTCCCAGTGCTGCCCATTTCAGAGCCTACAGGGAGAGCACAGCCTAGGAACCAAGTTCTTCCATGAATAACATTGCTATCACTCATTCTACTTTTATTTTTCTCCTCTGAAGTTTCAAAATACGCTTACAAATAATCATCCAAATCTTAGCTGCCCCTCAGTGTCCTCAGGCTAGTGGAAACGTTTTTTCTGCTGCAGAGCCCTCTGAGATGGGAGGCAGAGACATTCTCCTCCCAAAGTTCTGTAGCAGTTGCTATGTGGACTGCAGTTGATGAGAGTCTCAGCAGGGTGGAACCTACCTCAGTTCACTGACTCCAAATTCCTTGTGAGGAAACAGACCTGGAAAACCACTACATAACAGGTGTTCATGCCCCCACATACAGATGTTTCATACCTCGGCTCCAGGTGTGGAAACAGTTGAATTCCCTCAGCTGATTTGTGCTTCTTTGTCTCCAAACCGATGGTTCTTCCTTTGCTGAGGACAGTCAGGCTCAAGAAGAGATGACTGAGAAGGGATCTCATTGACGTATGCAAGTATCTGAAGGAAGGTGAAGCTAATAATAAGTGGAGATGACTTGCCGTACCGTGCTGTGCTGTACCAGGCCATGCCAGGCTGTACCATACTGTGCCGTACTGAGCCGGGCCATGCCATGGCGTACCGTGCCGAGCTGGGCCGTACAGGGCCATGCCATGCCATGTTGTGCCATGCCATGGTGTACCTAGCCATGCCGTACCGAGCCATGCCATACCATGCTGTATCGAGCCATGCCGTACCGAGCCATGCCATGCCATGCCATGCCATGCCGTACCGTACCGTGCCGTGCCGTGCCGTGCCGCCAGGGGCCGCCGGCGGGGCGCTGCGCGGTGCCGGGCGCGCTCGGAGGCGGCGTTGCTGCGGCGGAGCCGGCCCGGCCCGCGGCGGCTCCGCGCTGGGGCCGCTCGGCAGCGCCGGGCCGGGGGGATGCGCTGGCATGGGAGATGCGCTGGGATCGGGGGATGCGCTGGGGTGGGGGGATGCGGGCTCGGCGGTGCCCATCTCCGCATCCTGGCACCGGCCATGCACAAAGGAACGCTCTGCCGCGGTCCCGCCGCCGCCGGTGAGGGGAGCTGGGGGGCCAGGGACCGGCACCGAGGGTCCTGGACAGGTACCGGGAGGATCTGGACAGGCACTGGGAGGATCTGGACCGGCACCGGCGGCCGCAGCCCATTGCATAACCCGCGCCGCGCTCCGTCGTGCTGGAGCCCTCGGAGCATCAGGGCATCCCATTCGGCAGCCCATGCAGCACGGCAGGGATGGCTCCTTCCTTCTCTTCCCTTTTCTTTATTTCCCCTCCTCTTCCCATCTCCGAGCTGCCTGTGGGGCTGGGGACGTGCCTCACAGCTCCAGGGACACTGAGGACCAGGGATACTGGGACCAGGGATGTCAGGGATGCTGCCCTGGGTGTTATCCCTGCAGCTGAGGGATGAGAAACCCTGACTCTGGCAAAGGTCCAGGACCAGAGATGTTATCCCTGAGGGGAAGTGGGGGACATGGGAGAGGGTTCCTGGTGGACAGAAGGTGCTGGCAGGAGGTGGGTGCAGAGCTGGGGCTGCTATGAAGCAACCCTCGTGTTCCCAAGGTGCTGCAGGGGAGACACAGGGATGGAGCAGGATTTTGTGGTGCTGCATCCATTTTGCCTTTGAAGTCCTCTCCAGCCCGAAGTCACTCCCAGGTCACCCTAAAACTAAACATAGCAACTCTCACAAACAAAAGGTGACACCCTTTGGTGCAGGGAAGGCAGTGGGCAGGGAAGCTCCCACGCCTTGAGACTGAGGCCCTGGAGGAGCCCGCGGCACCAGCTCTGCCTCCAAAATCCAGCCAAAGTCCAGTGGAACCTCTGGTGGAAATGCATCCCCCACCCTCTCATTTTTTCCCACCATTTAGGGGATGATGAAACCAGTGCTCCCTGTCCTGTGCTTGGGTCTCAGTCCTGGTCCCTCTCTTGCCCCAGGAACATGACGGGTTCTAAGTCTGAAATAAGCAAAAAGGGACATTTTGGCCATTCCAGGGCTTTGCTGTTCCAAGACCCATCTCCAGTGGGAAGTTCATGGGAAGAATCCCTTTGCTGAGGGCAAGAAGCCTGATGGGTCATGTACCCACACCTGGGCAGTTTTGGGGGGGCCTCCTGTGCTGGAGAGGATCTCTGGGGTCACAATGGTGTGGGTCTGACTTCAGGGCTGTGAGCTGGTTCTCATCTCACAGGAGCAGCCACCTATCCTTTGTCTTTGCCAAGTCCTGGCTGTGGTTGGGTTCTCTTTAATTTAATTTCACGTTAATTAGCAGTGCCATTGCTTGACAGGCAAGCCAGGCACCCTGGCCTGCTTCATATTTCGGGGTTTCCGGTTAACATGAGAAATGCCATGATCTCAAGGCAGACCTGCCTGCTCTCACCCTTGGCTGCCCATTCCTGGGACTCCCAGGGCCAGGGTGAGCCAGGCACTGGCTGCAGCCAGGAGGGCAGGAGGTGCCACTGCCCCTGGTACTGCCCTGACAGACCCCCTGCAGCACCTGGAGAGGGGCCAGGGAGGAGACATTTAGGAGGTAGGAGTGGGTTTGGGCTACAAGAGCCAAGTGAGGATCCCTGGCAGGTTGTAACGTTGCTGCATCCACACGGATCCAGCCCTATGCCAGCAGCAGGTTGTGCTCGGACCGGTGTGAGGAGGGAGGAGGGTTTGGAAGTGGCCACAGGCCAACGGCGCTCTATAGAATTACCAATGGAAACCGGAGGGAACGAGGTGTTTGATGCAAGGATATGTTCCCTGTCCTTCAGAACTGCCAGGGATCTGCATCATGTGACATGAGACAGGTGAGCAGCCTCTGTTGTGGGAGGCCAGATGGCAGCAGCGCTGCTGTTGCAGGGTCAGGGGGGAAGAAACAAAGCCAAGAAAACAGAATTCTGCTGTGAGCCTCTGAGTTGTTTGCATGGAGCATCACCCATGTGCTGCCAGGTTCCTTACTTGCCTGTTTTCAGGCAGGAGCTGGTGGTAGCAGCCACTTGTGCTTGTGGGGCTTTGCAAAGAGGGTGCTGTTGAGAAGGGAGCAGAGCCTCTCACAGCCCTGATGGGGAACCCTGGGCTTGCAGAGGGCAGGAGTGTGGGTGTTCATGGCTGCAGCTCCCAGGGATGCACAGCATCCAGCTCTTGCCACCCAGTGCTGTAATCCCCCTGCTTTTAGGGAATTTTAAGTGACCTACTTGTAGCAGGAGTTGCATAATAGACTGATGAATATATATAAAAAAGGCTCAAGGTTTCACCAACGCTCAGGTCAGTTTGTATAGCAGAAGTCGTCCTTGTCCAGCTGCTGCCACCCTGGGCAGAACCCTGCCCTTCACCAGCATTTCCTTTCACTTTCAGGGTCGCCTCCCAGGCATCAAGGTGAAGTACCTGCTGGTGGTGTGGCTGGGCATCTTTGTGGGCAGCTGGGTGGCCTACATGCACTACTCGTCCTACTCTGAGCTCTGCCGTGGCCACGTCTGCCGGATGATAATCGTGAGTGGCAGCCCCGCTGGGCCAGTGTGGGGTGTTGGGGTGAGCAGGGCTGTGGGAGCCCCATTCCCAGCCAATCAAGTCCCAGAGCTGGGCCACCGAGCCCTTCTGGCTGCTGCTTCCTTGGTGTTGTCCCCAGCATCACATGGAGCTCGGGGTGGGAGAGGTGACCTTACCCTGCCAGGGCAAAACAATTTACTGAGATGCTGGAGAGAAGCAGCCAGGGCAGGCCAGGCAGACGTGGGCAGATTAACGTCTGTGGAGGCGAAGCTGGAACATCAGGGCAGTGAGCAGGGTCTGTGAGCAGGGACAGCATCGCGTCTCACCCCGCTCAGGCTCTGCTGAGCCGGAGAAAAAAAGGGAGCAGCCAGTCCGTGGGTACCTCTTTGTAATTGCTGATGTGCCCTAAGGAAAGAACCAGAGTAAAATCATAGTGGGAGCTTGGCTTGGTGTGTTTTTCCCTGCCTGGGATTTGCTGTGGGGTGCAGCCTGTTCTCCATGGCATTCCAGCAGGATCCCCCCAGGATCGCTGTGTGTGGCCCGTGGCAGGGAAGCAGGTCACCTGCCCAGTCCAGGGGAGGAGGGGGACACTGAGCTCTGTCAGAACACGCCTCATTGATCAATCCCCCAGCAGAGAAGGGAGGCAGGAATTGCCATAACAACAGCGACGATCGTTTAATTTGATTTTCTGCCTGACTCTGACCACGGGGTCTTGGGCACTAATTCCTGCCCTGAGCTCGGGGTTCCAGACGCCGTGTCTGGCCGTGTCCCCTGTGAGCAGGTCCAAGGGTTAATTCCCATCAACATCAGGGGAAAAAAAAAAGGAAGAGATGCAGTGAATATCTGCAGCTTCTGCTTCCAGCCCTGAGGCTGCTGTGCCCTCGCTGAGGAACTGCAGAGCTGCAGCCTCTCCTACCCAGGGATGTCTCCAGCTCCCGGCCCAGCTGCGGATCGGAGCCACTGTCTGTCCCCATCCCTGCTACCACCTGGACCAGGGCCAGCCCATCTCACTGCAGAGGTTGCTGCTTTGCTGAGCAGCCTCAGCCTGTGCATCCTCATCCTTGTCCAACTCCATGCTGTCCTCTCTTCCAGCCATGGAAGCTCTCCTGAACTCCTGGATTTGCATCCAGGAGGAAATCTCCTGTGGTCACTCCAGCAGCACAGGGCTCCCTGTCAGTCCAGCCCCACTGTGCCCAAGATGGAGACATCCTTAAGGGCCAGTAGAAATCTCTGGGTCTTAGAGCAGAGGAGATTTTGGGCTGGGATTTGTGGGGAGTTTGGGGGTGCTGGAAGAGGTTGGACTCTGAGCAACTGGCACTACATCTTCCTGATGGAAGGCTAAGCACCAGGCACTCCCTTCCCTCCCAGAGCCCTGAAGTGGCCAAAATGGCCACCAAGGTGCAGACATCATCCAAAATCACCTGCATACTCTGCTAGCATGGCATGGGAGTCTGGGAGGGCTGCACTACCCCAGCTTGTGTGCTTGGGGTGCTCCATGAGCTGTGGAATGAACCTGGATCCATCAGACTTCTCTGGGTGAATGTGAAGCTGCCCCCAGTAAGCTCTTCTATCTCCTTCCTCTCCCCAGTGTGACCAATATAAGAAAGGGATCATTTCTGGCTCCACATGCAAGGACCTGTGTGAGGAGCGTGGCCTCCTCTTCCAGCACTGCCTCTCCTCCTCTCCCACCCAGCAGGTGAGTCTCTGCCCCTGCCACAACGTGGCATGGGATGGATAGAAACACCAAACCCAGATCTCCTCCTCACCCCATCCTGGTTCCTGTCCTCAGCTGAACAGAACCCACTTTTGGGTTTTTTTTTTCCCACTTGCTGTTCTCCTCCCACTTGCCCTGTCCCCTTCCCTGTGCTGCAGGTTTACAGTGGGCTCTGGAGAGACAGGGAGGTGATCATCAAATGTGGCATTGGAGAAGCCTTGAGGGCAGACAGCCACCCAGACTCTGTGCCCAGGAGGGATGTGGTGCTCTTCAACAAACCAACACGAGGGACGTCGATGGATGAGTTCAAAGAAATGCTCCTCAACTTCCTCAAGGTCAGTGCAGGGGTCCTGTGGGATCCCACAGGCCCGAGATGCCACGTGCAAGTTGGAAAGACTAATTGTGTCTTTCCTTCTCCTTGCATGAGATCTCCTCTGGCCCTCACTTCCCCACCCGCTGCTGGGTGCTGGGGAGGGTCCTTGCCATGTACTGGATTAGTGCAAAAACCCAGGAGTTCTTATTTTTGAGGCTTGAGTAGCAGCAGCCCTGGAGGCCTCTGTGCCGTGGCTGTGGGTGGCATCTGGGCAGAGCTGATTCACAAGCCCACACTGGCCCTGGTAGTTACCCCTGTGTGGGGCTTCTGTGGCAGTGGTGGGGCAGCAGCTCTGGCAAGAGCCAGAGGGTGCAGAGCGGCCCTGAGGCTGGTAAAATTCTGTTGGAGCTGAACCTGTGCACACCATGGATTTTCTGGAGCATTTGTGCTGTTTCCTCCTCTTCTGGAGCCAGAAATTCCCTGTACTGGTCACACTGGGAAAGGGAAGGAGTGGAGCTCAGTTCTTTGTGTTCCCAGTTCAGTTTTGATATGATGCTCAAACACAGAGAGCTCTGAGGTTCTGATGCCACCTCTTGTCCTGTTTGCAGTCCAAGCTGGGAGATCAGCCATCCCTCCCAGCCTTGGTGAGCCGGATCATCACCATGGCAGATGTGAACCGTGACGGGAAAGTGTCTTTGGCCGAGGCCAAATCCATCTGGGCGCTGCTTCAGCTCAATGAGTTTCTCCTCATGTTCTCCTTGCATGAGAAGGAGCACACTGCCAAGCTGCTGGGGCACTGTGGGGACCTGTATGTCACCGAGAAGATCCCCCACACCTCCCTCTATGGGGTGGATGTCCCCCCCTTCCTCCAGTCGCTGCTGCCTTCTGTTGTCCACCAACTCATCCACCAGTGGTTTGCACCGGCATGGCCCCGGCGTGCCAAGATCGCCATCGGCCTCCTGGAGTTCGTGGAGGAGATTTTCCACGGGACTTACGGGAACTTCTACATCTGCGAGACGGGCTTCAGGAACGTGGGCTACAACGACAAGTTCGACTTCAAAATGGTCAACCTGAGGAAGGTGGCGACGGAGATGACAATCAGGGGATTCCTCAAGGGGCGTCACTGTGAGCAGAACGTGGACTGCACCTACGGGCAGGACTGCACGGCGGCATGTGACAAGCTCATGAAGCAGTGCAAGGGTGACATGGTGCAGCCCAACCTGGCCAAGGTGTGTGGTTTGCTGCAGGACTACTTGCTGTATGGGGCGCCGCTGGAGCTGAAGGAAGAGCTGCAGAAGCAGCTCCGAACTTGCATGACCCTCAGCGGCCTGGCCAGCCAGATGGAAGTGCACCACTCCCTCGTGCTCAACAACCTCAAGACTTTGCTCTGGAAGAAGATTTCAAACACCAAATATTCCTAATGGGAGAAGCACGGCCCTGGAGTTTAGGATTTGCAATCTCAGAGTCAAGTCCAAGGGCTGAAGGCCTGTTTCTCCATCCTCTCTTCCACAGGAAAAATACACCCTGCACAGGGAGTTCAGCAGAGCTGAAGCCCCTTCTCCATGGAAAACCAAGCTTCATGACTTCCACTGCCCAGCAGGATCATTGATCAGCCAGCAGGAGTGTTGCAGAGCTGGGACACCGGGAGCCAGGCTGGACAGGCTTGGGGGAGGAAAATGACACAGAAAGGGATAAGGAAGCAGAGCCCAGCTGGATCCACCTAACTGTTCCTTGATTAACAGGAAAGCAGAGCAGAGTGATGGGAATGAATCATTCATGCTGTTCTTGTCACATCTTCTTTTGATGAACGTCTCTGATGTAAATAAACAGCTTTTACGTGAATCATACCAGTACATCAATAGTGAAACAGCAGCCTGTTAAGTATCAGCTTGTTTGTGATCTAAAAAGGAGGAAAAGGTAGATTTCCTGATTCAAAAATCTCTCCTTAAGTGTCTGAGTCATCTGCCATCAGATCCAGCTGTAACATGGGAAGCAGATAAGCATTCAGTTCCACAGTGGAGAATTCTGGCAATTCTTTGGTTCCATTTTTAAGTGCCTGACCCTGAGAGTGGTGCCATGGCTTGTGTGAGGCTCCCATCCAGCTGCTCCTGCCCCCAGTCCAAAATCGGCAGCACAGGCCATTCCCTCTTGTGTCGGCTTTGGAAGCTCTAAAGCCAAGGAGAGCTTAAAGGCAAAGGGCTAAACATGAACTGTTCTGACCCATTAATGTGCTCCGTGTGTCCCTTCCCACCTCACTCAGAGCAGGGATAAACCAAGCTCTCAGTTTAATTCTCCTAAAACTAAGCTGGGCTTGCCCTGTGGAGGTTGAAGGTTAATACCAGAATAATCCAGTGCTTCTCTCATTATTAAAGTGAATTTCCAGGCAATCTTTCAGCAGGTCTCAAGACATTTGTTTGGCTGTGTTTGTTACTACCAGGGCTCTAACTATAGTTGTTTCCTTTAAATGCCCAATTATAGTAATCTTAAAACTACGGGTAGGGAGGAAGAGCTTCTATAAACTCCCCCAAGGTTGCTCTGTTCCCAGCACAGCCGTGTTCCTGCTGTTGGACCATATGGTGGTTCTCCTGCCAACAACTCCTAAGTGAAGTGGAGCGTGCAGCTGACGTACAATCACAGTTGAAAACACACCTGACAGTGCATCACCTGGGAAGGCAATTGGCACTGCCACGGCTGCACATTTAGGAGTCCTTTGAGGAGAGATCAGGATTTCCTTGTTAGTTCTTTGGGATGCTCATCACCTCTCACTGGTGTTTATAGAGGTGTTTCAGTGTCAGCAATGCTCTGTATCCTGCTCAGAGCTCGCTCCCTGCCGAAGAGTTGTCTCTGCAGTGTTAATTTATCCATGGAAAGCTTGAGCAATCCTAAGGTTTCTGTGTTTGGAGGGTGACAAGTTCCTCAGCCCTTCGAGTCACCCCGGATTGGGTATGGACACTGCCAAGGTGAGCAGGGCCCTGTGTAAGGTGTGGGTTCACCTGTGCAGGAGGGAGCATGTGGGGAGGGCTGGAATTCACTGGAATTCAGTAATGAGGCTTCATGCAGCCACTGCAGCTCATCCATTGTCCTGCATCCCCATGGCAACCAGCTCCACTGACTAATTTCCTTCTGCTATTAGCAAGGGAATCCAATACACCCATGGCAAACCCCCTCCTCAGGTCATCAGAAAAGCCATTTTTCACCTTCCCTTTTGTTATTACTAGTAAACTTTGTCCAGGTATTCCCACTGAGTCCCTGGGCTCCCTTCCCCAAAAGCAGTGTTAAAGCAGCAGGTAAGCACCTGGAAAGGGGTTTTTCCCCCTCAATATCAGAATCTTGAAAGTATTTATGATGATGTTCCAGGAGAGGCAGCCCCTGTACCTGACAGATCTGCCCTGGCAAGATTTATTGAAATAAACACTTCTGACAACAAATGTCCCATCATGTCATTAATCCACATCCCACAGCACTGGACACTTCCAGGAATCACTGATGACTCACACACCCCAAGAGCAGTTTTGCTCATCCTTTCATCCCTAATAAACAGTACAAAGCCTTTGCAGCCACGTGCTCAAGGCTTACAAGCTACACTGGAATACAGGAGAGAATGAGTAAAGACAAAGCTATTTTACACTCATACTTCCTCCAGATTTCCAAGTGCTTGGAAAAATAGCCAGGCCACTCAAAAGACTGACAACTCTTTGAATGACATCTCATTGGATGCTGCTGCTTCTGCAGCAGAGATCTGTGCCCAGGGGGATGGAGAAAAGAAATACCTTAAATTGCAGAAAGTATAAAATGATTCCTGTTCTTAGATCTACAAATAAAAGTCTTAAATCCTAGAATGGTTAACAAATAGTATTACTTGGGGTGCTACAAATACACAAGCATAATTCAGACTTATTGTAGGTGGCATCTTTATTTAGGTTTTTTAAAAAAATCCTTCTTAACCATGTAGAGAAAACACAGATGATCAGCTCTTAAGGAATCTACAAATCTTCACATGCAGACACTGCCAATCACTTCTTTTGCTGTTTCCGCTTTCGTTAGAAATTCTGAAACTGAAGCCATGCCCTGCAAATAAAAAAGAAAGATGCAGGATGTCAAAGAAGTTCAAATACAGCCATGAAAAGGGAGCAATAATGTCAATACTAAGGAATTAATTAACCCTGGCCACCTAGAGACTGTTGCCCTCAGTTTTCTTGGAATTGTATAAAGATTTTTCACATCCCAGAGGAAATAAAAAAGCTTCATAAAGTGAAACCGAATTTTAGGGCAGTCATAAGCAGGGCTGTTATCATGGTTCACAGGGAAACAAAGTGATTTCCTCCAGTCCAGAACCACAGAACACTTGAAATCCCAGTGCCTGTATTCCCTGCCTGGAAATCTGTGTGGCTCAGGACTCACAGCAGTGACAGAAGTAGATGGCAACAAATTCAGGAGAAATTCTCTGCCATTTCATCAGAAAGGTTTAAGAAAGGTATCTGTCTGGGCACAGTGCACTTGGGGGAGCTTAGAAAAAGGCATAATTTAAGAGCAGGGTAGCTGGAGCCTGCTCTGGGTTATTCCTTCACTCCCTAAAAATCCCAGCTGAGTTTGCCAAGCTCAGTGCAGAGCCAAGCTATTAACAGTGCAAGGAGAGAAAAGCTGGGCTTGTTCCAGCCTTTAAAGTCGTGACATAAACCAGTCCTAAAGCATGAAGGGGGGGGCTAAGTCATGTGCAGAAAGATTTTTTAATTTGTCTCAAAACCACTTTAATAGAAAACATTTCTCTTTTTCACAGTGGAGAGACAGGTATTCTTTGAGTAAAGCCAGATTCATGTGCCAGGAGTGCTGTTCAGGCTTGGGAAGGTGGTTCACAGCAAATGCTACCAGGAAAATGTTAATAGTTATTCTGTGTCTCACACAGCGAAGTTCTGGAGACACTCATTAGCACTCACTGCCCCATGCAGGACCCCTGATGAGAGCAAAGCCTGATGAAAAACCCTAAACATGTACTTTAAGGTTAATAGTCAAGAAATTTAAATAAAAGAGTCACATTGGAAGGCATAATTACATCCCCACAACCTTATTACCATTCTTTCCCAAAGCCACTGCTGGAGGCAGTGACTTTTCCCAATTAAAGGGCTCACTTTGCAGCCAGCACCTCCTGCATGCTCTGCAGCACCTCTGGCCCTCCTAATGCCCATTTAATGAGGAGGTTTCCCACCATTTAGCTCTGCCAGAGTCTGTTAAAGCTGCAAAACCTCAGTTTCACAATCTGTGTGGTCAGAGCTTCTTGCATCACTTGTTTTCAGAGAGGCTCCTGTGCCCCATATGTCACCCAAGGAAGGACAGTGACACTGAACACAGGGATACCTGTGCTCCTTCCCAGCTCACTGCCTTGGAGATTCCTTTGCCATCATGACAGCACATAAACAACAAAAAAAATATCAAAAGCTCCTACTGTGCTCAAATAAGTTACATTTTTACTTTTTGTCTGATGTTTTACCAGCCAGAACATGATGCATGAGGAAGTGAGATGCTGTCTTGGGGAACAAGGGAAAGCACTGCTGCACTTAAAATCACTCTTGAAGGATTTTAAAATACTTCAAGTTTCAGCATTAAAATTTTTACTTGTATTACTGCAATCAGTATTTTTACTTCTTTCTCCATTACCTCTAAGAGATCATCTCATTATTTTGCACATCTGTGACACAAGCTTGATTTCAGCAGTTTTGTGTCACACTGCAGCAGCACCAGAGCCTGTTTTGAGAACCTCAGGCATGCAAAAGTTAAAGCTCCAAGTGCCTTGTCCTGGCAGAGCTGCCCCTAAAAGGAGGCACTCTGGGAGCTGAGAAAGGCAGTCTGAGGAACTGAAATAAAAAGTTAATTAGTAAAGATAACTTACAAAAATCCCTGCATTAGCAGAACCTGAAAATGCTTCACCAAATATCTATGAATCTCTAGAACAATGAAAGAAATCTGAATTAGCTTGTGACACATGTTAGTAAAACATACATGTGTTACTTCTAAAGCAAGGACCACGACAGCAGGGAAATCACTTGTAGCATCTCTGTCCCATGAACAGGGTATTGATTAGGAGAAGGACTGTCACAATTAAGGACAGGGTCAGCTGCTGCAGGCAGTCCATCCTTCACCATTTCAGATTAACATTAAAGGAAAAAAAAACCCAAACCAGAAAAGCAATAATGTCAGGTTGTTGAGCAATCCTGGGAGCTCACAGGGGTCGAGCACCAGGGAAGACAGTCGCCTTTTCCTCTCTGCCACCGAATGACACAAACACGGCACTGCAGCCACGTCTGCAACACGAGCTGGGGCAGGGGCTGTGTGGGGAATTCACACTGCTGTGGCTCACCTCGGCTCTGGGACACCTCCTGCTCTGCCAGTCACATGGCTCTGTCTGGAAAAGATGTGGAAAATGAGTATGGACACAGCATTTAGACACAGTATTTTGATTTTTGGATAGAAATAGGGTTGGTGGCTCCCAGGACACGCTCCCAGTGGTGTCACCAACTCACCACGTGGCTTTAGACCAATCATGTTAACTTATTCTCTGTAACACGAGTGGATGTACCCACAGGATCTGATTTTCAAGCTGAAATGTTAAACCCACATGCAGCCCTCCTGCTGCACATCCACTGCAGGTCAAACAGAACAGCTTTCTGTCCTGTTATGTACAGGTCTCACATTTAGGGCAATTAAAAACTATTTAAGCAGCAGATTTATTAATGATGTCAGGCTATTAATCACTCTGAGTGCTCACGGGTTGCAGAACAAACGAGCGTAGAATAGCCTGTCTCTCTTGCCACTTCTTGACACAAAGATGCCACAGCAGCCATCTCTGCAACGCCAGTGGCAGGCTGGGAAATAAACCCTTTAAACAAAAAAAACATAAAGACTGAAAAAAAAGGTAATTATGGGTGGATGTCCCACCCCTGGAAGTGTCCAAGGCCAGGCTGAATGGGGCCGTGAGTAGCCTGGTCTAGTGGAAGGTGTCCCTGCCCATGGCAGGGGGTGCAACGAGATGAGCTTTAAGTTCCCTTCCAATTCAAACTATTCCATGATTTTATGTCATTTAAAAGATTGTATCACGTCTCGGAAAGCAGTGTTACAAAGGTACTCGGTGCACGTGCAGACACCAAATGTACCACCACAGCACTTACTCAGTTAAAAAGATGGTCGAACGTTGCTTGGGCAGCCTTTGTGTGAACCATCACCCTTCATTTCTTCAAAAACACAATCTTTGGCACTTCATTTTTTTCTCTGCTGATGGGCCTAAGAAAGACAAATAAAAGAATGCAGTTAGTATCACAAAAATGTTAGGCCAATTGCATAACCACCCTTCTTTTGAGAAATGCATCATTTAACTGAAAACCAGAGATTTAAAATACAGTTAAAAAATATTTGCTATTTTAGTTCCTTAAAAAAAAAATATTTTCCTGAAAACCTGAACAGGCAGCAGCCTTTTAAGTTTTTTCCCCTCCTTCAATGAGTATATATTAAAATATGTACAGCTGCATTCATATATATATATATTTATTATTACATGATAGATAAAATAATAACCTTAGCCCATTCCTATAGCCGAGTTTCCGGGATTTCCCGCGCACGTGGCAGCACCTGGAGCCCCGCGGGCCGCTCCGGGCCGGGTCCAGCCGCGTGGCTGAGGGGGAGCCGCCGCACCTTCCCTCTCCCCCTCACGACCTCCCGCCGGCGCCGAGGGGGAGCGGGACGGGCCCTCACGGAGCTTCGCCACGACATGGCGCGGGATCGCGAGCCGCGCAGCGTGGCCCTGCCCCGGCGGGCGCTGCTCGGCCTGCACCGGCTTCCCGCGACCGAGGGGCCCTCAGCTTCTCGTGACCGGGCCGGGAGGGGCCGCTCCCGGACGCATTCCCGGTCTCTGTGCGGGATAACAAGGAGCTCCGCACGCTCCGCTCCGCGTCCGAAGAAAGGGCGATAGAACGTCCGCCTCCCGCTTATATAGGGCGGGAACGGGAGCGCATGCGCGGAGCGCTCGTGCCCGCAAGCGCCCTCTGCTGGGCGGGAGGACGCAGAGCAGGGAGAGGGAACACGGGACGGGACAGGACAGGACACGGAACGGGACACGGGATGGGACAGGACACGGAATGGGACACGGGATGGACATGGGCGAGCGACAGGGGGTCCTGCCCAGGGCTCTTCCTCATCATGCAGGAGAAGTCTAGGATGTCCCACGGAGACACGGGGCATTCTAGGAGATGGGTAGATATCCCTTTTCTCAGCTGCTCCCTGAAGTTCCCAGCTTCCCCATGGTGGCAAAGGTTGGGCTCCGAGTGTAACCTGGGATAAAGTGGGGATGCTCCATGCTCTCGATGCATCAGCCAGTAGGGCCCCTCCAGTCCTGCAATGCACCAGTCACCCTGCAATGTCCCGCAGGTTGGGGACACCTTTCATCCCCTTCCCTCCCATTGTGTTGACTCTCCTGGCACTACAGACTCCCCTTCCCATTTCACAACAGAAGAAACAAAAAGGATCACAGGGATAAACTCCTTTATTTGCTAAGAAGAGGCGCAAGATACAAGTGGTTTCAGGTAAGATCGAGCTCAGGAACAGGAAGGCCACAGGACCTCCGTACAACAGGGACAACCCCAAGGAGTGCAGCAGGCTCTGGTCTGGCTCCGTTTCCCCTGCATTGCTCTGGACAATTTGGTGTTGAGCAGGAGACCGTCTGTGGCTGTGACCACCATGGGATCTCTCCACAGTGCAGAGCTGGGGGTCCCTTCCACAACCAGCCCTGCTGAAAGCCAGTGCTCCCGGTGCAGAGCCAGTCCCATGGAAGTGGAGCAGGACGCCCACCACCGAGGCACTGAGCCCATCTCTGGGGCTCTAATTGCCCTCAGCTTGTCTCCTCAGCTCCTCAACAGCCTCGTTGTGCCGCCTTTTATCCTTGGCACGGATGATGGTCATCCTGAAGAGCTTGCAGTAGAGCTCCACGGCCGAGGGGCTGTCATCGTTCCCGGGGATCGGGTAGGTGATCAAAGTGGGGTTGCAGTTCGTGTCCACCACGCCCACCGTGGGGATGTTCATCTTGGCAGCATCCCGGATGGCCACGTGTGAGTGGAAGACGTTGTTGAGGCTGCTGAGGAAGATGATGAGGTCGGGCAGGCGGACACCAGCCCCGAACTGGATGTGGGCGTTGGTGAGGAGGCCGCCCTGCCAGAACCGCGTGTGCGCGTACTCGCCGCAGTCCCGCGCCAGGCTCTCGACCAGGTGGCAGAACTGGCGCTTGCGGCTGATGAAAAGGATGATGCCCTTGCGGTAGGCGATGTGGGCGGTGAAGTTGAGGGCCAGCTGGAGGTGCTGCATGGTCTGATCCAGGTCGATGATGTCCTGATCCAGGCGGCAGCCGAAGATGTAGGGCTCCATGAACCTGTGGGCGTGGAGGGAGGGCAACGTGGGGGACATGGGGACGAGGTGTGCAGGCACTGAGCACTTCTCGATGTGGTGTGGCCCCACAGGAACTGTCCCACACTCCAGCTCCTGGCAGACACCAGAGGCACTTTCTGCAGAGAACCCTCAGTGTCTGTTCCAGCTGGGCTTGGGGGACTGTGGGTCTCACACCCCCTGCAGTGCCCACATTGGGGGGTCCCTGTAAATCTGCCCTGTGTGGGCAGTCTCAGGCTCAGACTAATCTAGTGCAGCCCCCAAAGCAGACATGGTTTAAGCACTCCTGATGTCAACAAGTGCTGGATCATGAAACTGCATCACTCACCTGTGCCGACATCCCTTTTTGTGGCCCAGGTGCACCCGAGCATCAAAGAGATCTTTCAGGGTGAAGAGCTCCTTCACATTGAAATAGTCGGGGTGGTTGAGAGGCTCTGACAGCAGCTTGTCCCCCACAGCTGAGAGACGGTAAACAATTAATCACTTGTCCCCTCTTGCATTTTGGGGGGCGAGCTGGGACTGCGGAAAGGACCCCGATGCACCCACGAGCACCTGCTGCAACGGGGCGATACCTGCAGGGGCATCGCTTCTGGCCCGGACCGGGGTTGCAGGGGACCAGTGTTCAGTAGGGGAGGGAAAACACTCACCGCTGGGCCGGGTGGCCGCCGGGGCCGAGGCTGAGGCCGGGACCGGGACGGTGCTGTAGAGCCGCGGGGCTGCTGCGGGAGAGAAACACGGGGGTCACACGTGCGGGCCGGGGCGGAGCGGGCTGGGCTGGGCAGCATCCGCTCACCTGCCCGCAGGAGTCGCGGCACCGCCATGCTCCGAGCGGGGCGGGCACGGTACGGAGGGGCAGGAGCAGGAGCAGGAGGAAGGTCAGCGGCGCTTTCCGCTTCCTGCGGGGCGGAGCGGAGCGGCCCCGCTGCCTCCCCGGGGCGGAGCGCGGTGCTGCCGCTCCCCGCCCGCCGCGTCTCGTCGCCGGGCAACGCTCGGTGCCCGCGGCCCGGCGCTCTCCACCATGTCCGTCACCAGCTCCGAGCTGCCCTGCCGCTTCCTCCAGCCCGCCTTCTACCGCGGATACGGGTGAGCGCGGAGCGCGGTGCGGCCGCCCCGAGCCCCCCGTGCTCTGTCCCCGCTCTACCCTGTGCTCTCCCCCGCAGGCAGCCGGCGCCGTCGCACCCCCGGTACCGCACCACCAACCAGACCTACGGCAGCAGGGCCCCCACGGTGCACGAGCTGCCGGTAGGTGATGGATGGAGCGGCTCTCGGGATCAGCACGGACAGACTTGGGCCTCTGCGGTGTCCCCGGCTGATGAAGCCCAACGTGGCGTCCAAACTTTGCAGGTGCTGTCGATGGCGGTACTTTAAACATCTCCCCTCTTTTCTCGCCCACCCCAGACCTGCTTCCACGTCATCTCGCACAAGTTTTCGGATCATCTGGGCACGTCTGGCATGTACAGAAACAACAGCCTCAACACCTCGCTGGAGAAGAGCCACGTGACGGGCACCGACAACTTCATCACCGCGTACGAGCACCTGGACTTCCACCCCAGCTACAACCCCAGCGGCCCCTCGCACTGCAGGGACCTGGGCTAGGATGGGCAGCACGGAGCCTCTGCAGCTTCTCCTGCTGGGAAAACCACACCCTGCTGAGATGAAACCCACTAATTCAACAGAGCTAATGTTATTAGGAATAATAGAGTAATTTATGAAGATTTAATGTGGTTAATGTCAGTTCAATAGCTCATATGAGCCATTTTGCTTAGTTTATAGGCAGCATATAGAACAACATATATCCTCCTAAATTCTTCTCTGTCCACAGTCATCCTTGTGGCTCAGGTACAACATAGAATTTAAACTGCTTTTCCACTATTCAATGAATAACCAATCTTCAAGTTCTCCAGAGGTATTCATTAACCTTTTGGGTTTCTTGTAGAAAGTCCATGTTTCTTCTATCTCACAGCTACAAAGTTTTAAGGAACTACTCAAATAATGACAAGAAATCAAAGTGTTTTGTTAACTTTTATTGTAACAACTGTAGTTACAGCTAGTGAAACTGCAGCAATTGGACAATGACTGCTCTGAAGGAATGCCTTAATATTTTTAGCTTAGAAACTAGTGTTGAAGAGAAACTATTCTGTTTGTGGATGAGAAACAGTCCCGTGTTACAGCTGTAACACAGGGATAGTACCCATTAAAAATGAGCATACTATTCTAGTGTATGCTAAAAATATAAACAATGAGTGTAATACTGTGTTCAAGCACCACTGCAACTGATATTCTTCACGTGTCATAATTTGGGGCATTTGGAATAGCTGCGTGAAATCTCCCCTGCTGCAAACACACCAGTACATTGAAACAAATAAACTGGGCAGAAATAAGCCTGGAAAGTTAACTTTTAAAATATTTATCAACATATGAAAATAAATAAGCAACTTCTTTGTTCTCTGTTAATTCTCCCATTAGACTCTAGACAATACCTTGAGTTTCTTATAACTTCCCTTTCTTCTCCTGAAATGAAAAAAATAACAAAATGCTAAATTAATATAAATAGTTGTGACAATTTTACATATATTTTTATCCACAGATCTTTCTGCAGGTGGCATAATTTAGGGATAAGACTGCCTCTTAAGAAATATAAATGTAGTGAATTCTGTCACATATTTTCCACATATTTTCCCACTTCATCTGAAAACACCCACCTCTTTTCTTCCTTGCCTCAATTTCTTCCCTTTTATTCTTGAACTGAAACCAGTTCCTTTGACAAGTTTGACATGCAATGTACCTTAGTGTTCAGATGTTAGACCAAACACTCTTTTTTCTTTAAGAAATACCTGTACAAATTCAAAATACCATCATAAAGATGACACATTTTACCACACAGAATCCCCCTGAAATAGTCTCTTTCCACTCTGTATTTTGAAAGGAAGATTTTCATGTTTGCAGGTAAAATTATGTGAGGCTGAACTATCACAAATTGAAGGTTTGAAAAATTAAAAAGCTTATACATTAATAAAAGAAATGGTGGCAGGGATGGTATTTTCCTGCAGCTACATGTCAAAACACATGTTCCTAAAATAGCAGCAGAGAATGTTTATAAAAAGGTAGTTCTTGTGGTCTCCTGAGGATCCTTGAAGACTGTTGCTCCTGAAGTCACTGGGGTAAAAATAAAGCAATAAACCTATTTTCAAAGTCCTGCAAAGGCACAGAATTATCTGAGTGCTTTGGTACTGCAGCCCAGGAGGACATAACTTACCAGTAGCCATGGCACTCATGGCTATTGTCCCAGTTCCACAGATGTTCCTTGACACACATTTAGTTACAAAGGAAAGTCTCCCATTTCTCGACCGCAAACACCAGCAAAGAAAACGGCTGTAGGGGTTTTGATAAGACAAGCACCATTCTCACCTCCCAGAACAGCCACCACTTAGTTTTGCCCGTGTACTTAAAGATTCTTCTTCATTTTTTTGTTATAAATGAGTTAAGTAAATCCTCAGAATAAAGGCAGGAAGGGAAAAAAGGGACCACACAAATCCCACTCACGCAAGACGATGACATAAATCATTGGAGCACTCTGGTTTCACAGTCCATGGGCAGAAGCCCATTTATTAAACATTATAAACTCAGCAATGTACACCATCTCCTATATACAAATCAAGTTTATCAATTTAAAAAAAGTGCTGTTTGAAATCAGGTTTTATTTAAAGCACAAGGTAACTGGAATTGCATCTCAACTGGAAGTGAATGGGTTCACGAGTTGTACCGAGGACACAGACACAGCGACAGGGGCACGAGACACCTTTTAAGTCTTAATGTTGATTTACTGAAAACTTTTGAGAAGAAACATTCAGCTTTTTATACAAACAGTACATAGTGCTTTCACCATCTCTAGGAAAATTAAGTATACAGTTTAATCCTTTTAAAGCAAGGTATTCAGAAAACTTCTATTTTAAAATACCAGCTTATTGACCTATTCCAAACAAAAGGCCCAAATCCTGCAAGGGAATCAAGGCAGACCAAAGGATAAGCCTATGCAGAGGGACTGCAGGCACTGGGCTAAGTAAGAAACACTTTGCCAAGGTATCCTACCACACAATGGAGATGATTTAACACACTGATCTTTTAAACAACCCGACCAACCAATGCAAGGACTACAAAAAGGCGCCAGACAGTAAGAAATGTCAAGTGAGCACTATAAACATGTTTAAAATGTATCTGCACAACAGTATAAACACACCAAGGATGTAGTTTATTTCTCTACATGCCACAGTTACTCGTTCTACTCTATGCTACGCTGCATTTTGCCACTATTCTGCATCACACCAGGGACACCACGCCATACTGGATCCGCTCTTGTCTGCTTTTGCTCCAGTTTGCAATTTTAAGGCCAGCCTTGAGGAAGACTGAAGTGACTGAGAAACAAAGCAGTGCTAAGAGGTGGTTTGGCTGAGAGAAGTTCTGTAGGAGACTAGACAGAGAGTGTCAGATCAACTCACAAGGACAAGATGCAAGAACAAACTCCTCAAAGGACTTCACTACACACAAATGAAAGAACAACCAACAGCTCCAGTTCACACTTTTTTGAATTTTTAGTGAAACCAGTGTGAGGGCACTTCTCTTTTTTGTGATATGAATGTGCTACTTCAATTCCATTTAAAGTCAGTACGAATAAAAACATAGTAGTGAAAAATTGCTTTATTCTGGCTGTTGGAGGCAGAGAAAGAGCCAGTATGAAAGAACAGTGCTGAAAATATCCGTGGCTTTTACGTTGGGACTTCCTATAGCAACCCCAGCTTTGCTCTATTGCACAAAAACTGTCAGTGAAAAGTTCACAGAAGTGTAACATATTAGAAACCACTTTTCAAAAGGGAAAGTAAGGGCACTCAGTTCCAGAAAGTCCATTCAGGAAACCAAAAGCCATCTCTGGGTAACTGCAGGGCATCAATTGAGAATAATGAGGAATTGTTTCAGCCTTGCAGGCCCAAGAGTACATAAATCCAGAGAAATCCAGCGAAATCATGTTGTCTTAACAGACAATGCTCCTTCACTTGTCTCAGACTGCAATTGTGCTTGGAATCATATGCTAGCAGAAGGTTTGGGGTATTCAAAAGGACTTCCAGCAGCTGCTGAGATCACTTTACACAGGACGTGCAGACAGACTGATCCACTTTACCTGAATTTGCATTGGTATCTTCCAGGCTGGATCTCCACAGCCACAGCTGTGCTGGCTGTGCCAGAGTTCTGCTTAGGGAACAAGCCCCTCAGTGCTCAGGGTGGGACAGCTGGGAACCCAGCAAAACCACGTGACACAGGATTGTTCTAAGGCAGCTGGAATGTGACCAGTGTCAGGTAACCTGCATTGCCATCCAAGGCTGTGTTTTCCTGGGATCTCTAAACAGGTTGCCAAATATATTCTGTGCGCAAACAGGATTCCCTTTGATAGGTGATTAGAGGCCTCATAATTTAAAGTGTGATTAGCCAGTATCTTATCTACAGTAACTACAGGTTCCTGTAGTAATGCAAACCCTAAAAATCATTATAAAAAATATTTCCTTAGAGCACTTTAAATAATTTACAAAATTCTACAAAAACTATGTATGTTTATCCCTGTTAAATAGAAGCATTTTCACATTAGTGTGTGTATGACATACCAGCATCTCCCACTGTCTGTCCTCTCCCGTCTCAAGTTTTATCAAGGTAATTACCACAACAGATATTTTCTAAAGACTGTTACTGTAAAAAAAGTGTACTTACATATTTGAAACCTTTTTTTCCAAGAGGGAATCTGGGCAGTTCCCTGCAGGTAGGTCAGTAAAGTTTGCACAGGTTTTGGCTAAAACCTCCTGCCCTTGGTGCAGTTCACTAGCAGTTTCTCTGTTCTGCAGGACAGGTATTTTTCCTTCCATATTGGAGCTGGATACCTGAATTTCTTCCTGCCTGTCAGCTTTTTCTTCCTTATTGCACATCTGCACACTGTTATGTGCACATGCTCCTTCACTAGTTCTATCCACTGCCACTGCTGTCACACTTAATTCCTGCTGTGGGCAAGCTAAACTTGGATCTGGCCTCTTGTCCAGGTGGTTATTCCCTCCCTTACTGCATGCCTGTGCACTCTGCTGAGCTGTGTCTCTGCTAATTTTATCTGCTTTGCCTGCTGCCACACCATGCTCAGGGTGTGGGGGATCTACATTTGAATCAGCCCAGCTGCCTTTGTGGGTATCTCCTTCCTCAATCCACATCTGTGTGTTCTCAGCTTTGGATGTTCCTCTGCAAACCTTATCTGCTTTTACTGCTGCCACGCTCTGTTCCCGAGGGGGGAGGCTCGACTGAGAACGTGACTGATCTCCTGAAGCATCAGCCTTTCTGCAACCCTCAGCTTCCTCTTTGATACACAAAGGAGCAGCCTCAGCTCTTGCACAGGTTTCTGCTACACGGGGACTTGAAACTCCCACAGTGACTTTCTGAGAAGAATTGGATGCTTTTATTGCTGTTGTACTCTCCCCACTAAATTCACCTTTTGGCAAGGAGTTAAGTACATCTGTATCCTGGGAAGCTGCCTCCATTCCCATTGTGCTGTTCTGGGCAAGCAAACCCTCTGCTTTCTGCATTTTGTTCAAAAGCATTGATTTCTTCCTGTCCCGGGCATATTTTAGACCTGCAATAAATTTACTGGAAATTTTTAGGTGAAAGGTGTTCTTTCTTTTAGATCTGGGCTTTGCATTCATTACCTTTCGTACTTTACAACCTTCATTTTTGCTGGGTTTAGGTGGCTCTGTTTTGCAGACATTCTTTTTACCTGTTGCATTTCCAGGTAACTCACCACCAGCACCACCTTTAACCCCCCTAACTCCTTGCTTAGCTTTTGACTGACCAGTAGCATGAGCATTCTCTGCAGAGGAAGCACATTTCCCACTGCTATGTAACATTGCACTTTTCCCTTCCATTCCCTGGGAGTTCTTCAACTCCTCAGTTTGCTGAGGTATCTCAGTTTTTTTACTCTGACCTGGCACTGGGTTGATCTCATTTTCCACCGGCTGCTGCTTCGCTTTTCCTTTATTATCAGTTTGTTTGGTCACCCTAAATAGGTCCAGAGCTGCATCGTCTTTTTGTACCTCTGAATTGCTTGCAGAGTCTTTGGCCTTTTCTGCCAAAAACTTCCTAATTTCTTGCTCGATGCTGTCATCACTGTCCACTGAGCTGCTGTCATCAGTGTCAGACACAGCTGGCAAAGTACATTTTCTGTTTTTAGCCACCCGCTGGTTTGAAACTTGTTTAGGTTTATTTCCTTTTTTAAGCTGTAAGTTAAACTCCAAGTTTTTCACAGTTTCTGGTTTCTCATTGGGAAGTTTGATGTTGTCTGGAGGGTTCCTCACTGCACTCTCTCTCACAGCTTTCCTGGGTTTTGAGAGGCAGCTTTTCAGCAGTGCAGGACTTTTACATTTCCACTCATTTTGTTGAAGGCTACTGAAATCATCCAGCAGCCGAGTTTCTGTCTCACTGAACCTGACTCTCTTCTTGCACTGAGATTTCTGGTCCTTGGACTTCTTCTTTAACTTCCTTTTTGAACGCAGAAGGTCCTTGATAGCACTGTCAAGGTCCTCGTCACTGTCCAGAGAACTGCTCTCATCACCCGACCCCTCCCTCTCTGGAGTTTGGGTGGTACTTTTTAGAAGTTTTCTTGTGCTATTCTGAACCTGCAGAAAAGGGTTTACAGAGTCCAAGGCCACACAGCTGCCATCAGAGCCAGACAGTCTGGGAGACACCAGCTGCTGCTGCCTTGTCTCTTTACTGCTGAGGCTCTGAGCATCACAGGGTTCTGTGGGGCTGCTCAGGGCACACTCCTCTCGGCACATGGGAAACTTTGAATAGTTACCTGGTTGGGCAAGTCCCATCTCCAGCTGTTCACGTGTCTTTGATGGACCTTGTTTTGTTCTTCTGCCTTCCCTTTTAAGTCTCTTTTTAGGACTCAGTGATAGCTTCAGTGTTTTGGGAAGAGAAGGCTCAAGGGTACCGGTGAGGCTGTTTTGATCAGAAGGCAAAGGCATCTGGATTGAGTGTGACAGGCTTGGGGGCTTTGCTCCAAGGTTTTCTGACTGTGCTTTCAGAGCCAAAAAGGCTCTGATTTCTTGCTCTATACTGTCATCACTGTCCACAAGGCTGCTGTCACTTTCACAACGGGAGGAGGAGAGAAGCTGAGGAGAAAAGAAGGAATCTGCAGCCAGCGATTTATTGTCACTTCCCATTTGGGATGGCATGATTGTTTTGGAAATATCAAGGATAGCTTCTGCACACATGAGTTCTGCAGATGTATCTGCTCTGCAAGAGGCCTGCAATGTGAGCTCACAAGCAGCAATCTTGTTTTCTGGAAGCGCAAAATGTCTGGCTTTTTTCAGTGGTTTAAACAGCTTGTTAAAGTCATTGCTGGTGCTTTCTAATCCTGCTGACTTGGAATTAATTTCTTTTCTCTTGTTGCTTGTAGG
This sequence comes from Myrmophylax atrothorax, assembly GCA_026770055.1. Classification (NCBI taxonomy): domain Eukaryota; kingdom Metazoa; phylum Chordata; class Aves; order Passeriformes; family Thamnophilidae; genus Myrmophylax; species Myrmophylax atrothorax. Next base: position 8,723,026 of record JAOXXN010000220.1, on the reverse strand, counting down.
GTTTTTATGGATTTCTGGCGAGGCACTTTTTGTGGAGCTAATTGTCAGGCTGGCAGAAATGTCTGCCATACCCTTTGGATCAAATTGTTCCCTCTGCAAAGGGACACAGTCTGCTGCATGACCTGTCTCTTTCCTGATTTTCTCCAGCTGGTAAAGCTGAATGGCTTCTTCAATGCCATCATCGCTGCTCGAGTCAGATGTGTGCACGCTCTCGTTGGTAAGTGCTTCCCTTGGCTCCCAGTAATGAGCTCCACTTCCCTCATTCTGCTCCATGAGCCAAGGCTGGCTGGCAGTGGCCATTTCTAGATATGCTTGGTTCACCTGGCTGAAATCACTGGGCTCTGCTTGGATTTTTGACTGCAAACACTTGGACTGTGTGCTGGATTTCTGCAGCTTGGGATGGTGTCTCAGGAGCAGCGCGTTACAACCTTGCTTTAGAGCACCACAGTTCATTCTGTTCGTTGGTTCTTTGTTGCATTTCAGGACAGATCTCACACGGGAATCTTTTTTCTCCATCTCTGTAACACATTTACTAATTTCTTGCTGCTTCTTCTCATTCAAGAACTGCACTATTTCAGCCTGTATGCTCTGTTCAAAAGAGTCATCGCTGCTGATGCTCTGAGGGGAAGCAGGCTGGAGCCTTTTCCCAATTCCCAGGTGGTCTGACAGGTACTCCTCCGAGAGCATCTCGGCTTTAAATTTCACAGGGAGGAGGTCACCAGCCACTTTGTTCTGTGAGAATTCTCTTTTAAACCTTTTGTCTCTGCTTGTGTTCTCAGGACGCTCTGTATTCCTTGGCAAGGACTGGTCACTTTTGCTTTTTGCTTTCAAGTACTCTTGGATGGCCTCCTCTATACCTCGGTCCACAGAATCATCGCTGTCAGAATCGAGCAGGAGAGTCCCAAACTCCACGTTCTCTTCCACTTCAGTGTCATCTGAATCATCAGGGCATCCACACCTGGTATATGGAGGTTGCTTCCGCAGCAGGGCGGTGCTGGGTGTGACTCTGGTACTGGTGCCTTTTTCTCTCTTCTGTTTCTTCTGCATAATAAAGCCACACTCATTGTTCATACCCAGGGCAGACTCTTGACTCTGCAGGTTGTTTATGATCATCTGAACTTTTGCACTTACAGAGGTTCTCGTGATGTCCCCGTCAGATTCAGGGAAGCAAACGGGATACCTACAATTCCTTGCTTGTCCAAAGGACTCCCATTTTGTCTGAAGAGCTACCAAAGGAGGAGCATTCATAAGGAACATTCTAGCAGGCAACAGCAGAGTCCACGATGGAACAGTTTTTCAGACTGGTCTCTCTTCCATCCTACAAGAAAAGAAAAGGAAAATATTTATTATTATTCATGTACCTTCTACAAGTTCCATGTGATAATCCCGGTAACACAAACTGCAAATTATTAAGACTCAGAACTACTGTGCCAGACAATCACAGAGTCAACATCACTTAAACAGGTAAATCAGTCACTACTGCCATTAGGGCTAAGACAGAGCTCACATCATTTGTGGTTTGCAGTATTTTCTGGCACAATCACAATCCAATTCAATTAATTACCTCCACTTCTGAAACTCTGAAACTCTTTCTGTACTTTCCACTCTCTTTTGCACATGCTCTTGAACAACCATGTATTGCCCAGACCCACAGAGAACCACCCTGGTGATACTCAGTTCACAAGTGTGTGCAATTCCCTTCGGCATCAAAGCTGTCTGAAGTATTTTGCAGGGAACTTTGTGGCAAGAGAGAAAGAATTTTAAGGAAATCATTCACAGCAAAGTGGAATTGGTGAGAGTGGAGTACCCAGCAAAATATTCTGCTCCCTGTTTCCTTTGGCATAACTACCCTTTTTAAGGGACTCTTGCCATGCACAGCTCAGCTTTTTGGTTTTGCAACAAAAGCAACGTTGGCTGTGCCCACTTGGTACAGGATGGGTGGATGTGGAGCAAGTTGGACCATGATCTGAGGTGGTGGGGGACAAGCCAACTCTTACTCAAAGAGTAACTGTGCTAGCAGGAGGCTGGACTCTGAAAAAGTCAGAATATTCTGTTATTCTGTGAAAACAATATCCCCAAACAGCTTTTACTAGTTCTGGCTTGACATTAAACACACACAGCTGAGGGACCTGGGGCAGCTCAGAATGAAGGAAAGGGAACTTATTTCTTCCTGAAACACACTATCCAGCAATAACCCCAAGACATCAATCATCTGGCCTCACCGCAGGATAAAAGCTCTTGGCAAGCACAGACCTTTAGGAGTGTGCAAAAGCAGGACGGAGACTATGAACTATTCTTTGTGTTAGAGTAGAAACCCCAGACAGAACAAAGCTTTGTTCTGTGGAAGAGTGAAAAAGCCATCCAGAAAACTCCAGATAATACCCCGAAGAGTTCACCACCTCCACATGGTCTCATGATGGCTGAAGGTTTCACCTGCAGCACCCTTTGGTAGGATTAAAAACCAGCATCTGGTTGACACAAGGCAGACAGTAATTCCCAAAAAACTACAGCAGTTGGGTGGTTCTTCAAGCCCAGACTCCACACAATCACAGTGAGCCCTGACTGGAGAGCAGCACTGGACTCTGCCAACCTACACGGACACACACTCT
>JAOXXN010000220.1:8692895-8707877 GCA_026770055.1 Myrmophylax atrothorax | reverse complement strand
TTTCTTTCAAGTGAAGAAAATGCTGAGCGAGATTGTTGCCACAAGCTCCCAGGACATTTTCATTGATCCAAATCAAAGAGCAAGCATCAAAAAAGCGCCGGGTGACGTTGTGGATGTATTTTAATTATGAAAAATGTTGCAAGCAGCTTAAAGAAAGCAAGTGCCTCACGAGAGGAAAAGCATTTCACTTCTTTGCTCTCAGAAAACACTTTTTCTCATTATCCAAGTACTGAAAACGTGTGCTCCTCAGGGGCAAGGACCGTGCTGGCCTCTCCAAGCTCGCACCGAGTGCAACATCAACACAGTTGTATTGAAGTGCCCAGAGATTTTTCTCCACTGCACTAATTGCCATTCCACCCTGGACTTTTCCCACCCCCTGTGCAAACACAGGTAAAAACTGCAGTGCTGCTGTTGCTTTGCTGCTCCAGCAATGCTCAGCACTCCTGTAAAAAGCTCCTGTTTAGGTGTCTTCTTTGAGAAACACTTTTTAGTCGGCTTTCAGAAGCATTTGGAAAGCTGTTTTTCTTTGTATCAACAGCTGTGGATGCAGCTGCTCTGTTCCTCTTGCTGCTCCCTGTCCTGTCTGCGTTTCAAAGTTGGGATAAACCCTCAGCTCCTGATGATTCAGACCCTTCCCTTCCCTTTGCTGGTCCCTGGGGAACATTGGCCTCAGTGGTGACACGGGCTGGCAGCGGTGGCTACGCTGGCTGGAGGCACAGCCCAAAGCAGTGATGGGCTCAGGACTGGGATCATCTCCAGGTGATCCACCTCTCCCTGGCACTGCCCGTTTGTGGCTCCTGTTTCACAGAGGTTGCTGGCTCTGGGAAGAATGCCTGTCTCAGCAAAGCTATCAAATCTTTCTCCCCTGGTGAGTGACACGCTCCTGCCTGAGAAAATCAGATTAGGGTGTCTTTTATCCGTGACGGCTCGAACTGCTGCCGCTGCTTGTTTTAGGGAAGGAGTCTTGTAGATGGAGACAATCCTATCGACCTTTTTCCCTGGAAGATGATGTTAGAGCTGGGCACTATAGACATGTGAGAAGGTGCTTTAAACCTGGTCACCCTCTCACCCACGGGGCCATCACTGCAGACTTGAGGGGCATCTGTGGGGTGAACTAAAAAGACCCACTAGCCCCCCCAGGGAGAAACACAAGGATGACTTGAGTGTGGATTTGTTACAGCCCAAGACAGGCTGAGTGGGCCCAGGGAAGGAGTTCTGGGTTTCTCTGGTGAGGGAGGGATGCAGCACATGGCGCCGCGGCTCCCGGCAGATGGTACAGCCATCTCAGTGCACTTGATGGGATGGTGGGAGAAGTTATTATGAAAGACTGCTGTGACATTCACAGCACAGATCTGCCAAATGGTGTCTCAGGGAGATGGAAGGAGCACGCTGTGATGCTGCATAAATTGGTGCAGAGATATATCTGGGGCTGGGATTCATGGCAGGGTGGAGACAAGCCTTTGGCTGACTGTGGAATGGGGTGTTCAGCCAGTGCCCTCAGGGAGGCAGTTTGTGTCCTGGTGGATGCCTTTTGCTGTTGGGATGTTCATCATTTCTGAAATCTGGTCCTGGGGCAGTGTTTCAGATAAATGCAGTGTCCCCTTCCATGTCCTCTCCCAGTGTCCCCCTCCCAGTTTTCAGTCGCATGGACCCTCGCCTATGCTCTGTCCCAGCTGCGGCTGAAGGTCCCACAGAGCCACATGAACACTCCACCCTGTGGGCTCATCCTGGGGCAGCAAGGGCTTCCCATCCCAGACCAGGATCCATCACCACCTGCCCTGCAAGCCTGAGTCAGAAGATAGCTGTGCTCTTGCTTTCTCTCTGTGTGGAGTCACTGCCTCCTGGAGATATCATTCCTGATTTTTGGACAGAAAGCAAAACAATATTCAGAAAATCCCATCCCAGCAAGAAGATGGACCAGCTTAGATGTAGGTGAGATTTATTTACCAATAAATGTGATCAGGGCATGAGCAAGTTGTGCCCTTAGTGGGACTTTTCTCACTGACACAGCAGAAGCAGGAGGGTCCATCCCTGAGCTGCCCTGTGCTGCCTTGCTGAGCTCCACGGTGCAGGGGTGGCTGGGACAGTCTCCCCGTGGCAAAGGAGGGGTGTTCCCAGCTGGATGTGTGCCCTCACTGTGGTGTTTTGGCAGCCAGGAAGCATCAACCTGGGAGTGGAAGCTCCCCCTGTTCCCATAAACAGCCAACAAAAATGAACGCCCACGAGGACGACATTCATACCTACAAATTATCTGTGCTGTGGAGCTGCAATTAAACAAACCTCCTCCAGTGTGATGGGAAACCTGTGCATCTCCCACCCCGTCCTGTCCCTGTCCTTGTTCCTGTGCCAGCTCCTCTGTCTCCTGAGCTCCTTGTTCCTTCTCCAGGATGGTGCTGCTGACTCCTCTAAGCAGCACAAGGGGATGTTGTGCATGCTTTCAGCTGCTGTGTGTGGGTGTTTCTAATTCCCTGGGGGTTTTTCTGAGGGTGAGTAGGAAGGAATCTGTTCTGCAGGTTGCAATTCCCTAGATCTACAGCCATGAAGTAAGATATAAAAGAGCCTGATCCTGCCCTGACAGCCAGAGACCCACCAGCTTGAGGAAGGAGACAGAGGGAAAACAACCATGTGTGTAGGACCAGGGCTGATCCTACACCATTTGCTCATCCCAGTGGGAAGACCCCAAGTTCTGACCATTGGCCACCTTCCAGCAAACACCTACTGACAGCTCCCGAGTGGTGACATCTGCTGTCCCCAGCCCAGGGTACCCAAAATGTCTCTCTGCTCCAAAACCCCAAAGGAGGAGATGGGGATGGGAGGTCTCAGTGGAGCATGTGGCAATGTGGGACTGTGGGAGCTCAGGGAACCCTGGAACCCCCCAGAGTGAGATGGGAGCCTGGCTCCCTTGGGCTGCCCAGTGCCAGTGAGGCGGAGCTCCCCCAGAGTCCCCTCACCTTTTGAGGGATCCTTTTCTCCCTCCTCAAATATCTGGCAGTGGTGGGAGACCCTCAGGACACCCCAAATCAGCTCAGTGAGTGCTCCCGGGGGCATTGCAGGGAAAAGACCATTTGGGTCCAAGCTCATTCGCTCATTGCAGGCTTTTGGGAAGAAATAATTAGCTCCCTGTTCTTCACCAGGAGCTTCTCCCCCTCCATGCCCTCTCATGCCAGGATGATGTGTCATCACAAGAAGCTGCAGGATCATTTCCATAAGATAAAAAAATTAAATAGCTCCTATTCATCACTGGGCTTTGTGCTAATAGCCCGTGCTCTTTAAAGCAGGAGCACGGCCCGGGCTGTTCCCGCTTCCGTCTTGTGCGATAAAGGATCTCTGCAATTCTGTAATAACCTCTTTCATCTGACACCCTCAAAGTGCTTTTGGACATAAATTAATTAAGCCTCACAACACCCCATTGAGTTCAAGCTCACCCAAGGGTTTTCATCATGTGTTCCAACAATTCACTGCATCTTTGTGGAGCCGGTTTTTGGCAGCCCAAGGGTCATGTCCAGCTGGGGAATGAGTGGGACCTGTGCAATTATTTCTGCCACATGTTGGCTGCTCCTGCAAGGCTGGGCTGCCCTCAGGGTTAATCAGAGATCCATTGAATGGTTTGGGTTGGAAAGGACCTTAAAGGTCATCTATTTCCCAAGCCCTCCCATGGGCAGGGACACTTTCCACTAGACCAGGTTGTTCCAAGCCCAGTCCAACCTGGCCTTGGACACTTCCAGGGATGGGGCAGCCACAGCTTCTCTGAGCAACCTCTGCCAGGGCCTCCCCACCCTCACAGGGAAGAATTTCTTCCTAACACCTGTGTCAAACCTACTCTCTGTCAGAAAGGCTGACAAGGCTTTTGCAGGATTTGGGCTGTGGAAGAATTTGTCTGTGCTGTGAGAGGAGAGGGGGAAGCAGGAGCTGCTGGTGCAGAGCCTGTGGTGCTGGGGATGCAGAGTGGCTCATCAGTGGTTCAGAGTCCTAATTATATCTTTTTAACGAGCACCCACACCGTTATCAGGGGTTCCTCTGGGGCTAAGCAGCAATCCAGGTTCTTTTAATTACTTCTGACTCTTAATTTTCATGTCTGTGCTAATCCTTGTAGTTCCCCTTCCTCACTTGATGCAAAGGCCTCATTACTAGGAAATTCTTCCTCCTCTGTTCCTTGCACAAGCTTTTTTCTCTTTTTTCCCCCTAGGTCTTCCAGAAAGAAATGGAGCAGGTAAAATCTGCCACCTTACACTCTCTAAAGACAGGTAGTTAGGTTGGGAAGGTTTAAGTTTCTGGAGGAAGCACGGGAAGGTGGTTGGGATGGGGAGTCCACCTCCCACTTTCACAGACACTGGAGCTGAGAGGAAGCCAAGCCTGGAGGCATCATGAGAATCAGGGACAGTGAGCACTGTCAGTGTTCAGCCCCACTCCCAGCACAGGGGCTGCTCCTCATGCACAGACACACCTTACCCAGGAGCTTCTGGCACCTTTCCAAGGTGGGAATTGTAGCAGTTTGGGGTCCTGATGGTCCCTGAACACTGGCTTTGCTGCTGGTGGGGAGTGGTGAGAGCTACCCCAAATGTGCCATCGTGCTTTTCCCCATCCCTGCCTCCTCCATGCAGGGACAGGCAGCCTGCGGCAGGTCTGGCAGCTGCCAGGGCTTGACTCAAAGAGCACAAGTGTCTCAGAGAGGTGTTAGTTCCGTTTTTGGATTGTTCTGGCCAGGGAGGGGGCACTGACAGAGACATGAAAGCCTGGAGGCTCTTCAGAAGGATGGAGAAGAGGAGGATTCTTGCTGGGAGAGACAGCCCAGGCTCTTAGCGTTGCCCCAGACGTCTTTGAAAGCAGACTGGGAAAGCGTTTGATCTTCAACCAAGTCCTCGATGTTTCTGTGGTTGGGGTGAGACCTCTCCTGCCTGTGGTGCCTTGAAGTCACCGCTTGGGAATCCCTGCTCCAGGAGGAGGTTTTTAACTCCCCTCTTGAGGCCTGACCTTCACAGGAGGGTCCTGGGCAGCCCTTGGAGGGGGAAAAGTCTCTGGGGGCATTTCTGTTGCTGGCACCACAGTGGGAGGACAGAGGTGGTGGCTACCACCAGCTCCAGCACTGCTGGAAGGGCAGCAGGGGCTGGAGGGGCTCTATGTGTCCCCCGCTCAGTGTCCCAAGTGCTTCTGCAGGTCCCTGCAGGGCAGTGAGCAGGATGGTGACAATGCCAGTGGTCCCAGTCTTAGAAAAATGGACCAACCCAGCTCCAGGGGTAGAGCCTGCTCTGGGTGGTCAGGGGAAACTGAGGCCCAGAGATGATCTGAGCCTTGCAAACACTTCACTCATGCACTTAAGCACGTGCTCAAGTTAAGCTGGAGCCTGGTTGTTCCACACCCGAGCTGGTCTCCCCCATACTCTGATGTTTCTGTAGTTTTTTTCCCTTCACTGGAGCAAAAACGTTTTCAAAAGTGGGACTCAGGCCTTGAAGTGACACATAATTGAATGTGGTAATTAAAGGCACAGCCAAGCGCTGGGTGAAAAAAGGAAAAATAAAGGAAAAGTGCTAGTTGCAATTTTACAATTTAATTAGGTTCACTTTCTCTCATAGTGGGGAGGTGGCAGGCAAACCCCGGAGGCACACGGGACTTTCTGATGTTGCTGAGATCCAGCTTTCCCAAGGATAACTGCGCAATTCTGCCACACATTAAAAGGCAGAGATTAGCAAAAGGCTTTTTTAATATATTTTTCCTCCCCCACCGGAGAAGGGGAGAGCTTCCTGAAGCAGAAGCTTTCAATAATTAAAAAAGCAAAAAGGAAAAAATAATAAGTGTTGATATGGTAAGTATATGAAAATAGATCTCTGCTGACTTTCCCACTCTGAGATGTCGTCAACTGGCAGTATTTTAAGTTTCTCTAATAAGAGAGCTCCAGTTGGTGGCTCTGGCAGCACTGGGGGTGGGAAGCTCTGATTTGTGGGAAGGATGTGCAGGGATTGTGTGTCCCCAGAGCCACCTGGGCAGTGGGTTGAAGCTGGGGGTTCAGTGCCAGCCTTGCAGAGGGACTTTGGGGTGGCAGCTTGGCTTTTGTGGGGCACAGCCCAGCCTGGGGTGAGAGGCACCCTTGGCAGAGCAGCTCTGACTGCTGTGCTTTGGCATCGGAGTATTCTCACTTGTATAAATTATATAAATCATCCCCCTGGATGAGGGAGTGTGCACATAAATATGTAGATTCAGGCTCCAGCCCTCATGACTTATTCACCAGCAGCATCATATTGTTTCTAACTTTGGAGCAGTTCCTGGAAACTGTTCGTTCTTCAAATTAAAAAAAGATATATGGGCGCTGCTGGAGCGGCCGCGTGTTCTCCTGGAAGTGCTGGGTTTGCTGGGACGGGCTGAGCAGCAGCAGTTGTTGCCTCCCACAGGCTCAGATTCATCCAAGGGGCTCACACCCACCTTGGGAAGGGAAGGAAGAACTGTCTGGATGTGGAATGGGAGTTAGCAGAGTCCTTCCCTGGCTGTGTCCCCTTTTCACAAGGCAGTGCCTCTCCTGCCTGCGCAGGCAACCCCTGCCCTAAACCTCCAGCTTGCAAAGAAGTGGGTGGAAATCTTCACTTTTGCACTAACCTCAGTTCTCCTTCACCTGAAGAACCCTTGAGGTGGATCTCAGCTGATCCAGGTGCTTTTTCCACATCTCCATGCCTGATGCTCGTGGTGCCGCAGGGTCCAAGTGATGCTTCACTCTGAAAGAGTGGGTTTAGATTGGATATTAGGAAGAAATTCTTCCCTGTGGGGGTGGGCAGGCCCTGGGTTGCCCAGGGAAACTGTGGCTGCCTCATCCCTGGGAGTGTCCAAGGTCAGGTTGGACTGGGCTTGGAACAACCTGGTCTAGTGGAAGGTGTCCTGCCCATGGCATGGGATTGAAAGTAAATAATCTCTAAGGTGCCTTCCAACTCAAATCATTCTGTGATTCTGATTCCATGCTCACCACTAAACTCACCTTCCATTTTACTACATTTCCCTGAGATCAGGACATGAAGGGGCAGTGGCAGCAACATCCAGCCTTCAAGCAAGGTGGTTTCACCTGAAATAGGTGGATGAGCATCCTCTGCTGCTCCTGCTGTGCAGGACCATCACCCAATAGATGAGCAGCCCCAATAAGGATTAACAGCAGCAGTTGTGCATCCCAAAATATCCTGCTTAATAGACTCAGTCAAGAAACTGTTGTCCTAACTGGTTGGGAGCGAGGAGCGTGGAGGCAGTAACAATGTGGACATGCCATTTGCGCAGGAATTATGGCTCGCCGAGATTTATCGGAGAGCTGAAATTGCTGTTAATAAAACACAGTTTTGCTGGTGCAAGGGAAATTGGTTTTAGCACAGGCTGAGGGATCCAAGTAGAATATTCCAGGTATCATCTCCAGTGCAGCAGGAAAATGAGCTTCCTGGTTTTGGCAAGGCCAGTAAGGTTGGATCCTTCACCCTGTTGTAAAGGGTTGGGAGGAGACCCTGAATAAAGGGCTTCCCCTCCCAGACTGCTGCTGGCTCCCAACAATCACTTCATTCCTTCACGCTCCACTTTGCCAGCCCTTAAAGCTGCATTATGTTTTCAATGTATTTTAAATTTCTTTCCAATCCTAAAAGCTCCCTGAGAAGATCTCCTGTCCACAGCTCCTACCAAGTTGCCTGGTTTCCTCCCAGATTTCTTTCCCCGTGGGAAAGCTGGGCTGTTCCTCGTAACTCCATGCTGCTTTCATGAGCTGAGAGAGACGAGCACAAGTAAAGCACCAATAAACACCCCATCCTGTCATTCCTCCAGTGCAACTGTGTTATTTTCCTCCCAAACCCACGTGCCTTGTGCATTCAGGGGAGCGGGTGCTATACAAAATGCCGCAATTTAATTTGGGAATCATTCTGCTCAGAGAAACCGCAGAAGAGGAGAGTGGAGATCTCTGGCATCAATAAACCATGACACGTTGGGAATTTCACAGCTCTCCATAGCACATTGTATGGCTCAGGATGGATGTGGGCATCCCTCATCCCTGCCCCATCTGCAGCGGGACCCTTGCACGGAGGGGCGTGAAATGGCAGATTAATATTTATTAAGTTTGTTTTCTTAAGAGGCAAACATTTGCTGATGTGTTCTTGGCAAATCTAGGACATTAATTACTGGGCACCAGAGCACTGGAGTGCTGTAATCCACTCTCCACCTCAGCAAGTCCCTGCTCTCATATCTGCTAAGCCACTACTTGGAGGACAGCCCACATGCAGAGCATCTCACAGGAGCTGGATGGAGCTTTGGGGCTGCCTGTGGGAAAGCACCATCCCAGGAGGTGCCAGGCTCTATTTACGGCCCCAACCCTTCAGTGGGACTTTCTGCTGTCCTCAGCCTTGTGGTGGCCCTGGAAAGCCCAAGGCACTGAGCCTTTGTGGGCTTTTCTGCTCCTCTGCAAAGTGGGGTCTTTCCCTGGGGAGAGACAAGGATGGGATCAGTCCTGGGAATGGACCCAGACCAGGGTCTGGGGACCCCCAGGATTTGCTGCCATCTCCCCTCCTGAGGGTGTCAGAGGAGCTGAGCAGGCAGCACTGACAGCAGTGCCCAGGAGATTGCTGGAAAATTTTAAAGCAGAGAAAAGGCCACATTTCCCCTCCCCTCCTTGTGGAGATTAAACCAGAGATTGAGCCGCTCCAGAGAGCTGAGCAGCCCTTGTCACCACCACCGGAATAGCAATGACTGTGAGAGATAATTAGTTGAGCTTCTCCAATCCTGACAATTAATTGAACCCCTCCAACCCTTATAATTAACTCGAGCCCCTCCAACCTTGGTAATTGACTGAGTTCCTTCAACCCCAATAATCAACCAAGCCCCTCTAACCCTGATAAACAACTGAGCCTCTCCAACCCTGATGTTCAGCAGAACCCCCCCAGACCTGCATGGGGGTTACTCCAGAAGCTCCTCATCCAAATGGGATGATGGGCAGCACAGAGGGTCCCAAGGAGCTGCTGGCCTGTTTCCCTGGCTCTTCCCACACCCGGGCCCCCCTGCACCAGCCAGGCCCAAGCTCCTTCCTGACAAAGCCATCACAGTCCAGGAGCAGCAGCCTTGTGCTGGCTCCACTTGGTTGGAGGGGGTTTAGCAAAGCCCTAAGAGGATCGTGCGGAATTTTTCCCCGTGATATTCATGTCTAACAAGAACTGGCAGCTTTTTTATTTTCTGCTCTCCCAGGCTTTTCCAGAGGATTTCCTCCCCTCATCCTGCAAGGGCTTTCAGCAGGTTTCTTAAGTTTTATTGCTTTGATCCCATAATGTGCCGTTATGCAACGAGACAAGCTCTTCCCGTCACTTCCCGGGCTTCAGCCAGGCCTTTTGCTGTAATAGGCACAGCACTGGCTTGAAATATTAACGAGTTTTACCTTAATTACCTTTCAAGCTTCTCAGGGCTGTCTTCATTTCCTTTCTCACTCTCTTTTTAATATCAGCCAAGAGCAGAGCCAGATGCTGGGGGAAGGTGGGGTTTATCCCCCTCTTCTCCTCACCTTGTGCATTGGATGCTGCCCTGGTAAAGGAGGGTCCCTGAGGTGTGGGAAGCTCCCTGGGCTCTATCCTGGCAGGACAATGAGGGGATTTTTTATCTTATGGCTAAATATTTCCTACTGAAAATTTGGTTGCTAAAGAGTGTGTCATTTTTTTCCTGTGTTTCAGATAAATAAACCTGTTACCAAGTGTGAAGCATGGGATGCCCCAGCCTGTGCTACCCCTAATTGGCCTCTCCATCCTCCCTGGCACAGGAGATCTTTTCCCCCAACCGTCAGCCCTGTGCCCATCACCGTGGCATTGGGAGAGGCAGCAGCTTCCTGTGGCACTTCCCCAGCTGTCCCTGCTCTACCATCGCTGCCAGTGACACTTAAATTCCTGCAAACATTTATTAGATAAGTGCATTGGGGCAGCAGCAGAGCAGTGGAGTGTCTGAAGCACTGCTGAAACTCATTTCCTGATTCATCCAAATCTGCCACCAAGAGGAGACCTGTCCCTGCTGGGGATGGTGCTCTAGCTCAGGGGACAGAGGGGGAAGGACATGGTGCAGGGATGTATTTTTGTTACACACCTCAGCCCTGCAAACCCAGCTCCTTTTTAAGCCATAACTCAGGCAGAGAAACTGGATCGGTGCTTATTTATTAACGTGCTTTTTGGTTTAGTAACACACATCCAGCGTGTTTCCTGCCATGGAATTCAGCATGGACTGTTGGAAAGTAGGGCGAGGGAGACACTAATAGCTCCGAACAAGGAGGCTGATTCATGGCTCTTCACTGCAAAACCCCGATTTAGTTTCCCAAAGACTAATTTTACATTTGCTGTCATGTTCCATCAGACCCACGGAAGTGGGCTGGGTGCTGGGGATGGTGGGATGTGGGTGCCGGATGGGATGTGGACACCAGTGGGATGTGGGACCCAGTGGGATGCAGGGACCAGTGGGATGTCGGACTCAGTGGGATGTGGGACCCAGTGGGATGCTCAGCACAGCACAGCACAGGAGCTGCATCTCCCTATGGCTGATGAGTTTTATCAGAGTTTTTCTACCCATCAGCAGGGAGCAGGGCTGGCAGGAGGGGCATCTGGGAGAGGACAGCATTTCCAGGTACAGTGCAGGGGAAAGCCTCAGCTTTTGTGTCCATGGCACTGGCTGCCAGTCGCTGTGTGTCCCCTGGTTGGTGACTTCAGTGGTGACAATAACACAATCCTTGGCTGAGTCTCCAGGGGTTATTACTCCCCAAAGCTGCTCCCCCAGCTCCTGACCCAAATGTGGCTACACAGCATCAGGCAAAGCCAACTTTTCCAGCAGTAAGATGGGCTGCAATGATATTATTAATGCCACAGAGAGCTGTGAACCCAAACCAGCCACTTTTTAAATGGTTTCGTTTTTTCCCCATACAACTTGATCATCTCTTCTGCTCAAATCTGCAGCCACTGTAATGAGCTGTCTCACACTGCTGAGCAGGAGGGAGAGAAATGGGAGAAGCAGGAAAGTGATGTGTAATCCCACAGGGAGCATTGGCTTCCCATAGCTCCTGAGGAATAACCCCTTGAAGCCCAGATCCATGGGTTTTAAAACCAGGAGGGACTGTTGGCATCATTTGATCCTACCTCAGTTTGTCATGTGGGACTGGGGAGGAAAGGACACTGTGTGCCAGAGGCTGGCTCCCAGGGCACAGCTGTCACAATTCCCCTGGCACTGCCAGCAAGGGGATGCTGCTGCCTGTGTCCCCTCAAGAGATGAGGATGGCTCAGGGGGCTGTGTGGGTGAGACACCCCCAGGCAAAGCAGGACCATCCTCTGGGGTAATACGTGATGGGGAGATAGGCAAGACTCTCCCTTTGCACCTGGAGCAACATTTGGAATGATGCTCCAGTGGTCCCCAGCTCTCCTTATCCAAAGAAGGGGATAGCAACAGTCCCTGTGGATTTTTCCTGGATCTCTCCTGGTTTGGAGCATTTTTTCCACCAGTAAGTTTTGCTGTGAATGGATGGGCAGCTTCTGAGAGCACACTGCCTGTGTGGTTCATTAATTACTCCCGTTATAAGGCTATTACAGCCAAGAAATTGCATTATTAAAAAGAAATCTTTGCAGACGCTTCAAATGCGTCAACCTATTCAATAGCTGACACTGGGTCATAATTAAAAGTAAAAAGTATAGGCCAGAAGGGGACAAAAAATGGCAGATTTCCTGAATATGGCTAATGGAAACATTATTAACATTAGAAAATTGCATAGAAGAAACCACTGGCTCCTGGCCCAGTTTAAATATGCATCAGGCTCCTGACGTGTGCCTACGGTGATTAACGGCATTAATAGAAGAAAATATTAAATTAAATTCATTGAGCTGCTTTTAATGGCTGTGTCTGGTTCCTTTGTTCCCTTCATTACAGCAGGCATTCAGTGAGCAGGCAGGGTCAGTCCTGGGATGCTCCTGCCTCCAGGATGCTCCTGCCTTCAGGATGTGTGTGGTACCACAGACACTCAGCAAGTTTTCCAGCCAAACTGAGGAGAACTCAGAGCCCAGGGCTGGGCATGGCCACCCTCGGAGGGAAATCTGAGGCTGCCCATGGTGGAGAGGATGAGGATGTGGGAAAATCTCCAATTTTCTCCCATCTGGGCTCTGCTGCCCATTTGCATCTCTGGGGATTTGAGAATCATCCAAGCCTCCACCCAGGTCATTTTGCACCCCTGAAGAGCCTTTGGGTGATGCTTTTGCTTCCTTTTTCTCAGCTCAGAGCTCACAGTCTCATCACAGCTTTGCTTTGCTTTCGGTTTATTTTTGCATTTTTTACATTTGTTCTTCGTAGCCATGGCTGTGAATCAATCTGGCGTCAGGCCCATTCGCTGCCTAATATTTCTCAATAATTTATTATCAGAGGTTTAATCCTCATGGGAGCTCCCTCCACATTAAAGCTTGTTGTTCAGTCAGGTCATGTCCCAGACTGGAAGCACTTCCAGCCCTTTGATTTGTTTGTGTTTTATGTTTTTGTTGGGAGAGCAGTAAAAGATATGAATTTCCCCCCCTCTTGAAATTAATTTATCATCTTGGTTGTTTCCTTTATTCTCTCCAATTGAACCGTAACTTTCTGGTCGCTCTCATCTCCTTCCTTAGTGGCTCTGTTCCATATGGATGGTGTAAGATGCAGTGGAATATAAGTATAGAGCAGGAATCAGTTGTGTGCACATAGTGCCAGGGCATCCCTGCCCCTTGCACATCCTGCTTCCCCTTATCCCTGAGTTATTCCATGGGGGAACAGTAGTTTGATGAACCTGTTGGTCTGGTCAATCTTCTTGACACCCCTCATTTCAACTAACCCCCAAATTTGGGTTCAAAAACTTTAAAAGTACCAAGAAGTTTAAAGGTGACCTTAGCAAACAAGGATTTGGGGTGGGCTTGGAAAAGAGGTTAATCTTTGCAGTAGTGTACCCTTTAAAATTAAAAAGTCCCCAACTTCCACCTTAAAAAGGGCCTGCCCCAAGGGAGACATTGTCTCAGCCCTTCTGCTCCCTCTGGATCAGCACAGGGCAGCAGGGCTGAACTCTGTGATGGTTTTCAGGGCAGAAGCCAGTTCATTCCATCAACTTCCTCACCCACTGACCTCTCCACCCCACTTCTCTTCCCAAAGTTTAGGCAGAGTTGGGTCAGCTCATCCCTGGCAACAGGTGATGTGACGCTGCTGCCAAGTGTTTCCATGAGGCTGATTAAAGCCATTCATGGAGAATAATATTAATCAACACTGTTACCCTCTCCCTAGGAGGAATCAGGTTGTATGTGCTTCTCCGTCGTGTTTCTCAGAGCATTTTTCCATCCAGTGTGCCAAGCACCATGTGGGAACTGCTGCACCTTTGGGCATGGAAGTGTCACTGCCAGTGGCACCAGAGCCCAGCTCTCTGTCCAAGGTGCTGGCCAGGCTGTGGGAGTCAGACAGCAGTTCTGGAAGCTCTAGGAATGCAGTGGTTTTGACATCCCCCAACACAACCCAAATCCCAGGTAGAAAAAGGCAAACCCTGCCCTCCTCCTGCATCCATGCTGAAAAAGACCTTTTTTCAGCTTCAGGAAAGATATTCTTTACCCAGGAGCTGAAACAAGGGTCACTCCCGGGTAAATCCTGGTTCATTCCAGGCATGAACTCGGATGGCTCTGACCTGCTGCCGTGCTGTGGCTGTCACCGGAGAAGCAGCTTGTGGATGAACCGCAGGCACAGACAGGGATGGTGGCACTGGCAGGGGACTCAGTGCCATCCCTGGTTTGTCACATGCTCAGTCACACTGCTGACAGGACAGGCTGCTGCAGAGACCGAGGGGAGGGAAAGATTCAAAAGAATCCAGAGAACTCAGAAAAAACTTTGGAGCAGCAGAGGAGCTCTGCACATATTATGTCTTTGCACCCCAGAGAGGAGCACATGGAACCAGCAGCTTTAGGCAGAAATAGGGACAGAGAGCTGGAGATTTCCATATGAAATATTGAGATCCTGAGATTGTTGGAGTGGAAGGCAGAGCCGATGTGGCTCCTGAATAAATCATGGGAGCCAACACATGTGCTCGCCCGCAATGACGTCTTTGAGGGAAGAGCGTGGGACTTGGAAAAAGGAAAAATAAAGTGGAATAAAACAAAATACAGGGCACATTTTGCCCCCAAGAGCTTTGTTAGGGAAATAATTAGCTGATCTCAATCTCCTATAACATGTCAGCCTAAATCTGCTCCCTTGTTTGTCTTTCACCAACCCATCCACTGAGCCCTCCTCCCACACTGCCAAACCGGAGCTTGCCTCGACAAAATACAGAACTCAGTTAAAATTTCATGGTCCCTGCATAATCAGTGGCCTGTCAGGAAAAAGCTGAAGTCAGGGGACTGTGGTTCCTCCCTCAAGCTGGAGGAACACAGGAAGAAACCATACACAGAGATCACCACATGTTCAAGGCTTTATTCAAGAGATGCTCCAAAACCTCATCACAGCCTTTCAGTACTTACAGAAAAGGAGAAAGACTTTTTACATGGGCAAGCAGTGACAGGACAAGTGAGGAAGCAGATATATGTACTGAAGGATATTACTGAGCCTGAGCAGTGCAGGTGATGCTAATCCCAGTGAAACAGAGATTTGCCCTTGTTAGGAATCAAATGTTTCCCAGGTGGTTAATTCTTGTCTAATTAAGAGCTTCAGAGAGCCACAGAGGACTGGTTTCAGCTGGTTCTCAGCCCTCCCTGGAAATAATGTTTTCCAACATCTCTAGCATCATCCTCAGAGAATGTCTCTGGAGTTAAATCCTCAAGACAGAGTTGGGTTTTTAAAAAATGCATTGTGAGTGCATCAGCAGCACCATCACATGAGCAGGAAAGTAGGACAGGCACTTCCTCCCCCCAGCGCTGGGCACTGGGACTGCCTGGGACATCCTGGATCCTCTGAGCTGGCCCGTGCCATCGATTCCTCACCTCAAATCCAACCTCACGGGCACTCCAGTGATTATTTCTCCTGCAAAAGTCCCGGGAGGCA
>JAOXXN010000220.1:8656006-8692795 GCA_026770055.1 Myrmophylax atrothorax | reverse complement strand
GTATTTATTATCTTTTAATTTGAAAAACAGGAGGAACAGAAAGCCCTCTTGCTGGCCCAGCCCACCAGCAAACAACCACAAAGCCATCTCTGGGCTGGAGGGTGCTGGGGCTGGTCCAGGCTGTGGGTGTGAGCAGGGTCATGCAGCAGGTCAATGAAATCACTCCAATTTAATGTGGTTATTAAATTAACAGCCTTCCAGTACCTAAAGAGAGATGGAGAGGGACTTTCACAAGGGTATGGAGTGACGGGACAAGGGGGAATGGCTTCATGCTGGCAGAGGGCAGGGTTAGATGGGATATTCTTCCCTGTGAGGTCTTTTCCACCCAAAACAATTCTGTGATTCCATTATTATTGGCAAGTTTTTATGTGTTTTGAAGGTAAGTGATAGGGGTTTACATGCTGAATGGAAAAGAAAGGTCTGCTGCAAAAAGTGAGCTGTGCTTGGATTCTGGCAGTGTCCTTGGCATCCTCACGATTGATAGGTATCAATAAAAAAAAAAAAGAAAGGGAAACCTCCTGTTTTCACCTGCCTCATTTTTCCTCTGTGCTCCTCTCTATAATTAATCCCCTGCTGGGATGTTCACGGTGACCCCTGTACTGCCACAGGACATGGCCATGGCTCCTGAGGCATCACAGGGCTTGCTGCTGGCATTCCCTGCACAGCGCTCTGCCTGATTGCTGGGACTAAGTGGCTCTGGATGGTGGTGACAGGAAGCAATTATATGCAAATAAGAAGCCGCGCAAGTGTGAGTAAACATTAGGGGTTGTTTTTTTCCTGTTGAACCTCTGTGATTTAAAAGCCATTAAGGGCGCAGCCAGTGCACTGATGTCAGCAGTTTCCCGGTGCTGCTCGTTCCTCGCTGCTTCAGCAGCTCTCACATCCTTCCCTTCCCACAGCTCTGGGGAATGTGCTGCCTCTGACACGACGTGGAAATTCCAGAGGTCTGGAATGAGATGAACTGGCCATGCAGGGAAGAGCCTGCTGCATGCCTGGGCACGTGCATTCCATGCATCCTCAGTCAGGCTCATCCCACGCATCCTCATGCTGGCTCTGCTTGCTGGAGCAGCAGCCTGGGTTTGTCCGGTGTGTCCTCTGGATGCTCCAGGACTGGAGGCTGTGCTCCCATCTGCAGGTACCAGACACATCTGTGCAATGTGGCTGTGGGGTCCCCGAGGGGGGTCCCCGGGGATTCCACTGCTCTGGTTGAGTGTTGAGAGCTTTGGGAAGGGCCAGCCAAGAGCCTGCTCTCTCCTGTTGCTGAATGTGTGGTGGAATGGGGTCTGGGCAAACCCTTTCCATGGGGGAGGGAGCTCAGGGGTGTAGCAAAACGCTCCACAAAACAAGTGTAGCTGCAATCCCAAAAGTTGCTGCTGGGAAGGGATTTTCCAATGGGATTTTTGGGGTGAAGTGCTACAGGTCCTGATTGTGGTCTGGGGGAGAGTGAAACCTTCAGCTCAGCAACTCTGCTCAGGGGAGGGAAAGGGACTTCACCTGGGGCTGCTCAACCCTGCACCCCCTGGCACCCTGAGTCCCCAAGAGTCAGTCCTCAGCCCTGGGGTCTTGCACAGACATTTCCCCTTGGTGTTATTAGGGATAATTATAATTTCATCTCCTTCACAGCCTCCCTCTGAGCAGCAATGCAAGATTGATCCTCACATCCTGCCCTAAGCTGTTGGTCAAACATTTGTCTCTGGTACCTGGGGACGTGTGTTGGTCAATCTGCAATTTAGCCCAAGGAAATCACAGAGAAAACAAATACTGAGCCCCCATCCAGCCATTTTTAACAAGCCACGCTCCTGACAGTGCTGCCAAATAGCCAAAAAAAAGCTCCAGCCTTGAAATTTTTCTAGTGCAAAGATAAATGAAGGAGATTCATGTCTCTGTTGGCGCTACATTGTTTTGCTCAGCTGGCTGCAGAGCAAATAAGATGCGGTGGCGCATTGATTTGTGGCCCGAGAGCTGTCCTCGCAAATGGATGGGCTGGGAAAAACTTCATTTGTGACCTAAATTGGAGAAAGCAGAGAGTGTGGGAAAGGGACACAGTGGCTGGACCCTCTGTGTCCCTCTGTGCCTCCTCGCTGGAGACAGGTGGCACAAGGGGTGCAAAACAGGGCTGTGCCCCCAGCTCTCCCTCTTTTTTGGGAGCTTTTCCCTATAGTTTTAAGGGTCTTCCCTGTTCATCTGCACCCCACTCAGTACTTGCCACTGTGGTGCTTGGACATGATGCCAAGAGCAATAAAACCCCAAACAAGGAGAGGGAAGGGGAACAGCTCTTTTTCTGAGCTGTGCCACACCAGTCTCAGGCTCACCCTGCAGGGAGGTGACAAGAAGGGGTGACACCATGAGGCCCTCAGTGGGCACAGATCTGAGGGCAGCACAGCAGAGACTGGATGTCCATCCATCACCGTGGGTTGTGCCCAGGGAGGCTCTGAAAGGAGCAGATGGGTCCCTCACTACACTTTTCCTTGCTGTTGTGTGGGTCAAACGATGCTCATTAACATTAATAAATGCATAAAAACATGAAATCAACTTGCAGTGAACATTGCAAGGCTGGCAGCTCCCCCAGGGCTTTACGTAGAGGGTCTGAGTGTCCAACCTGCCACCAAATGAAGCTCCTGAGAAGAGGACAGAGGGAGGATGAGGAAGCACAAGGAGGCTCATCACTCCTGTGGCTGTTC
This sequence comes from Myrmophylax atrothorax, assembly GCA_026770055.1. Taxonomy (NCBI): domain Eukaryota; kingdom Metazoa; phylum Chordata; class Aves; order Passeriformes; family Thamnophilidae; genus Myrmophylax; species Myrmophylax atrothorax. The sequence goes on along the minus strand of JAOXXN010000220.1, from coordinate 8,690,114 downwards.
CCCTTCTCTCCCCATCAGCCCTGAAGCATTTGATGCAACCATTGCTTAAGAAAAATCCCCCGTTGCTCTCACTAGACAGGAGGCAATTTCAAAGTCCTGGTGATTCCACGGAAAAGCGACGCCGGCTGCGTCCTAATGGAAAGACAGGCAGTTTTATAGCAGAATGCAAATGAAAATGTATAAATAAACAATCGCTCACGAATAAGTGCTCGCCTTTAATGAATATTTCATATACAAAAGGACTCATTGACATTTTGCTGGATTGCTTCAATTAGCTCTTGAGCCTCGTGTTCATGCAAATAATAAGCTTGCTTTTCATAATGCTTTGTTAATCTGCTTCATGGTGTGAATTTATACAGTAATGTATCACACAGACCTCCTGCTGCAGCCTTTATTGGATATAAATGACTTAGTAATTGCTATTGATCATTAAAGAAGTGTGGTGTTATTTTGGAATTACAATGTGGGGGATCTTTGCAAGACTGAGGGAACTGGCTGGTTTGCTACACGCAAGCCTGGTTTATATTCAAGGGAGTGACTAATGGGTCCTTGGGAGGAAAAGCCAAAGTGTGCCAAGATTGAGTCTGGGGAAAAACACTGCTGGAGTCATTGCTGCCTTCCCATCATGAAACGCTCCCGGCTATATATTCAGAATATATCTCAACATATTCCATTGCACACATCGATCTCTATTCCAACTCAAACTTTGCTAAGATTAGCCAGGAAAATAATAAGGCTGGCTGGGGAAAGCCAGCAGCAGGCTGGATCTGGGGTGAAAACATGGAGAAACTCAGAGTGATATCTGTGGCAGCCCCGGGCAGGTCCCTGTGCATGGTGACCCCACCGGGGTGGGCAGGGCCTGCCTGGAAAAGCCACCATGGCCCTTCCCAGGGCTCCCAACAACTCCAGAGAGGCTGCAGGTCTTTAATCTGGGCTCGCTGTTCACCAGCAGCATGTGAGAAATTAAAGCAAGTGCTTTATGAGCACCCTGTTTGCAATATTGGGCGTATTGAACACAGCTCTGGATCCCAGAGTCAACTCAGCGGGAAGGCCTCTGCTTTCCCAACAGGGATATACAGACTGAAGCTCATTTCCATCACTTCCTGGTTTTCTTCCAGCTTCCAACAGTAAAACCTTATCGCTTTGAAATGGAAAAAAGCTGGGCTTGCACTTTAGATTTATATTTTTCATCTAGAAAACCCTTTTTTAGTTCCTTGGTTTTGCTTTTCTTCCCAACTCTTTTCCCTCTGATCCTATTTCCTTCACCTGGAAGAGCCATCCTTGGCTTGCACATTCAGCTACACTCAGTGCTGGCTCCTGGATTGCTCAGAGCACAGCAGAGCTGTGAAATCTTTGCTTCTTCACTGCCCCAGGAGGGCACCCTGAAATGCTCACCCCTCCATGGCATAGAGGGTTCCAGCCAGCTCTGACATACACATCCATCTGGAAAATGGTTGGGGGCATTAACTCCTCTCTGCCTCAAAGGGTGTGCTGGGACTCAGTTAATTAACATCTTGAAAGGGCTGTGAGATCCCTCTATGACACTGTTTTTATTAAAAGCCTATATGCACATTTTTCCCCTTCCAATTTACCACGTTTCCCCCCCTGGAATGTGCTTTGATTTTTAAGCAATTTATAAGTCCTCAGGCTTTGCCTGGGAGGTAATTTATACTAGTTTGTGTTTTTCTGTGCATGTACATGTGCTACAGTGCATTGGGAAGAAAGACAAAAAGCAATTGATGGTGCTGAGAGTGGTATTGATGGAGTGGTGCTGGAGGAGTTATTTCCAGGAGCTGAGAGTTCACTCCAACCTGCCCAGGCAGATACTGCAATGCCAAACTGTGCATCCCACCAATCCCAGAGGAAACTGTGCACCAACAGGACCGAGGGATGTTTCTGGACTGAGCTCTGATGCCCCTGGGAAGGGCTCTCTATGCTTCATGTGGGGTCTGGTTGCCAACCCAGCTGATTTACAGAATCACAGAATCATTCATGTTGGAAAAGAACCAAGACCATTGAGTCCAACCTTTGGCCAAACACCACCTTGTCAAGCAGACCAGAGCTCTGAGTGCCACGACCAGTCATTTCTTGAACACCTCCAGGGATGGTGACTCCACATCTCCCTGGGAAGCCTGTTCTAATGCTTGACAGTCCTTTCCAAGAAGAAATTCTTCCTAAGAATTGCCACAAACTATCTGAGATGCCACTTGGAGGGGGTCACCAAAGTCAGTGAGGGTCCTTTTGCAGCCCAAAGGATCAAGGCAGGTGTCCAGCCATGCACAATGTCCTCCCTTTGCTCCCTTTGGTATGAGCCCCATGGCAAGTCTCGCTTGCCCAGCTCCTGCCCAGCAGCCTGGCTCTTGGGAGAGGCTGTTCTCATTCCCATCAGCACAGCTCTGCTCCTGCCTCATCACTGGGCAAACCGGAGCGTGATGCTGACGGCATCAAGCACTGCTGAAATGTTCCCTGAGTCACCCTGGTGCCCCATGGGCCGGTCTGATGTGAACTTTTGCACCACCAAAGTAATTTATTTCAGGGAATTTTATATATGCAAATCTCTGGTGATATTTCATGCCATCCACATCTCATGAGGCAGGTTTTAATAAAGGCTGGGAGGCAAGGGGACAGCTGGGAGGCGAGTGGGTCAGCGCTCCAGGAGGTGAGGAGCTGCCTGGGACTTAATGGCACCACGTCAATTTATGCCCTTTGGGAATGTGACCCCCCAGCCCCCTGTGACTGGAGCTGTCTCCATTTCTAAAACTGCTCCTCAGAGCAACCTTTCTCTTTTTGTTTGTGATTTGGCTTCAGGGCCGCTGCTGGATCCCTGCCTGCTGCAATTCCAGCCCCTTGGGTATAACACTTATTTCCTCACCATCCCACCTGGCTTTTGTGTCTCCTATTGCTATGAAGCAAATTTCCAGGCATGCTTGCAGTGGGAAAAAATGAGGGGAGTTGAGGGATGTTGGGGCATGGGCTTAGGGGCTCCAGCAGCACCTGAACCCCAGCACTCAGTGGTGCAAACTCTCCAATTCTGACCAATGATGTGTCAGAATCCAAAATTGCTGGAGGGGAGTGTTGGCTGGAAGCTGTAAATACTCTCTTTTTCTGGAATGAGATTAGATATTTGGGCTTTTTTATTCCCAGGAAAAGAGTGAGAGAAGCTAAGATTCCTGAAGTGTGGATGGAGGAGATGCCTGGCTTGGGCTCAGTTTCTAGCAGAGTGTTTTTGTCTCTGCAGAAATAATTACAAGATGTTAGAGTTCACAGTGATGGAATATATCCACTTGGCTTTATCCCTATCAGCAGCAGATTCGTGGGAGAAAAGGGCCAATGGGATGGTGCAGGAGGGCAGAAGAGCTCAGAAATCCTAGATTTAGTGAAAATTGGCTGAAACCTTGGCTCATTCCCATCAGTCAGCACCCAAGAGGCAGGTTTGCTGTGGTCATGGTAGGAGATGGTGGTCGCTGCAGGGTCACAACCACTCTGTACATGCAGCCTCCCACCTGCCCCGTCCCTGGAGCACACAGGCACCTGGAACATGCCCTTTGATAAGATGTCCATTGCTGTGAACACCCACTCAGCTCCAGAATGCTGGATGTATTCCCAGCCTGATCCCAGCTGAGTGCTCTTTCCATGGGAAATTACTGGGAAAGGGTATTATTCATGCTGTGGATGCAACACACCCAACTCTTCTGGATCGTGGGTAAATAGGAAAGATTTGCCTTAATCCTTGGGTTTTCAAGGGCATTTAAATGCTGGAAGGAGATTCAAATCCCAGCCCATGCACCTGGAGATGTGCTGCTCACATCAGCATCCTGTGGAGCTCAGGATGCTGACAGGGGGCACCCACAGCACCACCAGCCACAGCACCACGAGGTTTTCCAGCAGCAAATGGGTTGGATTTTTCCTATTGCACTTCGAGAAATGCTTGTATTTGATTCAGGCTCCATGAGTAGGATGAGAAGAGAAAACCTGATCTTATTCAAAGCCCTTTTAGCTATGCAGGCATGGAGGGGCAAATCCCACCTCAAATACAGCAGCCAGTGGATGCTGGGCCAGGGCTGGGGGTGCATCGCTGCCTCTAAGCCTCCAATGGATTTTCCACTTCAACTTTCAGTTCTGTTGCCTTTATAATTTATTTACAGCCTTTATAGATGTTTGCAGCATTTCTTTCTATCTTTTTTTTTTTCTAATGGCTTTTCAAATAGGCAAAAAAAGCAGCAGAGGATTCCTCAGGCTTGTGCTCACAGGGGAACATGTTTGCTGCTTTTGAAGAGTGGGGCTTCAGACTCAGAGTGGATTTCCATCAATGGAAAGCCTGACTTTGCTCATCTCCCCACACTGCAGCACCCAGCTCTGCCCTTCCTCCTTGTTGGCTTGTTTAGGGCAGAGGTTATTTCTTCTACCTGCTTTGGTGATGCTGCTTGTTTCCGGTTAAACCTTTGCATCTCACCCAAAACTGAAGCATCACTTTAAATGCCATGCAGGATTGTGCAAACCGAAGTTTTGCACCCCAGGTTGCCCTGTTCTCCCTTGGGGAACCCACTGTTTCTCTCCCACGTCCCTTTCACTGCAGATATTGGCATTTCTGATATACCACCATGTCCTCCAGCAGCTCAGGCAGGTGTGTGGGCCCAAGAACACACAATGAGATGCTCTGTGTAGTGCAGGTACATCACCCTGCTCTCAATTCTGTTCCTTCTTTGCCTTGTCTCTGCACCAGGTCCTGCCATGTGCCTTGAAATGGCAAAAACAAGGACAGAAAGAAGGACCTCTTCACCCTCCAGAACACTGAATTGGGAATACACCATTGTCACCTCTCAATAACAGGGCAGAGAGTGAGTGGGAAATGCCAGGGCTGATCTACATTTAAAAGAGGGGGAATCAGCAGAAGAGAAAAGGGGAGGGGGAGATAAAAGGGACAGATGCCCGAATTTGCATGCTGTTTTTCCTTATGGCAATAATCATTTGAAAGCTGATTAATTGCCAAGAGAAATAAAAATGAGACCCCTTGGCATTGCCCCAGATTCCTATTTTAGTCTTTTAGGGCAAGAATACTTGCCCTAAAACATGTGATAAGGCTGTTTAGTATTCCTTGAAAGATGTCTCCATCAAAGCACTGGGGTCAGCCTTTCCCTCCCTGCCTCTGCTCCAACATCCATGGAGTCAACACTTCCCTTCTCAGGAAGGGCAGCACTTTTTCCCCTCAGTGGGACATTTTGGGGTGTGAGTGAGCCCTATCTGGCTGCCTCCTGCCCCGGGTGAGGGTAGGATTGTTCAGGAAAGTTGAACTAGATGAAGTTTCTTCCAACCCTAACAATTCTGTGGTTCTGTGAAATCCTGATGTTAAAACATCCTAAAGAAAGATATTAGAGCGGAAAAGCTTTTGTGTTCATTTGGAGGAGGGATGAAGGGGATGGGGCGAATCCCCAGCGTGGAAGGGATGCTCGTGGGAACGAGTGTCTACAACAACAAGAGCATGGGGAGGAGGCACAGGCAGGTGAGGGAAAGGTTTAATGACATTGCAAAGCAGGAGCCATGAGCTTTGCAGTGCTCAGCTCATCATGCATTTATAAAATTTGCAGGCCATTAGATGGGGCTTTCAAACACCACTTTTATCTTGCAATTCCAAAACTCTTTTGCTCTGCGTCAGCTTCTGGTTGCAAAGACAAGACTCATTTCACCTCCAGTGTGGGAATGGCAACCAGCACAGTGTGCTCTGTGTCTGAGCCTGGCTGGTCTGCATATCTGTGTGCTTCTCACACTCATCTACCCAGAGCAAAACCTCTCCCCTGTATTTTTCTGTGTTAGATTAGCCAGGGGGGTTCATTAGTGAGGTTAAATTAACCAGGGATCAGCTGGATGCCTTGCCTTGCCAGCTGTGACAGCAACTGAAGTTGAGCATCCCAGCATGGTGCTGCCCTGCTCCATAGGGATCCCACGGGGCAGCTGTGCCCTGGGTGCAGGAGGACACCCTGGGGGCTTCCCCTTTCCCAGTGGGAGCAGCCCTCTGGGAGGGACATGTCCCCAAGCCTCAGGCTCTCCCCTCCACGTCAGTAAACCCTCAGGGAAGTGGGAGCACACAGCCAGAAAATTAGCCGGCTGTTGGAGAGGCTGTAGGAGAATCCAGCTCATTTGGTGGAAGCAGGTCAGCAAGGCTGATGGAAGAGAACAGGGATGGGGAGGTGGGTGTTGGGGTGGGTGGATGAGGCTGGTGCCTGTGGTCACCCCCCCCGAATGGAACTCTGGAGTTGCATCTCCTGCTCTGCATCCCATGGCCTGATGTCTCTGCTTCTGGCTGATCTCAGCCATCACCTGCTGGGGAATCATGAAATCACAGAATCACAGAATGGTTTGGGTTGGATGGGACCTTAAAGATCACCTCATTCCAATGCCCCTGCCATGGGCAGCACCACCTTCCACTAGAAAGCTGCTTTTTCCTTGACTTGGATTTCTCCTGGCATTGAAGAATGTGCAGAGCTGCCTGCAAAGCCACTGCCAGCACTGCATGAAACCTCCCTTTGCTTTGTGCTTTGCATTAAATTTGTGAGTTGCTGCAGTGGTTGCAGTGATGGAAACATCCACCCGAAAAAATAACCCAGCCATAAACTCCCAATCTGTTAATTATTTCACTGTTTGTGAAGGATCCCCACAAATATCACCACCCTGCTACACCCCCTTTGCACTCAGATGGGGAGAGGGGCTGGGGAGGGAGAGAAATCACTGCACTTAACAGGTGTAAATATTTTACAGTTTTTAATTAAATATGAGAATCCTGCTGAGGCTGAGAGCAGGACTGTCCTGAATATGAATTATCAAGAATCCTTCCCAGATGTTCACTCTTTCCACCCCAGACCTCAGGCATTTAAGACAAATAAAATGGAAGATAAACCCAGGTTTAAAAAATATCCCCAAACCACAATGGCAACAGAATCCCCAGCGCCTGAAGAGCCCTCCCAGCCTACCTCAGCTTTGACAGGGGCAACTTCCATCCTGATTACTTTTAAATTAATAAATTCAGTGCTAATTGCAATGAAGGCTGTTTGGGGTGGGGGTCAGGGCAGTGGGGGCATTGCTAGTCCTGGCATCACAGATGGAAAACTGGAAACTCAGCAGCTGGAGATATCCGTGGCAGTTTGCAACCTCCAGGAATTTTTTCCTGCTGTGGCATGAAAAATTAAAGAATTTTCAGGCACAAAGGGGATGTGAGTGGGCACAGGTGCTCAGCAGCATTTACCTGTGTCCCTCTGGAATATGTTGCTGGATTTTGGTTATGTTTCCTGCTGGACCAGCCTTGTCCAGCAGCGCTGGGTGCCCAGGTGCCATCCTGAATTCCAGCTGAACGGAGCTACTTCTTGGCTCTCCACCAGCCAGGCTGTAGCACAGGCACTTAGAAAGGAGAAACTGCTGAAGGTGTTTCTATTCTGGTCCTTTTGGGAAGAGGTTTTGAGTGGGCATTGAGGATGGAGGATGTCTGGAGAAGGCAGCCCGCTCGCTGCAAGCTCCGCACATCGATTAAGTGGTGCTTCCCGAGAGAAGATTAAGTGGGTACAATTGGCCAGGATTGACCTCGATGGATCTCTCTTGATTTACACCAGCTGGGCAGCTGATCCAGCGTCTGCTGGGGTGGATGTTATGCAATGCCTTGTCCTCAGGAGCCTGGGGCATGGCTTCCATGGCCGGCATTCCCATGTGGAGCAGACAGCCCTGCTGAGCCCATGCCAGGCACAGAGTGCAAATCCAGATCATGATAAGGCAAAAATTCAGCTAGAAATAATTTATACCCCTTGCTTCCCACTCTGAGGGCAGAGTGGAAACGTGCACTGGACTAATCTCTGCAACTGGCTCAGCTTCATCCTGGGGCTTCCCTGCAGGAAAACTCATCCAAGGCTCTTGATCTCTTCTGCTTTTCCATGCTGGACATATCTCAGTGGTTCCTCACTATTTTAGAAGCCTGTTGATTAACTTACATATGACAATGATGTCCTATGTAAACCATGACACTCTGCAATATCCCTGAGCGGGAAAACAGTTCCAAAATGAGTTCTCCTTGCCTAAAAATGCAGCTTAACATTTTCTGCCTCCCCTTCCTCTGGCCTGGACAGTGCTGGTGGTCAACACCAGCTCCAGCCTGACCTCAGCCAAGCCCTGGGCCCCAGCACAGATACTGATTTAGGCAGAAGCTTGTGCTGAATCTGGGGGACCACAGTGGGGCAAAGACAGGCACAATGGAACCCATGGATACTGCTGGAATATCTGCACCTTCTCCAAGAAAATGTGTCACCTCCAGCAAGCAGCTGGTGTCTGGAGCAAAGTGAGGCACCAGCAGGGAGTAGATGAGCCTGTACCATCCTGTGATGTTTAAAATTAGACTGTGTGGCAGCCTAACATATATTATTGGCTTCTTCACTAATAGCCTTCTCTAATAAGAGTGCCCTTAAGTGACCTTGGTGAACAGTCGTCTCCTTCAAGCTGGTTTTATAATTGTGATTGATCTCTGAGGTGCTGAAGCTTTGCTTGTCTCGTTCCACTCAGTCGCAGGGACCTTGTTCCCTCTGTCCCACCTTCAGAGCTAATATTTCCTTTGAACAAGTCTCAGCAATCAGGCACCAATTAGTGACACGTCTCTCGCTTACAAGCAAGACCCCTGAACCTGAAGGGAATGGAAATTCCCTGGGTATGTCCAAGACACAACACAGTGGTTTTATTTGGCAAACCATCAGTTCAGTCATCCTGGAGCACAGTCAGCCCTGCACAGGTGATACCTGTGAGGGCTTTGTAACTGCTTTGACCTGGTCCTTTCTGGGCAGCTGTGAGGTTGGTGGATCCTCTCCCAAAGCAAGCTGATGATGAGCCAAAGTTTGTTATAGAATCACAGAATCATGGAATGTTTGGTTTGGAAGGGGACTTAAAGCCCATCTCATCCCACCACCCTGCCATGCACAGGGACACCCTCCACTATCCCAGATTGCTCCAAGCCCTGTCCAACCTGGCCTTGGACACTTCCAGGGATGGGGCGGCCACAGCTGCTCTGGGCACCCTGTGTCAGGGCCTCCTTACCCTCACAGGGAAGAATTAAGGTTCATTCCAAATCCTTCCTCTCCTCCTGCATGGCTGAGCACCTTTAGGAAGAAGCTGAGCCATGTTCAGCACATCTCCAGGACAGTGTGAGCATTCCTGCCCTCTGGATGCTCCGGAGCCAGGAATGAGGGCAGTGACTCTGCTTCCATTTCTCCCCTCACACATCTGATTCTGGAACTGCAGCATCGCAGCTTGAGCTGGGATGGGAGGAGGAAAGTGAATTCCCTCAAGGTGGATTTTGAAAGAACTGTGAACAAATAAACAGACTTTTCAAATGGTGAAAAAGAGGGTCACAGCTAAAGGAGCTGTGAAGCAACACATTCCCTTTGTGCAGATGTGATGGAGTGTTGATGTGCAGCATAATTTCACACGCCAAACATTAAATTCACCCTTCGTTTTGTTGTGGGTGTGAATTTTCTGAATGGTGATCAGCTGCAGGGAGCTCATGGGGAACTTTGGGGGAGCTCCCAATGCAGGGAGTGAATGGCGAGCTTTTCCCCACACCATTCAGAGCAGGTGCCTAGTTCTGACTGGACTCTCTTCACTCCCAAAACAGTGATCCAGAAGGAAAACTGTGGCTTTTCTTGAAAAAAAAAGAAAAAAAGAAAGCAATCTGATTGTTTCCAAAGGCACTTGCTCTGCTGGGGCAGGAACGGCCTCAGCATCATTGGGAGAGGCTGCAGCCCTCCTTAGCTGAGGATGCTGACCAATTGCACACCTTTAGAGACCTTTTATTCTTCCCAAACTGATTCCCATTTGACACTGATCATCTCTCTCTCTGTCTCTCTGATTTCATGACAAAACACTAAAATTGAGGAGGCATTTTTGGTCAGCAGCTGACCTGGCTGTGCCACAACAGCCCCTGGCTCATTCCCTGCCTCTGTAACTGCTGGGAGTTTTGCTAGGATTTTTAATTGGATGCTGAAACCAACCCTGGGGGAATATTTTTATTTTTGGAGTATTGGCTATTTGGTCAATACTCTTCTCATCCTGAGAAAGTCAGTGCAGACGTGCAGCCGGACTTGTGAATGGCAGTGATTTTCCATTAGCTTTTGAATGGGAACTGGCTCCTGAGCTGGGCAGGAATTCTTTATGGACTGTGTTTCTTGATGAATCTGCATCCTGGAGCAGTAAGATAAGCTCTTCAGGGAAGATCAGTCCTGTTAAGTTGCCTCATTCAATACTTCACTTCCATGGGAGAATTGCAGAATCAGAATCACAGAATACTCTGATTGGAAGGGACTCAAAAGGATCATCAAGTGCGACTCTTGAGTGAATGGCCCATACAGGAATCAAACCCACAACCTTAGAAGTTATTAGCACCATGCTCTGACCAACTGAGCTAATCTCAGGATCAGAGGGAAGGGGCATGGAGGGAGGAGAGAGAGCAAAGAGGAGGGAGGGCAAAGCCATTGGGAAAATGATCTGGAGTTCTCAAAACTTTCCTGTGGATCTCCTTTGTAAATCAAAAAGGTTGCTTTTTGCTGGATCAACCTTGTCCAGAATTTTGGTAAAAGCTTCTGCCCTATGGCCTGCAGCAAAACGTTGTCTTGAAAGACCCAGTGACCTCCAGGTCCCTTGTCTTGAAAGACCCAGTGACCTCCAGATCTCTCAGCAGAAGATACTGGGAATCTCTTGGTCATACATGAGAAAGAAAAACCTTCTCAGATGCTCCAGCCATCACGGAGCATTACCACCAGCTCACTGCCTGCACAACACATCCCCAGTTGAAAAATGGGTTTCTTTCCCAGGAAAATCTGTGCTTGCTGCTGCAAAATAATACCAGATGAAGCACATACACTGAGCTCAGTGTTATTAGCCCGAATGATTTGGCTTGCTTTCTTGCTTTCTATTTTTTTATTCATGCTGTCGGCAAGCAAAACCAACCAGCTCCATTATGTATAATTTATTCTGGATTAGATCAAAGGAACAGTTTACAGGATCGGTCTGGGCATTATTATGATATTTTTTTTTTAGCTTTTTCCATTTTTTATAAATATATATTTATTCTCCCTCCCCTTCTCTACACTCCCCATTGCCTTTGCTCATAAGCAAATTATAAATTATTCACCAGCCCATACAAGACAAGTGCTTCTCAGGACTGGAAATCAAATCAGCCCAGTAGCAGCACGGGGTGGGAGCCTGGTGTTTTCAGGGAGCAGAGGCAGACGTGGCTGTGTGTGGGGATGCAGGGATGTAGCACCCAAACTGGTGCTGTGGAAAGACATCCCTAGGACCTGACAGTCCCTGTGGGGATCTCAGGGCTGTGTCCCAGGGCTCTGCACTTTGTAGGGCAGCTGGAGCCACCCAGCCCTCACCCCATGTCCAGGCTCTGCCTTGCTGAGCATCACCCAAGCAGGTTGGCAGCACCACTGGGAAGCACTTTGCTCTCCACAGCCAACCTGCCTTGCTGAGCAGAGAGCCCACCACCTCTGGGGTCTCAAAACCCTAAAATATTTGTTTCTATAGCTGGTACAGGGTATTTAATGCACTGCAAAGTCATTTTTAACACCCAGCAGAAGGGTGTGCTCTGGGAACGGGGCTCCCAAGCAGGCGACAGCTTGCTGGTGCTGTAAAAAGCTAATGCTAATTTAGCAAGAGACTGATCTAGGGAGGCATCTGCTCATCTAAACTCTCATAATCTCCCAGGCACTGCAGTATGATGCTCCAAAATTACTCACCCAGACAAGGCTCCCTGCAAGGGGCTGGGGGTGATGAAGAGACCCGGCCCCCACAGGGCTGCAGGTGCTGAGGGATGTCTGGGAGCCCCTGCTCTGCCAGTAGGTGCTCTGGCTGGAGCATGGGGAGATCTCTGCAGCTGCTCACCTGCTCCCTCAGCCCACCCCACGGGAAGGATCAGGCCCTATCCCTGCCCCTGGGATGTGTGTGCACACGTGTGGCTCTGGACCTGTCACACAGACATCCCTGGAGCAGCACAGCTCCCCTGCCACGGCTCTAATCAGAGCTTCACAGGCAGCCAGAGCCCTTAGTTAAAAGTTGATCCACAGTGAAGCCAGGAAAGACTCTCTCGGATGTGAAATAGGACTGGATTAGTTACAATCAGTAAAGTGAACTGATGCGTTTCCTCTACATCAGGTCAAGCCACAGACCTGCCAGCTCAGAGCAGGCTGTGAGTGTTTCCCCTTGCAGGAGGACTGGGCTGGGGGTTCCCACTAACCCCATCGCTGGAGGGAGCCAGAACCCCCTCTGGCACCATCCATTTGGCCCCACAGTGCCACCACAATCCTGCTGTCCCCAAGATTAATAAATGGCTCCTGTCCCTTCCAGAGCTGCAAATAGGGATAGGGACAATTCCCAGCTCTGTACAGGTCAGGCAGCCCCAACACATGCTAGTTTTCAGGATCAAAAATGGGCCAGGGTGCAGCAGAAACATCTGCCATTGATCCACACCAGCGACAGAGCCAGCAAATAATTGTCTCTCTGAAAATCCATTATCATCTCCACCCTCTTTTTAGCTGGAAGCTCTCAGAGCTGACAGAGGCTGCACTTGGAGTGTGGATGGTAAATGTAACACCATATGGCCGAGGTATTATCAGGCTCCTAATGAAATGCCATTTTTATGCATATGCATCTTTGGTGGGGGGGGTGTGTGCATGTGATTATTGCTTATTGAACATCCTTCCAGGACACTTCGCTTGGGTCCAGGATGGGTGGCTTGTGCCAGAAAATTTCTCTGCAAAGATTTAAGGGTGTTTTTAAGGGAGAACCAAGTGTCTGAGCCCAGGTAGGACCTGCAGGAGGTGATTTTTACAGAGCCCCAGCACACGCCGACAGCGGGATGCTCCTGGCAAAGCGCTGCAGGGCTTGGTGGCACCGGAGGCAGCCCCTTGGCAGAGCCAGCCCCGGGCATGCAGAGGGAACTGTTTACTTTCCTTTAATCTCTGCTCCTCTGTGTTTTCCCATCTTCAAACACAGGCTGTTCTGCCAAGGTGTCTGCTGGTTGTTTGGACAGACCCTCCCTCGGGAAGAGTCAGACTGGGGGCACAGGCAGAGAGCAGGAAGGTGTTGGGGACACAGGAGACCCTGAGCCAGCATCACTGGGGGGTCAGGGGAAGGGATCATGTAAGACCTCACCTCTCCAGACCTGCCCTTGCCTTCCCAGCTTCCCTCTTCTGCAACACCATTTTTTACTCCAAAATTTGCCAGTTTTCCCCCTCACCAAAATACAAGAGCAGCCCCTCTTGGTGGCAGAGGGAGGAAGGCTTTTCTCAGGGAGACAGGACACGTCCATCACAGCCCAGGCTTATGCTGACTTTTCCAGGAGTCCATCGTGCACCTGAGACACTCCCTCACACCCTCTGTCTCCCTTTACCCTCAGAAAATCCCTTTGACTGAAACATCCTAAAAATCTCATTGAAAGGTGAAAATTGTCTCATTGACAGGTTCTGTGCAATCCAGCCTGAAACTCATTACCACAGCTGGGGATGGCTTTAGGGAGACACCGAAACATTTCTGAAGTGTAGGGTTTAATGTGATTGGATTTACAATGACTTTCTGATCATTTGCTCTATAACTCTTTATGGACTTGGGGGCCATCTCTGATCCTCTTTGCTTGATGGAAATTTCACCTGTTTTATTGCACGGATGAAGGGTGGCAGTGGGCAGGGGAGCAGAATGTGCTCTTGGGGCTGAGTCTCTGGGGGGTTTGTAGAGCAGCTGTCATCTTTCTACCCATTTTCCACTTTACTGGATGATCTACTCTGTCAACATCCCCTTTTTTTCCCCCTAACCTTGCAGCCAGCTTGGAGGCAGCCATGCCTATCCCATGTTCCAGCCCCAGGGCAATGCTAAGAACCCACTGCCGGCCATAATTCAAGAGGCTCAAAAAGCCCTCCAGAAAGTTAGTTGCCCTGCTCTGAGAGAGGAAGGTGTCACAGAGCTCTCTCAGGCTCATTTCCATCTTGGAGAAAGGGATGTGCAGCAGCAACCAGCTTTGGGCTGGGGCTGTGGGGGGTAACCCTGGCCACAAACCCTCCTGCCTCCAAGAAATCCTGAAAACCGAGAGCCAGGATTCAGGTTTGTTTTCCTGAAACATCTGAATATTAATTGCACTTTCAGTTCCCTGCTGAGGGCCTGGACCACCAGCCCATCTCCAGGGGTAGCAGGCAGGACCCAGTTGAGGTGTGCAGCTCAGAGCTGCAGTATTTTATTAGCATCATTCCAAGAGCACTCTCCTGGTGGCATTTGGTGCCAGAGCTGTGTGCTGCCCAGCAGTAATTAATGGGGCCCTTTCTTACCCCCGAGCTCCACATTAGTGGACTATCAATTATTGAAGCTGAGCTGTACATTTCTGAGCTGGTGAATAACCAAAGGGACTGCTGAGAGTCCAGAAGTGGCTGTCATCTTCTCATTAGGTATTTATTAAATGTAATTTAGTGCCTCTGCCTGCGTGTTAATGGAAGCACAGCAACGCTGCCGGGATGGAGCAGCGCCTGCGCCGGAGCTGCCCCGGTGTGAGAGCAGGATCAGCCCCACTGGGAGCTGTGGAGACCAGCACTGGCCTCCAACCTGCATCCCTCTCTGCTCTGGGATAACTGGAGGCTGCCCAAACCTGCCCAGGGTGCTCTCAGGCAGTTCTTTGTGAAGGCTGGGAGTGGGCAGGTGCCACAGCCTGGTGAGAGGCATCCAGAAATATTTCCAAACTGCTCAGCTGTGCTCCAGATTTGGGACACCCCCAATCTGCCCCATCATCAGGACTTCTTCAGAGCCCACCAGCAATTTAGCCTTTCACTCCAAACCCTTGGGCAAATTACTCACCCAGAGATAATTGCTATTATTCCCGCTGCTCTCACTTCCCATCTCCCCATCTTCTATTGCCAGCACATTATTTCTTCTTACACTCTTCTGAATAATTCCTCTCCTTTTTGATCACTGCAGATCCTTGGAGAGGGTTGTAACAAGACCAACCACTGAGGCAAATTTACCATAAATTCTCTGAGCTCTGGGTGAGTGTGAGTTGAGCTGCAGCTGGGCTGGGAGGGGGCTGCAGGCTGGGCAGAGCTGCTGAGCCTGCAAGGCTTGGGGAACACACACAAGGATCCTCTTCCCGTGCATCTTAGGCCAGACTCTGAGCAGCCTGGTCTAGTGGAAGGTGTTCCTGCCCATGGCAGGGCATGGAATGACCTGGTCTATGACATCCCTTCCAACTCAAACCATTCTGAGATTCTGTGATTCTCTGATTTTCTGTGGCCAGAACCAGGCTGTGAGCAGAGTCTCAGATCCCACCAGCACCACCATGATCTCCTATCTCCAAACCCCCGGGCATAAAAGGTGCTCTGAGAAATCTGAAATCCCTCCACCCTCCCACCATGAAGCCATGAAGGGTTTTGAAGCTGAGAGCAAGACTTTATTGGTCCAGAAACCTGCCAATATGCAGGGCTTCAAGGAGACTCCCAGGAGAGTTTTCCTGCACTTGCTGCTCCGTGGAAAGTTGTTCAGGAACACAGAGAAAACCTGGGAGCCACACAGGGCAGAGCCAGCATCCTACCAGGATGCAGAAGCCCCAGGAGCTCACCATGCACTTGGAACACAGAAACATTTTGGCTGCACTGTGCTATTCCCATGCATCTTCCTTCCACTCAGCCTTTAACTCTGGTTACTGGGCTGATTAAATCACAGTGCCTGTGTCTGCAGGAAGGTGCCTGGGCTTGAGCAGGGCAGGGACTGTAAACAAAAAGAAATGGATCTTTTCTCAGTAAATATTTTTAGTGGGAGATGTTGGGATTTTTTCAAAAAAACCTCAAATTAGTCTCTTTCTTTCTTTCTTCAAGGAGAAGCTGCTTTTCTGATTCTTCCCACTGCAGCAATCAATTGCCAAACGGGATGTTTGTGGCTGGGGCTTTGAGCAAAGCCCAACAAATTCCTTTAAAACAAACAAGCAAACAAGCTGTGCTTGGGTTTTTTCATGTGTATGTGTGTATAGAAACCCATCTCAGGGCTGGAGGAGGTTTGGGAGAGGCTTTACTCCTCCTGTCGCCTTTATCTCTCTGCACTGCCTGCAGGGGTTTGATCACAGCTGGGAGCCTGTAAGCTGCCTGTAATCGAGCAATATTCATAAATGACTGTGCATGTTCCAGCGCCTTTGTCCAATCCCTTTTTATCCTGGGCCTTAGGCGTTAACAGTGGAGCTGTAAATCATCTCTGGCTCTGTCCCCAGTGGGCTGGTCCCTGCTTGGGCCACAAGGGCAGCTGGTGGGTGGCTGGTGGGACCCAACTGGATGATGGTGGGACCCAACTGGATGACACTGGGCTGTTATCTCGCTCCTTGCAGCCAGTGCCACAGGCTTTTAACTCCCCCTGTACCCAGGCCAGGAACAAGCAGATGGGACCTGCCCACATGGCTCTTTTGGAGACTTTGCAAGGCCAAACTGCTCGTGGCCAGGAGGCTGGAGTAAGGCTGGTGAGAGCCAGCTGTGTGTTCTCTCCACCCCAGCCCTCACTACAGCCGAGCCCCTTCCACCCCAAGGCAGGAGCAAATGTTTCCCCTCCCTGGAGCTGTGCCACAGCATCCTGAACATCCTCCAGGACTCTACCCTGGCAAGTCTAAAGGTAATGACAACTCTTGTTGTTGCAGATATTCCTGAATATCCCCACCCAGGGTGGTGAAATCCAGCCTTGTGCTGGGCTGGGAGCCTGGATGGTGCTTCCCTGAGGCAGCCCCACTTCCTAGGAAGTTCTGCTCCCAGCAAAGACGCAGCAGCGCTGTAATTGCAAATCATTTTGGTAATGCTCTCACTGTAAATGCTACTTAAGATGTCATCAATGATTGATATATTTGCTAATTGAGACTTCCACTTGGGCTGATAGCCACAGTGCTTTATTCCTTTTATTATTTTCTGTTAGTTTTATGACTGACATATTTGTAGCAGCACTTCTTTAATCTTCATTAAGCAAACTCCTGTGGGAGATGTGGTGGCAGCATGGCAAGGGCTGCTGGGGCAGGATGGGATGATGCCAGAGCCTCTGCCTTCCACAAAAGCATTGGGAGACAGTTTGGCTGAGTGGGGCTGATGGGAAGGGGCTGCTCTGTGTTGTCTTTGCTGCAGGAGACATTGACAAGAAGGGAAGGGCCAGCCTGTGCTTCAGTTTCCCTCCTGGAAAAGGGCAGCTCAACTATTCAATGCAAAGGGGGAATGAGAAGTAGTGGTGACCTGCAGCACTGTGGTATAGGGAACCCTGGCAAAGGGCAGCACTGAGGAGAGAAATATTTCATCATTTTTACCTGGGGGAGTTGTCTGGTCAAACATCTCATGAAATAAACAACCACTTCATTGATGTCCAGGTGGAACAACACCTTCTCCCTGAAGCTGCTGCCTCCATCAGGCCTGAGCACCCACTGGATAAACCAGCCCACAGCTGGAAACCACCAATTTGGCTTCTAAATTCATAGAAGGGGGCTGTGTGATGCCATGTCCCAGCACCCAGACCTGCCCAGCACCCTGCAGTGGTGCCACCTCCCCAATGGATGGCAAATCCAGCTCACTTAGGGGCCAGGCTTTGCTTTTTCCAACACCTTTATTCAAAAAGGTACACTTGTGCCAGGAGGCACCAAGGCTCTGCACTCACTTAAACCAACGATTAAATAACGATAATCCCCTGAATGGCATCCAGACCTGCTCTCCACTTCCACTGGCTTCCTTCAGCACAGCCCATCTTGGAGGGGCACCAAGAGCCAACTGCGACATCTGCGTTCCCTGCCCAGGAGAGCTCATCAAACCTGCAGGAAAACCAGCCCCTGCCATGCTCACCAGGCACACCTGGCATCTCATTTTCCTGATTGAGGATTGGGATCCAGATTTATTAACACCGAAACCTGGGGCTCAGTGTGCCAGCCGTGGTGGGCAGCAGCATCCGTGCCCATCTGGTGACACTCGCCCGCCTTTCTGTTTGCAGAGAGGGAAAATGGGTTTGCAAACACTGGAGTATTATATAAATAAATAAATAAAGTGTCGCTGCCTGAGCTATAAAGCAAGAGCAATGTTCTTTCTCTGCAGGCCCATCTGCTGCGCTTTCATCTTTTCTGGTGGGAATGAAAGATGGGTCAATTTGGGCACTGCCCAGTTTGGGTGACCCTGTGTGAGGGTCTGCGTGAGGTGGAAACTTCTTGTGGGTGAAGCTCCTCTGGGGTTCACTGTAGCATCTTTTGAGGTCCATTAGGACGAGTGATGTTTCCCAGCTCCGTTACTGCTCCCACTCTTAGATGCTCTGCAGCAACGCAGCATTCCACCATTCCAAGGGGTAAACTTCTGGATGCTTTTCCCCACACAGCAGGGCTAGTAATAAGCTATAAATGAAACATTATGAAGGCTGAATGCCCTTTGAAGTACCCACCAGAGAGACTGTTCCTGCAGTGTTACCCTGCCGAGGCTTTCCTGTCCCCACGTGCTGGAGCTGAGGAGGACTGGGATGAGCGGTGGGACAGCTTGATCCCTCCTCCCCACTCAGTTCCTGCTGCTTTCACCAGCCTCAGAAGTCCCTGATACAAGGTATAAAGGGTGTGAGGGCTTTGCAGGGTGCCATGGTCATGCCTGCACCCCCAGCTCTGTGCTGTGCATGCTGAGAGGGGAGATAAGCAGCCCCTGTGTGCTTGGAATTACAGAGGGTCTTTCCTTGAACAAGAGGTGGGTTAATAAGGAGCAAGGGAAGGGAGAATGAGGCAGAAAGCAAAACTGATTTGCAGCAGGACCCTCCCAGAAGGGCTGTGACTGTGACCAAGGGGGGCTGTGCTCTGGCAGAGCCTACTTAACACACTAGGTTTGGCAAGGCAATAGCATTCCCTGTCCTGGGAATGGTCCTGCTGCCCAAGACCACACAGCCACCTCCTGGAGAGCAGCCTGCAGGGACCTGTGGAGGGACCTGGATCCAGCCATCTCGAGGGAGGATGCATAAAATGTGCAACTTGCTTTGAAGCACAACTCCATGAGCATCCAACACTTGTAACACATAGTAATGCCGACTGTCATCCTTGCCTGAGCCAATACCACTGAAAAATGGGGAGTGGGAACGTTAAGGTTTTGCAGCTCCAGGAAAGAGCAGGTTGCCATGGTGATGCCAGGGGTTTCCCCCCCCCCCTGTTTTTTTCTCCTCCCTTTCCCACTCTTTGGGGTTGAACAGGAGGAGCTGGCAGGCTGCTAGGGGGGATTTATTAGCTCCAAATAGGCCATGGTTCAGGAAAGGAGGAGAAATACTGCAGTGGTCAGCAGTGAGAGCCTGGCCCTAATCCATGTCCTGTGCTCTCTGGGAAGGTGTAAATCAGGGCTGGGCAAACATCGGGGCAGGGCCAGAGCGGCTCATTTGCCTTGCCTCATCCTCAGAGGGGATTTGTGGAAAACTCCTAAAGGATTTACTGCCACTGCTGCTGAACAAGGAATAATAAAAAGAGGAGTAGAATAGGGCAGGCATTTTAAAGCCAGTTGTACAGCTCTGGGCTGTCTGTGGCTCTCCAGAGCTGGGCATTGCCCCTGGTGCCATCCCGTGCCTGTAGTTCTTCCTGGGATCATTTCTGCACAGACCTGGTGGGATTTTGGTGGAGCCTGGCTGGTGCCACCCTCCTTGGCTGCAGGGATACAAATCATGGCAGCTGGGCAAGCAGCCAGACCCTGTGAACCTGAGTGAGTTCTGGGTGCTGGACCAGGTTCTCCTTGTCCTTGCTGCTGCCTCCAGCCAGATCTTTGCCTGCCCACCTGCATCCTGCCAGCCCTGCCCATGCTGTGCACCATCAGCTCCTTAGTGACTCAATTTATTTTTTTTTAACTTGTAACAGTGCACTTGCAATAATTAGCCTGAGTAGGCTAATGAAAGGAAACAAGAAATCCTTTATGGACAATTTACATGGAGGTGATGGGAAGGTTGCAGTCCCCTCTGCATCACTCCTGATCCAATCCAGCTGGAGCTGCCCCTGCCAGCCGCAAGCCCTGCCCTGTTGGTATGTGTCCTCCCCTCCACTCCAAGCTAAAATCTTGAGCAGGGAGAGGTCTCAGGGCAACTTGAACTTCCCACAGACTCCTTCAGCCCTGTTTCCTTTGGCAATCCTGACAGGCACTGCCTCTGTGACCCTCCTGGGGTATGCAAACAACCACTGCCTTTCCGTGGGGACATCGGGGTGGCTTCAGTGCTGCTGATCATTCATCTCCTGGGAGGTTTCAGCAGGTAAAAGGGTGTTTTTCTCCACGTGGAACAAGGTAGTGGGTAAATAAATAAGTCCAGCAGAGTGCCTTGAAATTCCTATTCTCTTATTTCAAGTGCTAGGAAGAGAAATTGCTGATCAGTCTTGAAAGAACAAAATAAAAAAGAGGAGGAGGTTATTGGGGAAGATGCTTGAGGATTCACAGCCATGAGCCAGCGTAGACACACGTGGTGCTTTACATCTAATCTGAACCTCTTCCTAATCACCAGCCAGGGGAATACATTTGCTTCGGGTTTCCAAATTGGCCTCTCTTATGCAGCTCGACCACAGCTCTACGGATTTGCAGCGACAGGGTCATTTTGAACTGCTGGAAGTCTCCCTGCCACGGGCAATCCAGTGACTCCCCACTTGGGCTGCAGCAGCAGGAGGAAGGTCTGGTCCTGGGGGCTGTAGGATGTTGGCTGTGACTGTTCTGGGCAGCATCTCTGGAGCACCAGCCCTGCTGCATGCCCACAGGAGGAGGCAGGTGGTGGGCAGGGGGGCAGGGACAGGCAGCCTGCCTGATCCAGGAGATGCTGAAGTGTTAATTGCTGCAACCTCCTTCCACAGGCATAAGCTTTTCACTGCATTGACTCAAATATTCTCCCCGTCTGCTTCTGATAAGGATTTCATCTGATCCCAGAGAAGACTCACCCAACACCAGTCTTTCACTACCTGCCCTCTCCTCTCCACACCAAGGCATTTGCAGGGAAGCTGATCTGCAGGGCTCAGCTCCTTCTTTACATCACTGCTCCTTTTCCTTTTCCAGCTCCTTTTGCTTTCACCTTTGCATTTTAGGCTCTGGGAGCGTCCCAAGGCAAAAGAACCTTGCACTGAGCAGGACTGAGGGGACGATGGCACCTCGCAGGCTGCAGGACAGTCACACTGTCAGTGTGGTGCAGAGCTGGCACTGGCTTGCTCAGCCTAACTGTGCCTTGGTGTGAGCATCATTAGCATCCCAGCAATTAGTAGAGCTGTGCTGATTTGCATCAAGCTTGGAGCGCAAAGAGTTCCAGGCCAGATGGTAAATTGTGTGTGTGTGTTCCTGAAAACAATAGGAATGTATGCTGGGCTTGAACAGTGATGTGCAGGATCTCTGGAATGATCCTGCTTGCCTGAGCTTGGGAACAAACCCTGGTGCCTCATGGCACAGTGTTCTGGCTTGGCCTTCAAACCACTCCTGTGGGTGTGAAGGAAGAATAACCCCCCCAACTGCTCAGCCAGCAGAGATCAGGCTTGGATCAATCTCCTGATCCAGTTGTACTTTATGTCCTTGAGTGAGTTACTGCCCTTCTGTGTCCCACCACTTGTCCAATGTGTAATGGAATTACTTGCAGCAGAGCTGTCAGTATTTGGGATCTGGATCCCCTGTGCCCCTGGCATGAAAGTGCTGGATCACGTAGGCACCTCATGCCTGCCCAGCCAGCACCAACTGCCTGGAAAAGCTCTGCCTCTTCCCAATGTTTTGCCATGATTAACTGATGAGCTGTCAGTGCCCCATCAGCAGGTTCACAGGTGCAGGCTGCCTGTCTCCATCCTGGACCTTCTCCAGACCTTGGTCCAAATGTGCTGGCTTGGACCCATCACTAATATCTGCTGTTCTGCCCTGAAATACAAATCAAGCTGATAAAGAGATTGTCTCCAAGGAGTACCCAGTAACATTTCTCCAGCTAAAAGGGAGACTATTCCCAAGAACACCCTGGAGCTGATGGAGAAAAGGTGGAGAACAGCTGGTGCCTCACCCAACGTGAACCCATCCCTTGTCCTTCCCTACAACATTCCTGCTAAACTCATCTTCTCCTGGGATGAGAAGAGCAACAGCCCAGCCTTGTGTTGGTCTAGAGCAAGAAATCCTCATTAAAATGTGCTGAACTCACGAGTTCACACCTGTTTGGAGAACCTCTGAAATCCCTGGGGTCCTCCCCATCCATATCCCAGGAAAAACTCAATCATCCTGATTACCCTTGGGCTCTGTTGACCCCAACCCTGCAGAGAAGCCCCACAGGCCTCATCAGAGGCCAAAGCTGGCAATAGGGTTTCAGGGATGCAGAGGAGGGAAGGGACTCCATGGCTGGTAACCAGGAGCCCCCACTGTGGCCAGCGGTGGATGGGAGCTGCTCCAGCACTACCCCAGGGGTCAGACAGCCCCCAGGATCTACAGCACACGCACAAAAACACATGGGATTGTCATGGATCCTCCTCTCTTTGCTAAACTAACGCCCCTCTGCCCATGTCCCAGCCCCTGGCTTTGGAAGGGATCCAGGAATGTGGTGGCAAACATGTACATAAACAAACAGCCAGGCTGGATTATTCATTATTACCCTGACTCTCCCTTTGATGAAGGCAGACAGAGTCACCTCTCTTTTGTGCTATGCATGTGTTGTCTTTGCTTTATTTTTTATTTGTTTCTTTCCTTATAAAACTCATGTGAATGGGCCAGATGCTGTTGCCATAGCAACCCTCCCTCTTCAAGCAGCAGATGCTGGAAAAGGGTTTTGCGGTTTAATCCTCCTGGAAATCTCCCCATCAGAGGCTGCTGGTAGAAGATGATACTAAGAGATGCTCAGCAGCAGTGCTTGGCATATTTTAAGTCCCACGTGCTTCTTTGTGCATGAAGAACCTGCCCTTTCACCCTTTGGAAATGGCACATATCACAGCAAGAGCAGCAAATGTATCCTAATGCCTCATCATATATTTAAAGAGTCTTTCCCTGCACAGCTCCCAAAGCATTCCATGGGGAGTAAGATGAAAGAACAGCATCCTGTGCTTGATGAGTGGGGCAGGGAGCAGGGCAGCTGCCTCCATCACACCTATGCCAGCCCACCCCAAGCTGCCACCACCAATCAATGCACAGCTTGGGATGTATAAATGAGTGCCTTTCATTAAAAAAAAAAAAAAGAAAAAAAGAGAAAACAAATCATTTGAGCTTGGCAAGAGCAGCTTCCCATTCTAAATTCATGGATCAGTAACTTGTGACTGACATGGTCATAATGGAGAAGACATTAAATGCTGTTTGAAACCAAAAGTGACCTGCTCTGGATGCACACTGACACACATATCCCTCTTTTTGCTATGAAAGTGAGGCCCTCCATGCAGGATTCCTTCTTCCCCTTCCAGCCTCCTGCTGTCCCTGCTTCCATCACCCCCCATCCTGCTCCTGGGCTGTGTCTGCACTGTTGCATCGCTCAAGCTCTTTAAGAGGATGGATGGAAAAGGCAGGATTTCAGCCCGACTTGTTTAACAAAGATACATCCATTTGAAATAAAAAGCTTAGGAGTGGAAGCCGGAATTTAACTAGTACAGAATGAGCTGTTCAGCCTCTCTTGAAAAAACGAAAATCCTGCAAAACTTGACAGAAAGTAATAGCCATTGTATTTTGGCTTTTTCGTTGAACAGATTTTGTGTAGGCATAGCAGGAAACTTTGTGCTGATGGATTTTAACTCAGTTTAATTAAAGTAGTTGAAATGGAGTCAATTCCCTGCTTTCTAGTGCAGAAATGCACACAAAAGCAAAGGGCCTATTCAAGACAAACCACTTCAGTAGCACATCTTCTAAAGGAAGGTTTTGCTTGTGTCATGTAGTCTGAGCCTCCTTAATCCCAGATCTAACACACTGTGGCAGGTTTCTCTGTGAAAAAAATGTTACATTTCATGAGGGTTGCAAAACCCAGGTAGAGTGAACTCAAAGGCTCCTGCAAAGCCACATCCTTCATGTTCCCTTTTCAGGCTCAGACATGGAAATGAGTGAAGAGCAGAAACCAGAAGAAACTGGGATTAACAGTCTGAGCAATAGCAAGACCATTTTCAATTCATGGCAAAGCTCTGTTCCAGTCCTCCTCTGTTTGCTTTCCATCAGGACAAAGCTTTGCCTTGTCATTAAATGAAGGACATGGGGATCAGGACTCCTGGGCTCTGCTCTTAACTCTGCTGCTAATTTTCCATGTTTCTTCGGAGAGGTCACGTACGATTAAAGGCTCAGAGCTGGTGCAGGCTCAGAATTCCCTCTGATGTCAATAGGAACAACAGGTTTTCAGCACCAGTGGGAAAATGCAGCCTGTAAAGCATCCCCAGCTTCCTGGATGCACAACTCTCCTGCCCAGTGCTGTGGAGGAATTTTTTTTTGATTTATGGGAAGGAGCCCACAGCATTCCTCTGGTTTGCTGGGTTGGGGAATAAAAGGGAATGCAGCAACTCAGAGTCATTCTGCTGAAGAGAAGGAGACTCTCCCCCAGCCCATCAAGGTCTCAACCTCATCCACAGCTGCTCAAACAGCCTGCACAAACCCTGTGCCACACTCCTGCTCTCACTGCGGCCTCTGGGCTTGCTGAACCTGCAGGAGTTTGGGGTACCTGCATTTGGTGATCTTGGGGCCATGGAGGTGTGCAGGGAAGGCACAGCCACATACCCATAACCGTGCTGGCTCTGTCATACCCTGGCAGATGGCACTGTACCCATGACATGCTCCTTTTTGGCACAACCAAATGTCCCCAGTTACCACCACAACAAGCAGATAATTCCTCACATCAGCAAGTGATGGAGTAGAGAGCAAGCAGGAGGTGCAATGCCAGCTCTTCCACCACAGCTGCTCCGTGTCCTTCCCCTTGGAGATGACCCAGCTCGTTATTTCAGGTGCTCCTGCCAGAACCCACTTGTTTTGAAACTGGTGGATAGAAGCAGCTCCTGACCCTGTGGCTGTAGCCCATGGGTTTTCTCTAAGTGATATCCTTGGCAGATAAATTACACCCACTTTAAGCTCTGCCCTGCTCCTTCCTTTGGGCTTTTCTTGACGCAGCTGCCTGGCAGAGGTGGGGCCAGACCATGGGGAATAGTCCCACCTCTCGCTGTCCATCATCCCTGGCCAAAGGGCTGCAGGTACAGCAAATCCTCATCTGGGAAAAGGCTGTATTTACATACCTGCTTTTCAGAAATGGCAACGGGCTGTTTGGGAAACACAGAATTTTAATCACCTGGTTTGGGCTCGTGCACAGCTCCTGGGGCAGTGCCAGAGGTTGGATATGGTGGCACCGTCTGTCCCTTTATTTGCAAGCAGTCACTGAGAGTGATTAATTATAATGATGCCATTAGATTAGATATTAGGAAAAAATTCTTCCCTGTGAGGGAGGTGAGGCACTGACACAGAGAATCTGTGGCTGCCACATCCTTGGAAGTGTTTAAGGCCAGGTTGGATGGGGTTTGGAGCCAACTGGTCTTGTGGAAAGTGTGTCCCTGTCCATGGTAGGGAGTTGGAATGATAGGAGCTTTAAGGTCTATTACAACCCAACCCATTCTATGATTCTATGATTATATTTAATTCTTTTGCAGGTGTCAGCTGAACACTCTGGGGTGCCCCACCAGGTCCTGTCTGAGGCTGTGTGCCCAGGACTGATCTGGGTTGCAGACATAGGGGAGAGGTGGAGAGGCGCAAAGCTTGCTCCTCTTTTGCCATCAAAATAACATGGAATTCATTTGTTGGAACAAATCCCAGGGAACTCCTCACTCCACCTGACACTGGTGTTTGAATCTCTGGGGTGTGCTTTGACCCACAGCTGGGAGCAACAGCTAAAGGATGGAAATGAAAAGCAGCTTCCAGGAGCTTTACAAAAGGAGGTGAACCTTCCACCCTAAAGACCAATTGCAAAAACTGCTTATACCATCAAACTGTGCTCTGTAATCCATAGTACTCTTAAAAAAAAAAAATAGAAGGAGGCAGCATAGGGCAGGCTGTAGCTGAGGCATGTAGCAGGCTCCTACTTAGCATTATTTATCACTGAGGATCTCCAGGCTGGGCCATGATGAATAATTCATTTTTCTGCTCAGAGGCTGCATGTCGAACCCAGCCCAGTCTGGCACCTCCCCGCCGTGTCCCGGCTCTTCGGAAAAAGCAACTTGGGCATCTCCCTGCTTGGAGTCCTTGGCCTCTTGGTGTTCATGTGAATGTGACAGTCTGGCGAGGGCTGGTGCTAAGTTTATCCCTGTCTGTGTGTGCCTTGGTGCCCGTCCTCCCTGCACATCCCCCGGTGCTGCGCCGCTCGAGCCTTTTCGCAGCGCTGCAGGTTCGGAGTTGTGTATTTCGCTTGCAGAGCCAATTTCTACCAGCTCAGGAAGCAGCCAAGAGGTTTTAAAAATGAAGGAGAGGAGCGATGTCCTTGTTCAAAGATCTGTCCCCCTGCCCCGACCCTGTCTGGCCCCAAGCTTGGGGAAGATGGAGATGCAGCCCCTCCCCAGGGGAGAGGGAGAGTGGGAGAAGGGAGACAAGAAGAGGAGCCAACAGCCTTTTATTCTGGGACCCACTTGGAAACACTTTCTAAAAGGCCAATAAATAATTAATAGTGGTTATAAGCATACTGCAGACACGAGGAGTTTTTGCTGCAGATGCCCATGAGGACGTTGTCAGTGTGTTATCGACTGGAGGCTGCACCATCCACCTCATCGACTTGCTGGTCATTAAGACATCCATTCCATCCATTCATTAACTCCTTATGGACAACGAGCAGAATTTAATATCAACTGGAACGGCTGCAACCCCTCAAAATAGCTGAGCTCTGCTTTTAGAAGGCGAGGTTATGTCCTGAGTAGGAGCAGAGGCAGGGAGGAGGCAGTGGGAGCTGGGGCTGGTTGAACTGCTCTCAAAACCTGGCTCAGAGCTGGACCTGGAGCCTCCAGCTCCCTCCCTGTGTGTCAAGCGCCATCGGAGGACAGGTAAAGCCACTGTATCTTTCCCAAATCAATTCTCCTCCACTTAACTTTGTAGAGCTGACATCTCCTTCCACCAGTAACAGTAAATATATCCCATGCTGGGTAGGACTCAAATGCTTCCAGAGTCATTTCCAAAGCTCAGAGGAAGGGTCTGCCCCATCACTCTGCATACTGGTTGTTACTGCTTTCTCTCCCAGGCTTACTTATTGTTGCTGGGTGGGTTTGCACAGTGTTTGGGGATGCTCATTGCTGGCAAAGGAGCTAGAGGAGAGCTCAGGAAAGTTCCTTCCCAGAGAGCAAGAAGACACTGATGATTTATTTCACTCTCTCTCTGAGGTAATTATGTACCTAGACAGTCTTAAAATGTGTATTTCTTTTCTCCGGCAGACCAGAACAGCCTCTTTGGTTCCAGTCTAGCAGATAAATATGTATTTACACACTTTATTAAGATGGGTATTACTTTCCCACAGGACTGGCATAACTCTTCTGCTCTGGTATTTTATGTAAAACTGTATTTGTACATTAGTTTGAAAGATATATGACAAGTTAGATGGACCACAGCAGCCTTGGCCATCGCTGAGCGCAGCTCGGGGAGTGATATGTGAAGACACGTGGAGGATGCAGGTGTAGATGGAACACGCGGCTTCCTCGGGACCTGCACTCCAGCTCTACTGTGGGAGGAGGAGATGGCCTTGCTGTGCTTTCATCTGTTCTCAAAATGTTACCAAAAATCAGCATTAAAATGTCAGGCCAGCTCCAAAGCTGAGGATGGCAGGTAAAACTTCAGGGAGAGGCCACCAAATATGTTGCCGACATGTCAGGTTTGGCATTTGAGTCTTCTGGATCTCAGGTAGTGGGATCATCATCACTGCCCCATTATGTCCCTCTCCCCAGGCTGCACTTCCTGGCCATACTGCTCAGACCCTCTCCATACTTGATGCCACAAGGGTTTCTGCTTTCTATGGAGGTTTTACTCCCCAAACAGTGGGATGTGTCACATTCAGCTCCCACTCTGCGGCCGCTCTCCCAGTTGTCCATGGGGTGCTGGTGGCTCCTGGCAGAGGCAAAAGCGGATCACACTCACCAGGGTTTCTCATGGCTGTTGTTTTCCCACAGGCTGTTTTTGCTGGATCCAGAAAGCAGAGAAACCATCCCTGCCTCAAGTACTGCAACACCCACCCTGCTAAGAGAGGCAGGATGGAGAAAAGGAGGGAGTTTTTCCTGTCCTGGGTGGCTCTGGGAGGGGGGAAAAGCACCTTTTCATGCTGTTTCACACACAGTAAAAATGTGGCTGGATTAACCCGATGAGACAGCATCTATAATATATTAATTCTTGTATAATTTCCTAAAGCTGCTTAACTGAGACCCTCAGTGCATTTAACACACATTAGTAGGTAATAGCAATTAATCTGGAAAATGGGCAGCAGTTCAGGCACAGGCAGGACAGGGGCTGTTGTGGTGTGGGGGTGGCCCTGTGAGTGAATTCCAGCCCAGGTTTGTTAGAGCTGGGTCTGCACAAGCCCTTCCTCACTGAGCCATGTCCCTGCATTCCCTCATCCCAACACCACCTTGGCCCTGCTCAGCAGAGCATTTCCATGTGTGCCTGATGTTAAGCAATGACTGTTCCTGCTGGCTTTAAGGGAACTATCTAATCTCCTTTAAATTAAGCATATGATTGGGTTTTGGCTAGATTGGGTCCTTGGACCTTAATCTCTTTATGCCCCACTTTCTCAATCTGCAAAATAGTAATTATCTACTTCATGGGGCTAAATTAATTTCCCATATTTCACTGATGCTCATTTTGGCAATGTGCAGGTCGCCATTCTCCCAGAGATTGCAATTTGCATGCTGCTCAGCAAATGATGTGTTATATATCCATACACACACGCACATACACAAATCTAAGCCTCAGGGAAAAAAAACCTAAATGCCACCATGGCTGAGACAGGATGTAAGCAATAATAACAAGGACAGCAAAAATGCAATTCAGGGATTCAAAGGATTTAGTGAATGGAGAATAGGCTGGGTTGCATAAAAAGAAGGTAAGAAACTCAGCTGAGTTAAGAAGTAATGAAAAGAATAATGCATATCAAACAGGATGGAAGAGCTTAATTAAAAATTAACTTTTTTCAAGTACAGCTTGGGAGAGCTGATGGTGGTCAGTGCAGAGGGCTAGCAAAGAAACTGAGACCTTTTTTAACCCTTTCATAAATGTTAGTGGGAAAAGTAAATAATGTTTGGGGGAAAAAATTGTCATGATCATGTCTCTGCTTTGCAGGACATGGAGGGCTGTGGGTTTGGGGATAAGTTGACAAATATTACTTGTTCTGGGGGGAAACATGAAATGGAGAGGGGAAAAGGAAATTCCTAAAAATACCCCAGGGTTTCCCCTTTTAATTTTGATGCAATAACCCAGGGGTTTGGTCCCTGGGACTTGGAGCACATAGCTAGGTAGGACCAGGAGATTTTGATTCTGCACCTGCCACTTGTACATTCCTTGTATGTGTGAGGCTGCAAACAAGCAAAGATTCCATTAGGGATGAGGCAGTGGTGCAGAAATGTTGGGCAGATTAAATCTTGTTTGGTGTGTCTCTTTATCACGTCTCAGCCCAGCTCTGTCGGTGATAAGGTTTGAAAGGCTCCGAGCTGGAGCTCAGGGATCAGTAATGTTCATTAAGATAAAATCAAAGACAGGCTCCTGCTCTCTGTTTTCCAGAAGGACTCATTCCATATAAAGGTAAATAAACCCCCAAACCTTACAGAGTTATTCTCATGGGAAACCATGGGCTTTGACATCACGATTTTCATTTTCTCCTGCCACAGTCTGCAGAGAAAAAGAACAGCTGAGAGGCCAGAAAGCAAAAGAAGTCAACAAGTTACAGAGCAGCATCCACCTGGTTGAGTCTAATTCCAATGCATTGACTGGGCTCAGCTCCTTGGGGAATGCAGGAATGAAAAGAAAGGAGGGGAAAAAAAGCAAGGTAATTGAAAGGAGTAATTCAATTTGGGAAGAATTATTCTCCTAATGATTTATGGCTTCATTAATGACTGATTGAACAAATGATTTTTTTTTCTTAGTAGGAATTGAGGTTCTGGCTGGGAGGTTATTGGGTGTCACAGCAACACAGACTCACTTGTCTCCATTTAAATACTTGATGCTCTCTCTCTCTCCCTCCCCTTGGATCGATAGGACCCAGAAGCAGGCGTTTGGTTGCAAACTTTCTTGGCTTCACAAAAATGTGCCCAGGAGCTCCAAGGAGTGACTGGCTGTTCAGTAATGAGACAGGGCAGAGAGGGCATGAACACTGCTGAGAGACACCTCACAGTGTCCTGTCCCATCTGGACAGGGCTTGAAGCAACCTGGTGTAGTGGAACATGTCCCTGCCCCTGGGAGGAGTTGGAACTGGATGAGTTTTAAGGTCCCTTCCAATTCAAACTGTTTTGTGACTCTGTGATGATTCTTTGCTGTGTATCTTTTACACATTGATATTAGAAATAAACACAATAAATGAAGGCTTGGGCCAGTTCGCAGGGCTCACACCAACACGAACACCTCCCGATTGCAAAAGCCCTCTGGGCACGAAGCTACTGGGTTAGCAAAGCGAGTTAAAATTCATGATCTGCCGTTCAGCACTCCGGTGCCTCCAGGCGCAGCTGCACCGAGTCAGGCGCGTGTCCTTCAGCTCTTCAATTAAACAGCCTCCTAAAGTTCACACCCTGCTAATTGGTCTCAGAACTGCTTAGTGCCATAATTGGGGTTTTCCTGCTGGCACATGTGCCACGCTGGGGCTGTACCAGCATGACCTGGCTCGAGTGTGGACCAAAAGCCCTTTGGGTCACGAAATCTGAGACTGGAAAAGAGAGGGCTGGAGTGGAAGGAGGAGATCAAACCAGTTCCTTCAACCAATCTAAATTCAGCCTGGACTCTCCTGTGGTCAGGTTGGGTGGTGCAATGGGGCTGGCAGAGGGGAGTGGAGGCTGCAGCAGATCCTTCCTGATGGGATTTGTTATCACCTGCAGTAATGAAGGTCAGAGCTCCTGCCAGTCAAAGCCCTGTTTCCCTTAGTTTAGCAGTAAGATGGGAGAGCTGAACCATGGTTTGACACTGTTGCTACTGGATATGGGCTCCACTCAGATGATATGCAAACATATTTAAGTTTTTTTTTGTCTATTTGCAGGAGCAATATCAATTTGCAAGGATGAGCTCAATTAATATAACTCATTACTTTTCCACGTGTAACTGATGTCAAACGAACACCTCCTTTGGAGGGATTACAAAGGGGAAAATGCTTGACCTGTAAATGTTTTTGTGGCTGCTGTTGTGATATAACAGTGAAGGTATTTTCTTTCCTCCTATAAAATGGGAAAATTCCCTTTTGCTAAGCAGAGAGGGAACTTGCGTGGGGGCTGAAGAAAAATGTCTTTGGCAAACATATTTTTTTTGCCATAGACGCAGGCTGGGGAACATCACTGCAGTCTGCACCCTCATGGCAAACACAATCTGGTTTTTTATAGGAAAAATACAGATTTTTTTTCCCCTACTGAAAAAAAGTTGAAACCATTTTGAAGACTTTCAACTCAAACTTTTATTTTTTTCAGGTTAACCCCTTCTTTGTTTGCAAATAACAGACCATGAATTCATTTTTTGGTAATACAGAAGCACAGAATGGGTAAGGTTGGAAGGAACCCCAGTGGGGTCATCTAGTCCAACCTCCCTGCTCCAATACTAATAAATGAAATTATTGGATGAAAGAACAGAGAGCTGAAGACTGATTTAGGATGAGGAACAGAGTTGTCTCCTCTGAGCCATCCTGTACATCCCAAGTGTTGCTTGTTGGCCATAAAGGAGAAACCTGTTGCCCCTCACCTGCCCACACATGGTGTTTTATATCCATTTTGGCATTTAGAGCTGTGTCTGCTGCCCACAGAATTAAAATAACACCTCAGCTGCAGAGGTGAGGGCAGGAGCACCGGCCAGTCCTGGCACAGGGATGTAATTCCTGACATGACCAACATCAGATACTTTTGGGGATATAAAGAAAAGTAGCCAGTGGTCTCTCAAGTGTGACTTCAACTGTGCTTATTTTCTCCTTGCAGAGGCTGTTGCTTTCTTATGTGATACACATCAAAAAGGCTATTTTAAATCATTGGATTGGTTGGTTCTTCTCTTTTTTTTTTTTTAGTAAAAATCAGCTCCCACACCACAAAATTGCTGCCTGAATGCTGGGTTGCAGCAAAACCCAGTAATCTTGATCAGGTCTGATATAAAATGACAACTGGGGGTATCTGTGGGCATGCTTCATTTGCTCTGTCAAACATCATAAACAATTTGAAGGATTTTTTTTTTTACCTTAGCAAAGTGTCAGCAGCGTTAAAAACTGCAAGGGGCTCAGCCAGGGAGTGGACATCAAGGTGTTTATAGCAAAAAAGGAAAGGTCATGGCTTGGTTTCTCTGCAGGTCTTTGTGTGCTCTGTGTTGTCTCCACGGATTTTTGGGGTGTGAGCTGCCACTGTCCCACCACTGAGCACCTTACTGGAAGGATGGAGGGGGAAGCTGAACATCTCACTGTCCTCTGAGCTTGACCACTCATTTTATTAGTGCCCCAGAAATATTTGCACATGTGATTTTTGGCTGTTTTTTGGCCTCAAGTAAATACAAGGAAAGGGAAAACATCAGGGATGGGCTGCGTGTGCTGGTGAGGAGAACACAGCCCCACTGTGCTGGGGGGCTTTGCCCTCTCTCTGCTTATTCCTTAGCTGCTGCTTTTTGGCTATCAGGTGGCTCTGAGATCCTGAAGCATGTGAGGAGGTGTCCTCTCAAGTCTTGCTTGGAGAAAAGAAGTTTTTTTGACAAATCTGAATAGCAGCAGGAACAGGTCACCCTGCCAGAAGGATGCTGGGCTCCAGCATATTCAGCCCAAGCACCCAAGGAGAGCAGGGAGGGGAGGTGGGTGGTTTTCTGTGATTTTTTTGCCAGCCAAATTGATATGGGAGTACTCTAAAGGGCTTGGGCACCTGCTTGGGCACTGCTCCTGATGCAGCTCTTATTAATTCTGGCGGCAGGGATGGAGCAGCAGCACTGCTGGGTCTGTGGCTCCCTGCCAGCTCCTCAGCCGTGCTGGCTGGCTGGCTCTGAGAAAAGCCCTTCAGAAATGTCCTCATCTTCCTCACCTGAGCCACCAGCAGCAGGTCACGGTGTTGGATTCTGTGCTGCTGGTCATGCTGGGGGTCGGTGCCCACCCCTGCCACAGCCAACCCCGGCCACCGGCGACACTGACCTGGCCCTGCTGCAAACACAACAGGCTTGCTTGGACATGGCGACGTTTTTTCAATTAAAACAACCCCCCTCCCTTTGCTCCTGGTCTCAGAGGAGCCTTGGAAATGTTTCTGCACTTAACATTGCGTGTAATTATGGGCTGGCTGGGAAAGCAGCCCTTGGTGTACTTAGCGGCATCACCTTCTGATTTCCCAGGCAGCACTTACTAAGTAGGAAAGGAGGAGAGGCAGGAATCATCCAAGCTTGGGGGAGCCATACATCATGCTCAGTGGGTTTTTTATCCCCTCCATTAGGCTGGAGCATGGAATGTGTGGGATGATGCAGTGCTGGGCACCAGAAAGTGTCCCCTGGGTTGTGGTGTTTGGTGGCACTGCCATGGTCCTGCCAGCCCTTGCTGGGTTTGTGGAGTCCTGATCTTCCAAAGGAGGATGCAAACAGCTTTTGTTGAATTTTGCTACAAGCACCAGTGAGAAGAAATGCCAGAAAATAGGGTCTTTGGGGATGAAGTTTCAGATTTTGATCCATGAGCCAAATTAAAAGATTATTTTTCCTCTCAATAAACAAATCCCCTCTTCCCCTTCCCACTTGCTGAGACATCTGCTCCTCTGAAAAGAGCTTGCACCACAGAGAAATCCCCCCTGCCGTGTGTCCTACTGTCCTCTCTGCCTGCTCTGATTTGCATCTTTTACATTTTCTTTGGATTATGCTCGTCAGATCCCGTGCTTAGATGTGGTAGCAGAGCCAGGGGGGTCTGTATTATGAAATGCTGTTAACCTTTTGCTGTTGTTTGCCTTATACATCCCCATG
The DNA here is from genome assembly GCA_026770055.1 of Myrmophylax atrothorax. Classification (NCBI taxonomy): domain Eukaryota; kingdom Metazoa; phylum Chordata; class Aves; order Passeriformes; family Thamnophilidae; genus Myrmophylax; species Myrmophylax atrothorax. The sequence continues at coordinate 8,656,068 of JAOXXN010000220.1, read as the reverse complement.
TGCTGCAGATGCTTCTTTTGTTATCTGAGAGGGAATCCTACAGGAGAGCTATCAAACATGGC
>JAOXXN010000220.1:8645059-8655906 GCA_026770055.1 Myrmophylax atrothorax | reverse complement strand
TGGAAAGGAGAGGGAGGGAGGGAGGGCTCGGGGTTCTGCAGTGGGAAGGAGCAGCTCTGTGGGGCTTCAGGCCTGGAGGTCAATGCCTGGAGCTCTTAAATCAGGAATGATCAGAATGATCAGAACTGGGTTTATTGAGCACCCAGCCCAGGACTCGAGGGGCAGCCTTGGAAGGAGGTAAAACAGTGGTGTGCTGGTTGGATTTCCACACTCCAGCAAGTGATTCCTGACCACCTAAACTGGTTTGTTCTGGTGCTGGGGGTCCCCTAGCCCAGCACTCACTTCCCCACCCCAACAAGAGCTCTGGGTGCCCCAGGGGCTGGCCCAGACCCAGCAGCTTTTGGCACTTCTTTAACCACCCATTTACCCTCCAGACACACTCTGGAAGGGCAAAATTGACTTTATTCTGCCAAGCCAGTACATTTTGGGACTCAGGACAAGGCTGTTGACAGAAACTCATCCCTGCTGATGGCCTTTCTGCTGCAGCACTGTCAGAGAAGCCCTTTTTCAGTGGCCCTGTATCACTGTCCCCATGTCAGTGTCCCTGTCCTTGCTCCGGGATGGCACCCCCTGCCCAGCTCAGGGACCAAGCTGTGTTTTGAGGCTCCTGGGACAGCTGTACCTAATGGAGAGAAAAATGTTTTCCTCCAAGGTGGCTGCTGCTCCATGGCCACACCAAGGAGCAGAACCTTGGCTTTGCTTTGAACTTCTGACTTTTCTGTCAAGGTAGATGGTTGTTCTCACCAATAGAAAATGCAGTTTTATTTCAGTCCAAGTTTTCCAGCTCCTCCCTCAAGCCCTCAGAAGTCCCATAATTACTTATTGCCCCTTCCTGGTTTTTTAACTCTTCCCAGACAAGAAAATCAAGAGAAACCCTCAGACCCTGGACCAGACCTACAGTGTGAGAACCCACTGCATTTTAGGGGAACATCAGGTTGGTGCAGAGAAGGCTTTCCCAGTGAGAGCCTTCTGCCTTCCTGCTCCCTCTCCTTCCCTGTCTGGGCAGATGGAAGGCAGCAGCTTTTTAATTATTAAAATTAGTGCATCCTTGAAATCACGTAGCATGCTTTTGGCTCTGCAAATCATCGCTTTCGTGAGAGAGGAGCAGTAATAAAATTAACCGACAGAGAGGAATAAACAAGTGGCACAGATGTAAATATTATATAATCTGCATTTCCTAAAATATCCCTGGCTTGGCATCAGGAGTGGGATTCAGAAGAGAACCAAAGCAAGGGTGCTGATAGAAAACAAACAGTAATGGCAGACAAATAGTAATTAATAGTTGTGTAGATGGATATTAATGTTTGCATTCAACCTCCTTGCCAAACCCTCAAGGTTCTTTTCATCTCCCTGGCTGTGTCAGGGAGAAGTGGGGAAACTGAGGCAGGTGGGAAGCTCCCTGTGCTGGGCTGTTGGGGAAGGTGTCCCTGAGCACTTCCAGGTTTGTCTCCAAGGCTGCAGCAGATTTTTAGGTGTGCAAAGTGACAGGAGTCATTTTAAGCCAACAGAGGGGGATCCCAGCACATGCAGGGAGCCTGTCCAGCCCTTCATTTGCTTTTGGGGAATCCCTTGATGCATCAATGCTGGAAAATATCCCATCCTGCTTTCCCTTTTTGCATTGCATCATCTTATGCTTTAATGGGCAAATTAGTGCCAGGTCAGCTCCCGTATTTATGTCAGGTAGTGACTGCAGAGCACCAGCCTACTGTGCCCAGGTCTGCTCTAACTCTGGCACTGATGTGCCCATTTATCAGCACATTTATCACATTTATTGAGTGGTTGCTGCTCCCTGGGATCACTCCTGGCCTGGGGAAGCCACGGTGCATCGTGAGAATTAGGGCAAAACACTTCCAGGAGCAGCATTCCATGCACGACAGGACACCTTGCTGGGCTCAGTGTGGGGAAAGGGAGTTCCTCCAGCTTATTGGGATTTCTTGCTCTTTGTTTGGAAAAACACAGAGGACACTTACACCAAACCACAGGGACCAGACACAAGTCACTGCAGGGTCATCAGTGGGTGACCTCAGCAGGTTTAAGGGAAGGATTCCTTGGCACCCAGCTCTCCTTGGAGCATCACACTTTCCACTTGCTGCTTGGAAATCTGGAGTGGTGTTTGTTGTAACGTGACAATCTCTTTTTAATGTCTCATGTTTGAAGTCACATTGGAGAGACATGTCCCATCTGGTGAGTCACAGCCTTCTCCTGTCACTCAGTTACCTGCAGGGCCTCGCAGGAGGAGTGATGACTAACCCACACAGAGTGACACATCACAGGCAAATGTAAATATTGCCTTTTATTTTCTGCCTTCTGAAGCCTCCAGAAGAAAATTAATTTCATTTCAGTTTGAAAACATGAGCCAGCCTGGTGTTTTCTGCCGTGGCTGGGAGAGCAGCTGGGTCAGCCCTTCTTAAGCAGGTGGTGACGGGGAGATGCTGCTGCTTCCCATGGTTGGCCCTGCCACCCTCCTTACCCGCCTGCCTGCTGGGAAAGCTGTTTGGAACAGCACCTGGCTCTGGTGCTCAGAAGAGCATCCTCCACTCCCCTGCCTGCAGGCAATGCTGGCCACGCTGCCTGCAGGCAGGCCCAGGGATCAATAGCCCAGGAGATCAGCTCTGGCCCTTCTGCATGAGAGGGATTCACAACAGCCCTGATCAAAAGCCCTGCTTTAATCTGGGAGACAGCGGTCGATGGGAAATTAACTGTGCCTTAGGGCCCCATTGCTCCAGCAGGAAGGAGCTGCTGGGGGGATGAACTCATTCCTGCTCTGGGGTGGAATCAAAAGGGTCTGGTCCCAGCTGGCTCCATCCTATTTGATATTTTTTGCTTTTCTCTTTTCCCTCAGACTGCAGATAGCTCCTGCTCCATAAGAACGGTGGGTGCACGGGTGGGTGCAGCTGCCTCCACACTGCAGTTGATGTTCTCCTCTCATCTTGGTGCTCCATCAGCACGGAGGGATTGAGGAGGAGAGAGAAGAGATGGGGAGAGGTTGGGACATGGAACTGGGATGTGGCTCCAGTCCCTTCCCAGCCTCCTTCTTTCTCATTCAAATCATTTACAGGGTGAACACTTAGTGCAGTGATGCTGCTCCCAGTGCCAGCCCTTGCCAGGGCTCCTCATGGCATTGGTGGTGCCCAGGGCCAGCTCACACCGAGGTGACATTCAGGGGGTCAGGGTCAGTGTTGAACACCAGGAACAGTCCTCACAGCAGAAGGACAGAGCTCCCAGAGTCTGTCTCATACTCTCTGAGTATCTCCCTCTTCCCACGGGCTGTATCTAAAACCAGAAGTAAGCCCAGGCACGTGTGTGAACACTTTAAATATGATTCCAATCTTGTGTGAGGCACAATTGCTGCACATGAAACAGGTGAAAGACCATGTTCCCCCAAGGCATGGCCTTCATCATATTCAGCTGACGAGCACCGAGCATCAGAGGAAGGTGAAATCAAAAGAATAAAGTACATGATTATAGACAGCATAAAATCTTTTGCAAAATTGCTTCAATTGCCTTTGAAGCTGCTGCCAGAGATGCTATTTCCTTTTGTATTATTACTGTTTTGAAGGGAAAAAAATCTGTATTCTCCCCAAACCAGGTTGCTGCTGTACTCTTTGTAAATGCCTGCCATCTCATCAGCGCCACATTAAACCAACATTTCGAATTCAAACCAACTATGCAAGTGGATAAATGGAGTAGTAATGGCAGGAATTAGCAAGCAGGGCACAGGATTGAGGCAGCAATGATTTACGAGACTCAGGCAGGAACAATCAAAGGCATCACATCACTTCTTTGCTGCCCTGTGTGCACCTATTTGCATTTTATTCCTGACAGCTGGATTTTAAAGGTAACTTCTCATCTGACTGGTGAATAGATGCTGCCCTTTTTTTGTTCTTAACTGAACAAAATGGTTAGGAAGTGGGTGAGAAAAGTAGAATTTGTCCCTTGAGCTGGTGGGGTGTTATGCCTGTGCCCACTGCAGGGAAGCAGCAATCCGAGGGGCTGATCCTGCCGAGACACCACAGTGTAACTATTCCAGTCACACTCCTTGTCACCATCCCTGGTGTCCCATCCTAGTGGGCATTGCCCAGGACTCTGCCCCTTTCCATGCCAAGCCACTGCCACTGCCCAGCACTGGCCACCCATCCCCTCCTGCCATCCCTGCTGGATTTCCCACACTGCCACAACCAAACCCGTGTGTGCCCGCACTGCTTCCCTTTTCAACCCCAACCCCCTGCTGGCAGCAGCTGGAAATCCCACAGCAGCATCCCCAGGGACCAGCAGTGCCAGTGATGGGCTTGGGACAATTCCTTTAAGGGGGAGAACGGTTGGAGGTGCCCACAGGTGCAGCAGTGGGAAGGACCTGCTGGAAAAGGGTTTATTTTGGAATCCCACTGCTCAGGGGAGCCAGGGCTTCTCTGGGGGTTCCTCTGAATTATTCTGAGTGCTCAGCTTGTTTCTGGGGCAGCACATGGAGCTGAGCCACCCCTGTGGGAAGGGAGAAAGCCAGGAATGTGCCGGACTCTTTAACTGTTATAAAAGGCTGACGGCCAGTGGGTGTAAATCACCAGTGCCATTGTCTCCAGGGTTTTATGACAATGTGCTGCTGTGTATAAAACCTGATCAATGGACTTTGTGGGAAGATACTAAACAGAGCTGTGTGACCTCAGTGGCCTTGTGCCGATGGCTGTGACTTCAGTGACAAGATGTGCTTTCCTTCCATTCACTGCTGAAACGTGGCTGGCTCTGGGATGGGAATGTGGGAGATGCTTGGAGAAGGAAAATATGTCAGGACTTGGGGTAAAAGAGGAGCCCCAGGGCCTTGAGCCTGCTCCTTGCCATGATACATGGTGCCTCTGCAGCTCCACACAAGCATCAGCTTGCAGAGTCTCTTTGTTAAAGGGGACAAAGAAACCCCCACATTTCTCTTGTTATCTGCCACAAGGAGAACCAGAAATCTTACTTTGAGGCTGTGACAGGATGATTTGGGGGATTGCTCAGCTTTCTCTCAGGTCTGAACATTTTGGAGTTTCATGCCCTGGTTTTGCTGAGCCCTCACCTGATATGGACCTTCATCTTCAGCCCATAACTGTTTTTCATACGTGCCTTGACTGAACTCACCTTATCACAAACCTCTCCACTCCTTCAGTTCATCCATATGGGGGGAAATCAATAGCAAGCACTTAAACTTTCCTCTACCCCGACAGCTCAATGGCCTTTGACAGAAAAATAAAATAAAATAGAATGGAATGAAATAAAATAAAATGAAAACTAGCAAACCTTTTCTTTGCCAGATTCCACAGGAGCTCATTCCTGGTATGGTTCCACCGACGCTGGAGGGACCCTCTGAGATAATACTGATTTTGCTGAGTGGTGGTGGAGCTGATTTTGTCTCAGCCCTTGGAATCTCCCTCCTCCCTGATCTCCTTAACTTTCTGCATGTCCAGACTCTGCCTCTGTCCCTCACTGGACTCAGCAAACACTGCTGGGAGGACTCTCACACTCATCCTCTGTATTCGACACAACTTTCTCCTTACACGGGGGGGACAGTTTGGGCCTTTGAAACACAAGGCCCATCCACAGTTTGGTGCAGGATGCTCATCACCTTGAGAGGTGTTTAGAAAGCTGAAATGAGCAGAAGGGTTGGGGTTTGTTTTCCAGCCCCAACCCTGCTTCAAACTTCCTCTTCATGCAGGGGCAGAAGCCAATATTTGCTCTTCAGGCTCCCTCATGCTCCTGCATGCATTTCAGCCAGCAGTTTCCTTCCCCTGCAAACAAGAGGAATGTGAGTGCAGTGCCCATCCTTTCCCTCTCCTCCTCCACCTCATTTCAACAGACTGAGATTTAAACAAACAGGCATATTTTTCCACTTGACTTTTCCACTGCTCTAGAGGCTAAAACAATGCTACAGCAACAGCTTTGCTTCATCATCTGATGTTGCTGAAGCCACAAGATGCAGAAAACCAAGGAAGATAACCAAATTAACCAGATGGACATTTCTGTGCTTGCCAATGTCCCCTTCCCTGGTACCGAGGAACAGGCATGGAGCTGAGAGGTGAGAGGGGCTGTTTGCCCCTTGGATTCATCCAGAGCTCCCAGGCTGCCCCTCTCTTCTCTGAAAGCACCAAACACACCTCCCCGGACTTTCTCTCTGCTTTCAGCCTCCTAATGCCTGTCCCACCTTCACTACTCACATCTACAGATCAGGTCTGCAGTCTCACAATGTTAGGAACTTCAGAAGGTCCCAGCTTTCAAAGGCCAGTGGGGACAAACGTGCAAGGCCCTCCCTGCAGTCAGCCTTTGAGCTCCACAGATCAGTGGTGAACCACCCAAGGATGTGAACTCAACTTCGGCTTTATCACCTGCTCGCTTTGAGGAGGAAGAGTGAGGGGAAGTATTTAACTGTGGATACAGATGTACATCAGACAGTCCTTGATGTCACCTGCAGACTGGGGTATGTCACTTCAGAGAGACACTGATCTACCCAATTCTGCGGCCATGCAGAAGGGAAAAAGAGTGTTGTAGTGATTTCTCCTCCAAAATCCCTCTGAATGAATGCTCTCATCTAAACCAGCAGTGCCATTCCCCTGAAAGTGGGAGGAAATGACAGAACTTGACCATTTAAAATGTAAAGACAGTAAAAAATGTCCTTTTTTCCCCTCTCACAAAATGGGCAAATCTATTCTTTCACCTAACATGCTCATCACAGGAATCCATCCTCCTTTGCAGGCATGAGGAAATTCATCATGTGGTTCTAATTTATGGTACTCAGCAGATTTGCAGGAAATGAAGACAGCAGCAGATACAGGGAGGTGGCTGGAAAAGGCTCTCAGTTCCCTCCTGGCTCTCACACACATGAGCAGGAGCTGTGAGGGACCTTGAACACCAACGCAGAACTTGAGATGGGTTATGTAGGCACTTACCCTGGAGTAATGAAGGTGCAGTATTGCCAGCCTTTGTGTCTAATAAAGGGAAATTTATTCAGAAGGCACCCAGAAAGTCAGACCATGACAATATCAACCTCAACTAGTTCCTTCCTGATCTGAATCTCTAAGTGGCAGGAAAAAAATTTCAGCTCCTCATCCCACTGTGGAAACAAATATAACTGGGACAGTAGTGCCAAAACATGCTCAGAAAAAATATGTTTGGCACTGCCCTAAGGAGGTGACAGGTCCCACACTGGTCCCATAGAATCACAAAATGGTTTGGGAAGGAAGGAACCTTAAAGCCCATCTCATTCCACCTGTTGCCATGGGCAGGGACACCTTCCACTAAACCAGGCTGCTCCAAGCTCCCATCCAGCCGGGCCTTGGACACTTCCAGGGATGGGGCAGCCACAGCTTCTCTGGGCAACCTGTGTCAGGGCCTCCCCACCCTCACAATGAAGAATTTCTTCCCAATATCCAATCTAAACCTCTGTTAGGATGATCAAGATTTGCAAGGATGGAAGGATGCAGGGAGATTGAGCTCAGGGCATTTCACAGGCTGCCACATCCCCAGCCCTGCAAGGTCTTCTTGGTTTATTTTTTGCTTCCCCTCCCCTTTCTGATGCAAAGCATCACCACCATGGGGGTCTCTGGTTAATGTGTGAAGGGAGCAGGAGCAGAGGAGCAACAGATGAATACACCTTTTCTGTGGGTACTTCTAATGCAATTTTGCTGATGAGCTCTTAAATCTCTTTTTGTTGCTGCTGAAGTGCCCAACTATCCTTTAAAGGTAAATGCAGACCTGGTCAGGTTTCCTGTTCCTTGGCTGTCCCTGCTCCCAGGTCCAAGGGAATGGCTGTGCCAGGAGCGGTTTTTGGCACTCCCTTGGCACTGGCTACTGGTGCCATGGCGGTGCCACACTTCAATTTGGGTGAAATCAAACCTGTCACAGGGAAGACATTTGGCTGGAAGTGACTTTTCCCAGCAAACGGTTGGAAATAAAGGGCAGGCGGCTCTGTCAGAAGCACAAAGGTTTCATCAATTCTTGCTTAACTCTTCAAACCTTTCTCTGCTAGAAAGTTTGCAATTATTACCTGGATCAAGACAGCTTAATTAAGCAATTAGGATGTAAAGTTAACAGCCCTTGTGGAATGAGTTGCAGCGCTTTAATTTCGGAGTTGTTCGTGCATGCAGGAGAATGACGGTTTGGGAAAAGGCAACTTTTTTTCTTTTCCTTCCATCTAAACACAACCACCATTGAATTATTGGGATAAGGCACATCCACAGGCACTGATGGGAATTTTGCTTGAATCAGGATCACTGAACAAAGCCCCACCACCAGCCAGAGACGATGGCTCCTTGGAGAGCCCACTGAAGGCAGGGCGTCTCTCAGACAGACTTAAAGTCCCTCCTGTGGCTTCCCGGGAACCACACAAGTAAACAAGCCAGTGAGGTGGCTCCAGGGAGTGATGTGCTGGACAACCTCCAAGATCTACTGAATTGGGGCTGCAGCTTTCTAAGGATTTTCAGCCAACAGCAGACAACGGTCAGAAGGGGCAGCCAGGGGCGGGATGCAGAGTCAAGAGGCACGGGACACACACCTGGACATGTGCCTCATTTGCAAGCTTTCTCCATCTGTTATGGGAAACTGTGGACATTTTGGCAGCAGCAACACCCCTTTATCACGGCCATGAAATACTGTTGGAAAAAGAATGGCATGAGCAAGTTCCCCACCTTCACCCTGATGGACCTGACTCGGTGTCCTGTGAGTCGGACACTTCGATGTCGTGGCCAGCAGTTCTGCAAGGCATGGCTCCTCTTCCTGCTGCTCTGGGGAAAGCCTGGATTTTAAAGAATAAACCTAGCAGGTTTGTAAGCTGCTTAACCTCCATCTCTGGTGACCTAGAAACACCACAGCTCCCTTGGTGTCCCCTGTGCTCACATCCACCCCTGCCCACGGATGGATTTGACAGCTCCTGATGCTTGGAAAACAGGCTAAGCCCGAGGCTGAGCTGAAGGAGTGTAACATGACTGGGGAAAGTATAAAGCTGAGTGATTTTTGACTTGGGTCATAAAATCTTTATGGTAAGTAAGACGAACCCCTTGAGGCTTGAAATTGTAAAATTCTGGTTCCGGGCTGTTGGTCCTGGAAATTAAATTCCCATTCTGCAGTCTCAGAGGTGCCTTATGCAATACCCAGTGGTACCAACCAGGAGTGAGGAGTGATGCTCACCAACCTACATCCCACCACAACCCCTGTGAAACAGCAGGGGCTTCTTTGGTTCAACATCCTTTGGGCTGGAGAAAAGAGGAAAGAAATTATGTGTTTGGAGCTCACAGTAAAAACTACCAGTGAAGTGTAAACTCTGAGAATATGGATATTTCTCCACTGCTTTCACTCCTGCAGTTAATGGCAGGAATCCTCCAACACATCCATCTAAATGTGTCTGACAGAGAGGCCTCCAGCTTGGACTTTCACCAGTTCTGGTGGTGTTTTTTGTTGCTTTGATGGGTTTTGAGGCTGCCCTCTGCCTTTTGGGGTCTGATCTAATGGCAGCTACAGTCAATGGGAACCTTACTAAGGACAATTAGATGAGCAGAAGGATGGGAAAGGAAGTGAGTTTCCATCTCAGAGTATTAATTTAAACTGCTCCCTTGGGGCTGTCCCTTTAAGGAGGCCTAAAATCATAATTAAAGACTGCAGGCACAAAACACGGCTTTTTCTTAATATCTTTGAGTAATTAAAACTGTCAGTGGGTGAGGATTAGCACAGGTTAGACACAGTATTTCAATTTAAACTTCTTCCGATCCCTTGAAGTTTCTACTTATTATTTTTTTAACAAACTTTAATCTAACTACTGCAGACCTGCAAATTAGACCCAGCGAGCTCCAGCACGTGTGAGACATTGCTGACATGTTTGATTTGGAAGATGATGGGCTGATGGAATAACCTGAGATGTGTGGACTGAGGATCCAGCCAGAAATACGCAGATATGGGAAAACTGATCTTGACTGGAATTAATGCTTTGAAAGTAGTGGATACAAGACTGAATTAGCTGAGGTTTCAAGCCAGAGGTGTCCAGACATGGTCCTGCCTCCATCACACACCCGTCAACTTCAAACCATGCCCAGTGCCTGGTCTAGCCCTGAAGCAGGATTGTGTTTCCCTGCTGTGGTATGGAGGAAAACAGATGGCCCAGGGGCTGGACCAGCAGAAAGCTGAGAGATTCGGACAGCAGGAAGACAGAGGTTTTAAGCACAAAAATCAGGATTTGAGTAAGTTGCAGTGAAGCTCAGAAGCATCACCAAGAGCTTCTAAAAAACAGCTCAAAAGGAACTGTCCTGTTGATTACACAAAAATAGGAGGCTGGTGCTCACTGATGCTGTGATGGTTGTGCAACCATGGGTTGCCCAGGATGGCTGTGCTCCAGGAACACCCCCAACCTCAACACCTCTGTTTCCACTGGCCTTACTCACCTGGGAAAGAACAGCTCTGAATTCAGCAGATAATGATGAAGCCCCTTTAGACTTCCCTGACAGAAAACCACTTTAATAATCTATAAGACATGGTTGGTTGAATAGGGAAAAAGCCGACAAGAGCACAACAACCCAAATCAATGCTCAATACAACCTATTATTTGTTTCCTCCAACAGTCCTACAGGACAACTCCTTCCCCCCAGCTCCATCTCGCCTCAGAAACACCACAGATCTTGTATACAGGGAAATTTGAAATAAAACACCCCGATGCCCATTGGCTACCCTGGGGAAACAACATCACAAACATTTATATATCATTGGGCATTCCAGCTGGAAATGAAACATCAACTGTAATTTGTCGCAGCAAAAATACGGCCGCATTTTTCATTCTCTGTTCCCCCTCTTTCTGCCCATCAACAAAAGTGGGTGGAAGTCAAAATTGCTGAGCACAA
>JAOXXN010000220.1:8607922-8632222 GCA_026770055.1 Myrmophylax atrothorax | reverse complement strand
AGGGTGGGTGTGGGGTGGCAGGGCAGGCAGGGCTGCTCCTTCAGCAGGCTGTGCCATTCCCAAGCTGGTATTCGTGAGTATCTCAGCCTGCACCACACACTGACAGCCGTGTCCCACTTTAACTGCAGCGCTGACACCGCTCTGTTCCTCCACCGCACAAATCTGTCAGGGTGGAGGGAACACATAAAAGCCTTATTTTTCCCCCCCTTTTTCTCGAGTTTTAGAGTTTTACATATAGGGAGAGAAACAAGGAGACGACGAGGCTTTGATATGCCGTGGCACATCCCGTGCAGAGATCACTCGGTTTCTTCGCGGTGTCACCACCAGCTCCCGATTTTCCGCCTGCCATCGGCACGGGGGCAGAGAGGCAGCTCAGCTCCCTGCTGCAGATGCCTCCAAAGAGGTGTGGAGGGAGACAGACCTAAAATAACTTTGGGGCTTTCCCTTCTTTTCTTGCAGGGCAGATCCCCAGCACGCAGGGAGCTCAGGCTGAGGCAGGGAGATTCACTCACACCCCATGGGTGGGGGCACCCTCATGGGTACTGATGTCTGTGAGGGCAAGGCAGATCAGACCTGCACCCAGTGCCCTGGTCTGACTCCAGTTTTCCCAGTTCTGGGTGTAGCCTGGGAGCTGGGACTCATAATTGCAAGCACCATCCCTGTGGGTACCAGAGAAGACATAAAAAGAGCTGATTTCAATTTCCATCTTCTAAGGGGTTTATTAATAAACAGTGTGGGTAAATATCCTCCATCCAATTATGACAAACACCTTGAAGGTACAGTGTCCTTTTAAACAAACATTAGATGCCTTATTAAATCTAAATTAAATGCTCACTAAGGGCCATTCATTGACAAAAAAATGTTTCCAAAAGTAATGAGCAGGTCACCTCACTGGTGTATTACTGCCCGACCTTGACTTCCTGAGAGACAGCCCCAGATAATGCACCAAAGGCTTGGCTGATGAATGGCTCTGCTGAAATGCTCTTGACCTTAGGAGACACTCCAAAGTGATGAACAGTTAATGATGAAAGGCTCCAGAAAGAGATTGTTTTAATTTCTGGCCATAACATGCAATTTTCAGGCTTGCTGGGGGAGGGAAGGAAGGAGAGTGCAAGGAATGGAGAGAGGGGGTTAGATTCAATATTTAGCAGAACATGGTTTAATAGCACTCCTGAAAGGCACTGGACTTCTGGGCCAGTGGTGCTGTGGGGAATGTGAAGTGCTTTGCTCAGCCCCCTCTAAATTCATGACAGATGTAACCGCTGAGATTTTCCTCAGGGCCTTTGGTGGGTGCCACTCCTAACACACCCCACTGCCTGAGTGGGCTTCCAGCATCCTCCAAACTGACCTCCTGCTCTCCCAGTGAAAGCCCCACTCATTCTTTATGCCCGAAGCGCCACCAGCTGATGACCCATCTCACCCCATCCCTCCATGTTCTGCCACCCCCAATCCTTTCTTCCCGAGCTCTGGCATCAGCCAAAGTACCAGAGAGAGCCCAACACCTCCTTGTCAGCCTGTGATTGCTTTGGCCCCTGAAGCACTTGCTTTTCTCCCATTCTGAAGGCAATAAAAGTAATGAGAAGAATGATGGTGCCATCTGCTCCTGAAGCTTTTCACCTGTGCTGGGAAGGCAATTTATTTCTGTGACTCTGTCAGACACATCCCCTGGGCAGCAGCAGCAGCAATCCAGGAGCCTTTTCCCTGGCACAGGGAGCTGTGTAGGAGGTTGGAGACTTGGAAAAAGAAGCATCGAGGTGCATCCCTTCACTTGGAGGGACAGAGTAAGGGATGGAGAAGTTGCTTTTGAGCTGGAGATGAGACTAGCTGGGGATCAAAACATCTTCATGGCCTGGAGACCAACCAGGAGTGCTGTGTACCCCTAAAGCCAGGTCAGTCCTCCAGGGTGGTGCCATAAATGATATTTCTGGAGTGTCCAGAAAAGGATGTGCAGATTTTACTGCCCAAAAGAAAACCAAGTGAACAAGAGGTAAGTGGAAGGGAGGCAATGGCTTGAGAATAATCAGGATTTTGTTGTCTCAGTGAGTTGGTTGAGAAATAATAGAGGAGATACAAAAGGGAAAAAGAAAGATTTGGCTGGAAAAGTCAGGCCAAGATTCACTTGGAATCACAAGGCAAAGCCTCCACAGAGTGAGGCTGGAGCAAGACTTGCCAGTAGAGCTGCAGGTCCCCACTGGGCCAGGCTTAGTGACAATGGCAATTTGTATCTGGAGCACTTGGTACTTGGGACCAAAGCTCCTCTCAGTAAATGACACCAAAACATCACAACTCACCCTGTGAATATTGACACTGCCCACATGACACTTGGGCAGCCTCAGGTGGTGGGAGTTTGAGGACTTACTTGAGGTCAGAAACAGTGGTTGATACTGGTGTGACCCTCAGCATGAGCCACCAGCTCACACTCCATCCGTCTCTCTCAGGAAATGAGTGTTCTTTTTTTCCCCTCCCTGGTAGCTGAATGCAGAAAGATGTATTGGCTCAATCTAGAGGCACAGCAAACAGTCACAGGGCCTTGGCTCCAGAGGGATTCTTTTGTTCCTTTTTTTTTTCTTTTTACAAGCTAATTACATTTAAACAAATTCTCACTCTTGAGCTTGTTGGAAGTGTCAGCTCCTGTTTTTGTCATCTGGCCTCACAATGCTCACCCTGGCTGAGTTTGCCTAACACTTTGATTAACCTTTCAGGGCATTTTGCTTATGACACAGCAAAACAAATGAACAATGTGCCACTTAGCCTGAAGTTTCAGTCCAGCTGCTCTTCAACTGCCCTGTGCCCTGAGTTTTAAAGCAGTCCAGTCTCCATCCTGCATGTTCATTTATGCTCACTCACCACAAAGATAACCCTGGAGAAAGACAGAGATGCAACATATATAATCTATATGAGTGTCTCTCTCCCTGTATACATTTATAAAATCAAGCTTTTTTCTCTGCTTTGAGTGAAAGGCAGGACTTCACCTTACTCCAGGGCATATGGTCTTTCATGAAGGGGAAAGTGAAGTTTCCAAGTCTTTGGGGGACCTTTCATACTTCCTTACTGTAGGCATCTAGTTAAAAAGCTTCAGTGAAGACCTTAACCATTCTAAAACAGAGAACAGTGGGGCAAGAGAGTAGTAAATGGCTCCCAAGGGCTATTCTGAGTCACAGGAGACAGGGTGGAAGGACCTTGAAAAATCATTGAGTTCCTTTCCCTGCCTCCAGGCAAGATCAGCTCAACCCAAACCTCTCCTGACAGATGTTTGTCTGATCTCTCCTCCAAAATTTCTTCTGCTATTTTAATCCCATTATTTCTTGCCATGAGAGCAGTGAACTTCTAAAATAAGAAAAAAAAATTATTGAAGTCTGTTCCTCTCCGTGGAAAACTTGAACATACTTGGTCAAGTGTCTTTGCCTTCAGCCTTTTCTTCTAGAGGGTTCCTTTAGTTTTCTGCTGAGGTGATCTCTGGACCTCTCTCCCTACTCACTGCTTTCTCCCATTCCTGCTGCTTCCTCTCTGCCTTGGGTGCTCTTGGCCTATTGTTGGGATGTTCTCATTTTTCTTCCTCTTCCTTCCAACCAGTTTGGAAAGGCAGCAGCTACACTTCCTCAAGAGTTACCTCAAATTGTGTCCCATCCAGCCAGAGGTCAGAAAAGAAGCGCTGGTTCAAGTGGTTCTAGACAAGATATGAATGTGGGATTTCACCCAGATCTCATCCTTCAAGGGGAAACTGAGCCACTCCAGGGCCAGCACTTTTAAAGGAAAGCTTTCCAGTGAGTTTGGCCTCAGGTAAGGGCTGCTAACACTAAGGGCTGGTGGGATGGGTGGACCTTTCCAAAGGCATCTCTAAACTCATTCCAGGTCTTTCTTTTGCTGAGTGAGGACTAAAGATAAATATTTTTTCTTCCACCAACTCACCCTGCTCTATCCATGAGCACAAATCCCTCACCCGACATGTGCCAGCTGTTTGCCAAGTGGTCTCTTAGGGAGAAAGCCTTTGCTTTGAATCAGTTGGGCTTGATCTCATCTTAGACAACCCTCACAGCCTGCCTGTGTTAGACTGGTAAAATATACTCACTCAGCAGCTGAAAGCTTGGCCTCTTTGGCTCCTGAATATAGAAAAGCCTTGTTAAGGAGTTGCTGCACATGGATCTGTGGGGAGAGGGAAGTCATGAGGGACATAAGCACCAGTTCTACGGTCCATTAAGTGCACCCCAAAAGGAGGGCTGAGGTCTTGGAGCAGACCAGTAGAGAGCATCCGTCTAAAACTTCATTTCAGCTGCTAAAAATATGCAGGAGCTGAATTTCTCCTCCTTGCTTTTCCCCTTACAAGGCAAAAATCCTCCTCTTAATGGTTTGTAATTTCTCTGCCATTCCTAGTGGCAAATAACTGGTGAGTCTCGAAGGGTGAAGGAGCTGACTTCTGCTTTTGTTCCTGCCGATGGGAGGCATTAGCAGTGCCAAGGAGAGCTGTGCAATATGTTTTACTCCGGGAGGAGAGAGGGTGGTGCTGCAGGAGCAACACGAATCCAACTGACTCCAAGGCTCAGCTGAGCAGGGGGACAGCAGTGCCCTGACCCCCTCTGGGGCCTTTGCACCCAAGCCATCCTTCCTTCCCCCCTGGACCACCTCTGACCCTGGCAAGGATGCTCCTTTGCCCACCAAAGCCTTTCCCCCAAGGATACAGCCACCCGGAGGAGGTGCCAGGGTGTTCCTGCACAGAAGGATGAGCTCGAAGTAATCTACTCCAGCAAGATATGGAGACAGATTCTTGGCCAGTATCCAGGTTTTTATTAATATCCCAGGCTGGGGGAAGGGAAAGCTGTTCTTCTTTTCCTACAGAAAGTGTTGAGAGGAGGAAGAGAGACACATTTCTGTTCAAGCCTTCTGCAGCCTCCAGGCTCTTGCTGCCTTGGGGGGTTTCTTGTGGGTATATTTGCAGGTCAGTGGGAAGGCCCAGGGTGTTGTGGATTCCTGTGGTAGGACATATGTGTAAAAAATCCTGTTTCATTATATACACTGGTAGGTGGAACTGAGAGGAAGGGAAACTTTGTTGTTTGCTGAATAATTTATTTTTAATCCTTGCTTGAGGAGACACCCAGTTCCTGGGACAGCAAATGCTGCAGCCAAAGCAGAGGAAGAGAAGAATTCAGGCCAGTTTGGGGAGGTTTAGGATGAGAAGCACTGCTGTAATCTCTGCTTTGCCCACGAGGCCATCACATGTTGTTCATATGGAAGGTTTCGCCCCCAAAATCTACTCAGCCCATGGTTCCCTACAAGGATCACAGTGCCTGAGCTGGGCATCTGGGCTTCAGCCACAGCAAATATCACCCCTCTGCTGAAAATTTGTTTTGGTGCAGCCAAGATACCCCAAAACTTCCATAAGAAATCCTATGTGGAAAACAGCTGGACAAAAGGAGGCATTTGGGGATTATCCAACATCAAAACCAGTAAAGAATGGGAACACACAGTCCAACATTTTTATTTTTAGGTCTTCTTTTAACCTTTTCTCTTTCTCAGGTGTTGGAGGTTGGACTCTGGACTATGAGAGATGACACCATTAATTTGGATTTCAGGAAGCCTTCAAGGAAGATCTCAGTTGTCAGCTCTGCTTTTATTTTTTTTCCAGCTACTAGGCAAGCCAAGGAGATTTCAGAATGCCCCGAGGGCACTGCAGGAGGACAGAGCCTGCAAGATGAAGAAGAGTTTGGCAGCCAGCTTGGGATGGGCAAGCTCACGTGCCTTTCATACAAAGAGCACTCAGCCCTGGTTTGTCTCCAAGGAGCAGAAATCAGCCTGACACTGGAAGAAGGAGGTATCCTACCTTTGAGAAATGTCACCCTCAGTCCAGGAGCATCATAGCAGCTTTCCTCCAGCACAGACACCTTTCCCAAGGCTGAAATGCCAGTATTTTGGAAGCAGAAAGGCTGTTTTCCCATCCTGGGAGATACCAAAGAGTTTTGGGACCCTCCAAAGATAACAGAGCAGGAAGCAGCTGTCCCTTCTGCCCCCCCTGCTCCTCCCCATTGCCCTTCTCTTCCCTCCTCTTGTGTGATGGAGGCAGCAGAACAGCTTCTCTTTATAAGGCTTCTGTGGTCTATGAAGTTTAATTTGGTTTTCTGGGGGATCAAGTATTTCTTTCCTTTCAGTAACTTCATAGAATTAACCAAATTAAGTTTTCATAGTGCTGTAAGGCATCCCATCAGTACATACTGAAGGAGGGTAATTTTGGATTAGATATTAGGGAGAAATCCTTCCCTGTGAGGGTGGGGAGGCCCTGGCACAGGGTGCCCAGAGCAGCTGTGGGTTTCCCATCCCTCCAAGTGTCCAAGGCCAGGTTGGATGGGGTTGGGAGCTTGGCAATGTACCCAAAAGCCACCAAAGAGCAGAAACTCAGGATCTTACATTGCAGCAAAAAACTGGCCCCCCAGTCAGTCTGAGCCCTGGGTCACCCAGACAGCAGTGGGAGAGGGAACAGTTGAGCTTGGAAACAGCTTGTCAGGAGTGCACAGAACGACCCTTTTTTTCTGAAATCTGCAGGGATAAGAGCACAGTTTCTGCACCTGCATGCCCATATTATCTGTGGCAGGGAAAGCAACACAGCCTGGATCACATCTCATCTCCAGGAGTCTGGAATGGTAATGAAAGCTGGTCTGAAAGCAATGCTCACTGGGCTGGGAAGGGCATGTTACCATCCTTCATGCTCACCCTCAAGATCACAGGCTGAGGAAAAAAAAATAAAAGGAAAAATGAAAATGAAAAGGATTTTCTGTTCCTCATTAACTGTACTTCTGAGTTTATTCTTACCAGGCAGCATCTGTGCTTAGAACAAATCCCCATCCAAGCACAAGTAAGATGTTTGGCTTATAGACTCATTAAAGTGATAGAGAGCCAGGCAGTTCAAATGATACAGCCCTGTGTGATTGTGCTACTTAAGGACTCTTGTTCTGTCTCTATCAGAGCCTTAATAGCTGTGATTCCTAACCCATCTTCTGATTTTTACTGATGCCATATATACACACACACACACACGTGTGCACACTCACAGTTTAAGGCAAAGCCCTTGGAGTTGTTGAGAAGCACCTCCTGGTGTTGGAGAAATCCCAGGGTTTATCTTAAGCATCACTGCCCTCATAATTTCCTGTTATCAATTTAGTTCTGAGTCAAATTTTGCTCAGCTCTGAGACCAAGAAATAGCCAGATAGGTGGGAATTCTCCCCAATCTGCAGCTCTGATCCAAACTGGATTCCCAGAGCAGGAAAAGGCTATAGAGATTCTCTCTAGTTCAAGTTAGAGAAAGCTTGGCAGAGGTCAACCAGTGTTTGGACACTCTCAGGCATGTGGTGGAATTCTTGAAGGAAAAATAGTGGCCAATTTGATATCTTCTCCTTTGGAATAACCCCACATTTGGGAGTTCAGGGTCCTGACTTCACTATTAAATGCCCTGGAAAGTAGCACAGTGGAGAACTAAATATGCAAGCCTGGAGAGAGACTGGGAGAAAAATGTGCAGGGAACAGTCTATTAATACCTGCCTGTACTGCCATTGGCTTTAATCAGCACTAATAATCCCTCACTGTCAGGAGCATTTCTATTCACTCTCTAATTTTAAATAATTATTATAATAAAGAATCTACTACCAAATGCTAGAAACAGCATCCTTGTCACTAGAACTGTACCTAGTAATTGAAAAACAAACAGACAGAGGATCTATCAACCACACACACCAAAGAAAGAGAACATTAACTACCAGGCTGCAAAGCCCTTTACTTGTCATAATATATTAGGTGTTTCATTACACATCCTGCTGGAGCTGCAATCACAGGATAAGCCAGATATGGGAAGGCAAGACCTAAAGGGCCAACATATTCTAGGGAAATAAGGTTTGTGTCAATGTTGTTCTGCTCAAAATAAAACATGTCAGAAGGATTGGCCTCATCTCCTTTTGGAAATTTGAGAGCTGGGTTTTTTGGGTGTCTGGGAAAGCACCCACCCAGCTGGCAAAGTTTGAAATCCTTGATGGCATCAGCCCCATCCACACCCGAGTTCATTTTGTGCACTGATTTTTCCCTCGTTTCATTAATTCCATCTTATGGAGGAAAACCACAGAACAACAGAACGCTCTGTTTGCGTGTTTTTTGTCTTTGCATTCAAGTGAACAGCTGGAAAACTTCCATAAAGAGGCTCCCTGTGGAAGTGGTGGCTGTGGGAGCAGCTCCAGAAGGAAGGGATGCTGGTGGCCGAGATCTGGCTCAGGAGGTGGACAGTCCATTGACTCACATAATGAACAGGTCTTGAGCTCATCATTTCCCTGGGCTGCCCAACTCCCCAGCTCTCTCCACACCCATCAGTGTGCTGCCTAATTGAGAAATTGATTAATTGACCAAGGAGATAACAGCCTTTCTCTCTGTATGTCTTAATTAGACTTGCACTGCTGCTCTGGTCCTGGCATGGAGATTCCAGCACCATGAACCTTGGAGCTGCCTTTTAGTGGTGGTGGCTACCAAGGAAAAGGACCTTCTATAGACTTTCTTTGGGGTTTATAGCACTGCTTAGAAGAGCATTTTCAGTGATGTTCATCAAGCTTCTTCCAGAGAAGCTGTAGCTGCCCCATCCCTGGGATTTTCCAAAGCAGCTTGGATGGGGTTTGGAGCAACCTGGTCTGGTGGAAGCTGTCCCTGCCCATGGCAGGGGGTTGGAATGAGATGAGCAGGTCCTTCCAACCCAAACCATTCTAGAATTCTATGAAAACCAAAATATTTTTCTTTAAAAATAACCATGGGGTCACATTTCCTATCAGTCCGACCAAAAGCCACAGCAACATCATTACAACATCAAGAAAATTCATCCTTCTCCTTTCGCTTGCAATGGCTGTGAAGCCCAGAGAAGATAAAATTCACTTTAAAAGAGAAAGAACTGGGAGAAGAACCCAGGAGTCTCAGCTCGGTTTCTTTTTAGCCTTTCCACAAACTCAGCTCTGTTTCATAAGAGCTGCTGTTTATGTGCCACCAGCTGCTTCTCCTCTGCCTTTTACTGTCCTTGAAAGTGGAAGCTTCAAGCTTTGGTTTAAATTTATTATTGATAATAAAATAAATAAGCAATCATTGCAAAAAGCCCTAAAACACTTTCATGCTTAATTTAAATGCACCAATATAACATTTGGAATAATCTCATGAATAGATGCAGGAACTAAGATCACGTAAAATAACACCAGCAAATTATCTAGTTGCCAATGCAACTTTCTGATAATAAGAGGCAGCTCAGGACAATTTACCATTGTTTAACCTAATTTATTTATCTCCACATAATCACAGCACAGCCCTGGGGGGAAACAGAGGGGGAAATAATTGGGAGTTGATTTATTTGTATTTGTTGGCTTTAAATTGGAACACAAAATAAAAAGGTGGAATATTTTACAGGAAAAAAAAAATCATTCCAGAAAAATTAAATCTCTTTTGAGGGAACCAGTTTTCAGCTGCATGTTGCCCACCTGGCTGGTTCTTCTGCAGGCAGAAAGCAAAGCAGACAGCAGCCATCCCAGCAGGCATTGGAGAGCTGTCGTTCCCAATCCCCCAATGGAAAAAATCCATGCTTTTATTCAATAAATCCATTTTTGCTGCTGAAAATTACAATCTTTACGGAAAGGCTATTTTCCTGTTAAAATGCCAACTCAATCTGGAAATAACAGTGCAGGCCCTGCTAGTGAAGAGTTTGAAAAGGTTAAAGAAAGTCTAAAAGCTATTTGGGAAACATGTGGCCACTTCTATAGGGAAGGAAAATGCATCATTTCCGAGGTAGAGCCAGAACACCTGGGCTCCACAGCCTGCCAGCCTTGTTTGGGAGGCAGCAGAGGAGAGGCAGCCCTTCACCTGGGGCAGACTCAGCAGCAAAACAAAATGTTTGCAGAGAAGAATGGGAAAAGCTCATCATTTATCACAGCTTTGCTACATTCCCACACCTGCTGGAAAGGGAGGCAGAGGAAAGGCAGGGGAACATTCTGCAAAGCCAGGGCAGTATGGGGAGGTACAGGGGGAGGGCTGTGAGCAGGGTTGGGCCTGGTTTAGAGCTTTGTAGTCCCTCACTGTCCCAGATTTTGGCAGGATGGAAGGTCCCAGATGTGACTGCTGCCAACACCAACTCAGCAAGTCACTAAGGCACAGTCTCACCTCAGAGCTCCCCAAATCCTGGCAGGTTGCCTGCCACATCATGGCATTTAGCACTGGTTTTCTCAGGAAGAGTGCAAGATCAGCTCAGGCTGGACTTGCTTCTAGACCCAGACTAAATTTAGACTGAGAAAGGCTGTGCAGGAGTCCCAGCAAAGCAGAAGTCAATGCTTTTATTTGCCAAGCTGGAAATAGGATGACAAAACCAGAAAAAGAATGAAATATTACTTTCAGGTTTTGATTATAACTTGTACTGGGCTCCTTCCCACAGACACCTGCCATGTGAGAGCTTATCCTTGCACCCAAGCTGGAAGGAGACTGCCAAGCCTGGCACCAGAACCCACAGGAGGACCAGGGCAGGACAGCAGCTTTCATCTCCCCAGGGGCAGCTGGGCTCTCCCAAGCCCTGGTGTCTCCTGGCTTTGATTCCACAATCTGCATGTGCATAACAGCAAGTAGGACTTTGGGGGAAGCACTTTGCTTTCTTCATAGAAAGGAGCCACCTTAAAATCCTATATTTCTTTTAAATTTCACTTGAAACATGAATTATTTTGCTAAAGCCTTACCCTACTGGCCATGTAAAGATTTCAAGCCAGAGGCAAGTTTCCTACCTAATTCCCATGTCTCTGCTGACCTTCCCTCTGTTCCAGGTCCAGCCCCATCCCAGCAAAGCCAGCTGAGGACCAGAGGGGATTCACTCCTGCCCTGGAAGGTCCCCACTTCACTGGAGCATCACTTCTGCCGGTCAACCCTGCACTTAGGAACTCCGAGCTGTAAACGCTTTCAGTGTTTATTGTTTTCCTTCCTTTGTTATCCATTTAACTTCTTTATTCACCAAAGCAGCCTATTTATATCCTCCAGGAGGATCTCTTAGCCATGGGCCACATCAAGCAAACACACAAACTGAGAGAATTCTGTCTTTGTGTTGCAAATAGCGCTGCTCTTTTAACTCTGTCTGTGGGTAAAGCTGAGCAGGAACAAGGAGCCCAATTCTCCCAAGGATTCTCCAGCTCACATGTGAAAACAGAAAGTGCCTCGCATTTTGTTCGCACTAGTCTCAACTTTTAGTACTTTCTTTGGCAAAAATGGGAAGCAGCATCTCACTGCCAGACTGAAATTGCAATTAATGACTTAATTTGTGTGCGACTTCTCACATTGCTCGGGCCTAATTATTCCACTAGATGGACCCAGTGTTGTGTGCCCTCCTGGGAAAGGTCTTTACACACCACAGCCCTTAGCAGTCCTTGAAGACATGATTACATCATCCCAAAATGTCAAGTCTCATTACAGCTTCGTTTGACCCCCACCAACATCAAATCTACAGGGAAACAGTTTCCTTTGGTTGTTTGCCTTAATTAACGTGTGTAACAGCAATATATTTAAATCAAGCTACAGCAAGAGAGCAGAGCTCTCTCCATGGCTGTGCAAGTCTGCAGCCAGTGCTGGGTGTTCCCAGGGCTGCCTACACCTGACTGTGGCACTCACAAATAACAGGAAAAAAAGGAATGCAAATTCCCTACAAACTCTGCCATCTGTCATCCTGGTCACCAGATGTGTACCTTTCCTGCAGGATGGGTGTCCATCAAGGCAGGACAGCAGTCTCTCCTGCTCTTGGCATGTAGGGGAGCTGCCCAGTTGGTGTTTGTGCTCCCAGCTCCATTGGGAGTTACAGATGGCAGGTCTCTTCAATATTTTAGCAACCTCTGCCACCATCTAAAATCCCCAAGCAGCTTAATTTCTGTTTTCCTAAATCAACTGTAATGGAAAGTTTACCCAGAGTGATTTTCAGCCAAGATGACTCAAGACAGAGTCCTCAGCTGAACTCACCTCTCTCTCCAGCAGCAAAGCCATCCTGAGTTCTTTGTACCTGCCAGTAGAGATGGAATGAAAGGACTGTGCTCTCAGAGGGTTCAGCTGAGCACAGCTGATCTCTGACAGTGCCTGGCCCCAGCAATGGAGGCTGCTGAAGCTTTGCCATGTATTTCTGTGTGCAAATAACAACTGATCCTTGTGGCATCCCACAGCCCAGCAGAAGAAAAGAGTGGTCCAGGTTCACTTGTAAGTGAGCTCCAAGTTGCTTTTGATTCTCTTAAAGAATCACTGGGAAAACAGCAGCCCTAGAGAAAGCCTAATACTCTGTCCTGAGCAAGAGTTAAAATATTTACTAAGATTATTGAGTCCCACCACCATGTTCACCACTGAACCTCATCCCCAGTGCCACATCCACATGCCTTTTGAACGTGGTGTTTATTTGTGTATTTACAAGTCTCCTGTACTGAAGTTTCCACTTGGCTCACAAACAGGTAGCCCACAAGGGCACTGATTGGGATTCCCTGCACGGCAGAGCAATCTGGCAGGGTTTGCAGAGCTCCTGTGCAAGCACAGCACCCTGCATTAATATTCCAGAGCGGCTCCACTCGTCAAATTTCCCCTGGAATAATTATCTACAATCTAGAACTGCTCAACGAGTGGATGACATGGCCCAAGAAAAATACACAGCTGGAAATGTACCAGTGTGTCTGATTCCTCCAACTTGCATTATAATCCTACATCATACTTTATAATGACTAACCCTCCGGCTGTGTTTGCACTCCCAAAATATATTAACGTCAGCTGCTCTGCCCGATCCCAGGCATTAAAAGCACTGCTGGATTTGAACTGTAATCCTTGATGCAAAAGTGTAATCCAAGCAGGACTAGTACATGTGTGTATAACTGGCCAAAAGACCAGATTAAAGGAGCAGCATCTGCCTCAAAACAGCCTTTGCAGTTCCTGTGCTGTTCAGTGCAAGGAAATGAAATGATGCACTGGTTTAATTTTCCTTTCAAACTAACCCAAATCCTCATTTCTCATCTTCTCCCTGAATATTGGGGAGGATTACAGGGAACCTTTTGGACTTGCTCTCCACCTTAGCAGGCAGGTATTCACTCACACGCTTGGACTTGCCCTGCAGTGGGGATGCAAACAGGGTCCCACACACCCCAGAGACACTGAGCCCCCTTCCCCAGCCCTGCTCTCATGGACGGTGCAATGACAGGCTCCAAAAGTCAGGGACTGCTTGTTTGACACTTAACATTCCCCCCAGGTTTTGGGTTGGCTGCCGGAGGGATGCGTGAGAGGCGCCTGGAGTTTGAGGAGGCTGCAGGACTGAGTGGAACAGCTTTCCATTAGCACGAGCCATGGTAATGAAAATAGCATCATCCTGCCGAGCTGCAGCCACCAGCAGCAAGGACAGCTTCCCAGAGCAGGCAGCAGCCTGTGGTTTCCCTCCTGCCCACACCTGAACCACCTTGGCTGCAGAGGAACAGATATAAGGAGGACAAACTCCTTGAAGCAGAAGGAAGGACACCAATTTGCAGCAGTTGAGGCTCTGCCTGCTGGTGTCGTGCTCTTGCTGGATCTGGGCAGGGGTGCCTGGTGGCTGGACCTTTAGGACCAGATGTCACCAGTGCTGGAGGCATTCACACATAGCTGGGGAAGCTCACCTTGGGAAGCAGCAGGGATTGCTGTCTCTGCTCCAGGTTTTACTCCTCCCACCTCAGAGGTTGTAGCTGGAGCCCTGGAGCGAAGCTGCTCGGTTGTCTGAGCACACTGTCCCGAACCCCATCTCCTGTCAGATGGTAGTGGGAGAAGGACCCCTTTGCACACCCTCACCACAACCACTCCTTGTCTTTCTCCTGTGCTCCTCACAGCGCCCTCATTTGCAATTTTCACATGTTTCTGCTCTGTCTCCCTGGACCATAAATCATATAACCAAGAAAGGCAAGCTGGGCTGACAGAAGACATCAGCAATAAGTCAGACAAGAGAAGAGATACCATGGCAGCAGAAAACAGGACAGTGCTGTAATAATAGCATCTATTTTATTTATTGTGCCATCTAAAAGTTCTCACTGTCTGTGTCTCAATACTCCGTGCCAGGGGACAGGAGGGACAGCTGACTGTAATAAGAGCTGACCTGAGCTGTTGTGGAGAGCTTAAACAAAAGCCAACTAGGAAAGAACCCAAAATAGTCTCAGTAATAAGAGTTCTGCTATTGCCTTGTCTTTCTGAAATCTTTCACAGGTGATGCTCACTGATCCAATACCACTGCTGGATCTGTCCCCCATTTGGGGTTAAAGCCTGGGGTGGGGTTATTGGGTTATCTGTTAGACCTGGTGTTCTTATTTGCACTGGGGTCAAATGGATGTGAAATGCCTGGCAGAGGCTTTGCCTGAGAGAAGGTGAGCACCCAAAATGCCATGGGAGGACAACCAGACTCCTCAGGCTCACAAACCTTCCTGGAAGGACATGCCATGTGTTGACCTAGACATACTCATCCAAAGCATTGTCCTTCCTCAAGCTGTGCTGCTGCTTGGCACTCTGCAAAGTGGAACAGGACCTTCTAAATATAGAGCCTTTTTTAATGGCTGCAAGAGGGGAAAATATCCTGGATCCATTTATCTTTGAAAGGGGGCACCATGGGGATTTCATAATTAAACTGTGCACATCCAGTTGCTATGGAGCTTTTACCAGTCCCTGCATCCATCAGCCAGAGGAAAATGGGTCAGTGTAGCTCTCTGCAGTCACCACTTCCCAAATCTGATTCCTCCTGTGTTCAAGCTCGTGGTGTCGTTGGAGCTGGCCATGGTTTGCACCAGCAGCCAAGTCAGTGCTGAGCTGGGACATCAAAGGGGTGTTTTGTAGCTCCTGACCTCACATCTGTACCATGGCCAAGCCCGTGGAAATCTCCACCATGCCACAGCAATGACCTTAAAAGAACCCATTAGAAAATCTGGTTTAACTTTTCATATCTTAAGCGGTGTCAGCCCCAATTAAAAAAAATAAATAGAAGGAAAAGCAGCCTTGCCGAAGACCTCAGAGCAGGCTAGTTGCTATTTTTGCCCTTCAATTTCTGTCCATAAAATTCCAATTCCAATTCTAGCCAGGGATGTTCTTCCTGGAGGTGGCCTCTCTCTACTTCTCTTGACTTTCCATGAAAAGCAGTCAGGAGCTCTGCCATCCTGTGAGTGATTCTTTGGGTGGGTTGGAATGACAAATAAAAGACACTCCAGGCACTTCCTTCAAACCGCTTTGGGAACTACATTATGTGTATTTCTTGGTCACCTTTAATGAGGTTTATGTAAAAGGTCAGAGCAGCTGTGTCCTCTGTGGATCCCAAAGAGGAAAAGCCAAAACAGACAGCAGAGCAGCTGTCCTCAAGGTGGGTTTGACCTTATCAGATGGAGGCAATGTAGGAAAGCACATTAAAAAAAATGTTGCTGGTGCAATTAGGCAGATGCCTCTGAGACTGGGACAGTGAAAATTCCTGCACAACCAGCACGGGCCTGTGGCGTGGGCTGGAGCAGCAAGCAATGGAAAGCAGTGGGGTGTGTGCATAGATTATGGATTTAATTATAATCTCCCAGCCCACTCTTTGGAGCAGAGGGAGGGAGACATTATTATTACTCACTCGTGAGAACTTTCAGATCTTCTCACTTTTATTCAGTCAAACTACTGGAGATGATTAGTGCTTTGCTGTCTGAAAAATGTGGTTCTTGGCAGGCAAGGTCATCCTGCATCAGCTCATTGCCTCCAGCAAGGGGCACTCACCTCTTCTGGGGCACAGCCACCAAGAGCTTCTCCAGAGCAGCAGGATGGGACCAGGGGTGGGTAAGAACTCTTCCCGTTATCATAGAATAATTTAGTTGGAAAGGACCTTAAAGATCCAACCCTCCTGCCATGGGTGGGGACACTTGGCTTGTGTTTGCCTCAAGGCACTGTAAAAGCCCTACTGAGTGTTCACAAGGAAGACACCAAGGGATTTCTTCTCTCTCAAACACCCAAAGCCAAGGGGGTAATTTATCAACCTCATTACGCCATCAAAACAAATTGGCTCAAAACACAACAAAGGCCTCTTCGGGTGCATTAACAGCAAGTGCTTGAAGAAGAGAAGAGCCAAAAAATAGTGATCAGTAGTTTTATGGTAAAGACTTCCACAGGGAAGAGGTGATGGTTGTGCATGCCCAGCAGCCAGGAACACTCAGCTGCTTGCTCAGAGTGGGGAAATGTCAAGCAACCACCAAATGTCAAGCAAATCCTGGGAAGATGCTGGGGAACAGGGCAGAGGGATGTACAGGGGGAATTCCCACAGCCACATCTCAAAGCTGTGGATTGCAGAAAAAAACCCGACAAATAATTCCCAGCTCTGGGCTCTTGTTAGCCCACTCCTCACTCCCACCGCAGGACTAAGCCAGGACCTCACCACTTCCTGAGCAAAGTGCAAAGTCCCTTTAATGAGGGTAATTAAAACGTAGCACCTGGGGCCGTGTCCCGCAGCTGCCGGAACAGCAGCTTGGCCATTAGTGCAGCGGCGCTGGTAATTAGAGCAGCACCAGCAATTACTTGCTTACTGTTTCTCTTGGTCTTGCTGTTGTTTTTCACTCTCATCCAAAAAGGGATACAGACCCCAGGCACCCTTTGATCGAGCTGGAAACTAGACCCTGATCTGAGACAGATTTGGAGGGTTATCAAAGCCTTGGTGTACCTGAGGCACAGCTGAACTGCAGGGAATGAGAAAATTACATAATTCTGATGTAAAAACTAATACTGCCAATAAATAAATAAAATTATCCCATTCTTTGGTATTTCTAAACAAAGGAGTAGTCCCAGAGGTGAGGTGCACCCCTGCCAGAGAAAGGAGAAGCCTGTTGTGCATTGCTGAGATTTTCCAGTGCTGTTCTGTGCTCCCGAGGTTGTGTCTTGTACATTTATTTATACGCGGGTGAGTTAATTAGATGTTCTTTTGTCTCAAGTGGCAGCGAGATGAATCAGCACTCTCTGTACACATGCAAGGTCTCTGCTCAGGACTGGCTTCTCAGCAACTCACATGCCCACCCTTCCAAAAACCCATGGCAGGGCAATGGGGGCTGCACTCCTGGCTCAGGGCCCAGCCCAAAGCCTCCAGTGCTGCGTTTCCTCCAAGTGCCTTGGATGACACACCAATTGTTATTAAAATCAAGGCCATCCCTATCAGTGATCAGGCTGAAGAAATCCAAGCCCTAACACATTCCCCAAAACGATGGGGTCTCTCAGGGCAGGAGTGGAACTGGTCCTGCCTCTCTCTCCTGAGGGACCCACCACAGATCAGCTGGAGCTTGTGCTGCTACAACTTGTCTGGCAGAAGAGTCAGAGAAAGCTGATGAAAAGGATTCTTGTGATTAACTATTATTTTGTGCCTTTGTCAGCTATCCCAGAAGAGAGTGGTCCCTCCCGAGTCTTGCATGCCACCCCAAGCCCTCCAGCCCCCAGGGGATTGCTCTCACCTTTCTGCACAAACGAGGTGTCTTCTGAAAGAGCTGTGGAAAATCTCTCTTTGCACAGGTGAAGTCATTTATCCAATGCCCCGTTAAGAACAAGACAGAGCCCCAGACAAGCACCTGCAAACTCAGGGGTATGGTGGGGGTATCAACACCTTGCTCAGCCTAACCCAATCCAACCCCACCCCGAACAGCAGGGCAGGTTACAGCCTGTAAAGCCACTCTAAAGACCTGGGCAAAATGTAGCCTGGGGACATATTGGTCCTGAGAGGTGCTGATCTGCATCAGTGCCATGGGTGGATGTCCCATCTCCCCCAAGCAGGACTCCAAGGGGTCCATCACTCAGTGGAGCAGCTGGCACAAGGGCAGAGACCCCACATGTGTCAGTGCAGCTGCTGCAAAGGGGCCTGACTTGTACATTGATTTTTGCTGTTTTTTTCCAGCAGCAGAACTGGTCCCTTGCTGTTTTATACACCCAACCCACTCGGTCATGTTCAAAGTGATGCAAGACTGAATTACAAAGTTTTACACATTTCCCCCAGTTTCTGGCTTCATTTTTCATCAATGTTTTCATGTAACATTGCCAAAATCATATTATAAAGAAAACGCCTGGCTCTGTCAGCCAGATGTCTGCATTCCAGCACTTTCATTTGCCACCAGCAGTTCCTCCTGGCTCAGGAAAAGTGCTGCCCATCCCATTCCAACAGCAGAGTGTGGAACATGAAGCAGGTGCTGATGCCCAGGGTACAGTGCAGGACGTGGCGATTCCTCCCAGCTCTTTTCTGCTTTCACTTGGGCAGGATTTTTTCTCTGATGGCAGATGGGAGTGGGTTGCAGCATTATTTGATTGCTACCTATTTCTGGCAGTCTCACAATATTCTGTTCCACCAGGGCAAGAAGCCATTTGTAGGGGGGTTGGACATGTGAGTGGGAAGTCGTTATGATTCTCTTTTCTTCAGCCCAGTGATTATGCAAGAGAAGGTGGAGTGTCCAACCTGCAGTGTTTGGCTGGAGGTCTGTCCTGCAGAGTTGGATCTGTTGGAGGGGCAGGGAGGGCTGAGCCATCCTCCGCAGCATTGTCTAGTGGGATGGAGGTTACAAACCACAGTGTTCCCCTCAGGACTATAGTCTGCTCCCATCTCCTTTTCAAGGCCAACTTGGTCCTCCTCCACATGCAGTTGGATTTAGGGCTTGGAGAAAGTCTCTTGCATCTGGATTTTCAGTGAGAAATGGTGACTTAGCAAGGAAAAGCCCGGCCAGCCTTGCACTGCACACATTCCCTCCCCTTACAAACCAGCCTTACGCAAGCAAACAACCCCATTACAGAGTCAAACAACTCCCCGGGGTAAAAGCTCCTAAAATGACAAAAGAACAGTCCATGATCCAGCACAGGAGTGAATTCAATAGGAATGAGGCTCCCCAGTCCTTTGCAGTGCCAAGCTCTCAGCCACAACACCTCAGGAATGGGTGTCAGAGCAAACTTCTCCCTCTACCTGGGGTTGCTGCTGTTATTGCTTCCACGTCAGGGACAATGTGATTTATTGAAGCTTTTTTTATTTCCCAGTGGTTCACCCAGTGCTGTATGTGTGGGGAAGATAAACTGTCTCATTATTGCCCTGATCTCTAATCATGTCACATTCCCAGTTGCTCTGTGGTGACAGTGACACGCTGGTGTTTTGGCCTGCTCTGAAGCAAAGATAAAAAAGAAAAAGAGGGGAAAGAGGAAGGGATGGAAAGGCAATGTGATGCTAATTCCAAAATACCATTGTCCTGGCTTTTCCTTGGAGAGCAGCACATGCATTTGTGACTCTGCTCAGCTCTGTGGTGTCTCTGGAGGCAACGTGGTAGCAATGTGTGATATCTGCATGCACTTGGAAATTTGGGGGTTTGAAAGAGTCTCTACCTTTGAGAGGGTGTGTGACCAGAGTGAAGGGACATGGATTACCCACAGCAGAGACCTTCACTGCTGGGAGCATCCGCGCCAGGAGGTCCTGAGAAGGGGCAGCACAGGTTTGTAAATGCTCCAGGAATCTTATTCCAGTTCATAAAAGAAAAACAGGATTGTTTTATTCCCCCCCACACAGCAAGACAACACATATAAAGTAGGGAAAACCCCCTGAAACCAGCTGTCCACCTCAACGCTAGAAGGGTGGTTTCAGTGCCTCTTTTTTACCTGCCTAAAATATCGCATGTGATATGTAGGCCAAGAGCTACACAGAAAACTCCTGGGGTTTTTTATGCGATGGTTAAGCAAAGGAATAATATGACCAGATGCTCTGAAAGAGATGGCTGGATTTTTCAGTGAACAACAGAGACACCAGAATGATTAAACACATTAGATAGTGAAAGAAACACAGATTAATTCCAGCACTTAATTAGAATACCTCTGATCTTCTCCTTCATCACTATTTTCCTTCTCTTCCCTTCCCTAGTTTGTCCACATGTGCTTCCAGAGAGGATCCTTCAGGGAAGAGGGAGGTGTGAGATATGCCAATGTTTATTTTAACAGCTCCTTTTTTAGGGCTCTGCTGTGAACATGCTCCTCCTGTTGAATGGGCTTGTTGCTATGGGATAAAGTGATCCAAGTTCCCCGGTTTTGTGCTTTTTCTTCTCTCCACTTACATGCAGTTCTTGTTCTTGCTGAAGGACACCATTGGGCATGTTCCCAAGTCACTGGTGGCCCATCTGCTCAATCCCAAGGAATGTCCCTCCATTTCCTTCATTAGTATATCAAAGCAATTGATGGGCCACCACCAGTTTTATGCCCTCATGGAGTCTGAGCTGCAAGTGGGCAGAAGGACAGGCTGGGTGGGGCTTGTAGCAACCTGGTCTAGTAGAAGTTGCCCCTGCCTATGCCAGGGGGGTTGGAATGAGAGGGTCTTCAACCTCCCTTCCAACCCAAACCTTCCTGTGATTCCTTGAAACCAAAACCAGTCCAAACCCCGCAGACTCCCAGCACTTTCTGCAGTGCTTGAGGACTCCTGCGAGGCTCAAGGTGGGTGTCTGACCTGCCAGAGTACCTGTGATACTGACTTACCAGATGGCAATTACACTAACTCCGTATTTAATATTTGAAATACAAAAATGTAGCAGAGCAACGCTTTGGACTATCAGGTCTGGTAGCCTGTTTCCAGCAGCCTGTTTTCAGCGGAGCATTTCAGTCCTGACACAGTCCATTAGATACCATCACCCCCAGGACAAATTTCTTCCTGACCCTTAGCTGACAACACTCATGAGCCCTGGTGCATGAGGGCCGATTGCCCTTCCGCAGGTTTTATCCCATCTGCTTTAACTGCACGGGCTATTTTTATGCCGAAGGCTGGAACACTTTGCAGCTCTTTATGCCGGCTCTGTGCGTGCCCGAGGCCGGGGCTGCTGGCCTGGCAACCCGCCGGGACCGGGCAGCACCGAGCTCATCAAGCACCGAGCTCATCACTGCAGTAACGAGCCGGAGTGTGAACATCTGGCAGCGGCAGAGCAGCGTCGGTTCGCTCACATTATGATAACACAGTAACGATGGCTGGTAATTAAACGGCTGACAGTTTTTCCTATGCAAAACACCGCTTTATTGAGTTTTTGAAAGCAAGTGTTATGGCTGAAGTCTGGGCACAGCGCCCTGCTCGTTTGCAGCAGTTTACCCTCCTCTGCCACTGCCGTGGAGAGGGCAGTGCTCCAAACACCTGCACCTGAGCATCCATACAACGTGTGTCCTTAATGTGTCAGGGACTCAGGGATGCTCGGCAGGAATTCGTGATCTCCTCCTGCAGAATGCCTTGAGTTTCCCGAGGCTGATTTCCTTCCCAGGGATCCTACAATCTGCAGAGGAGAGCCAGCACCCAGCCCTGTGTCCAGCAAGAAGACACACACACAAACACCTGGCCTGGTATCATCATCTTCCTCATTGCTGTAACAGAAGATCACATGCCTGTTTGCCTCCATTCACTGCAAATCCCAAATACCACTGGACTGCTGCATCCATAATATGTGCTGACTCTACCAGGTGTTTCAGGGGAAATGACAGGAATGATGAGAAATGTGGGAGTCTGGAAGTGTTTCTCCGCTGCTGGCTGAAGGCTGCCAGCTCTCAAGTGGTGTTTGCAAGAGAAAATCTTGCTTGAGAGAACAAATATTTTGTGCTCAAAAGCAGTGGGCCTAACCTAACACCTTTTCTTCAGTCAAACTCCTCCTGGATTGCAGGACTCACCCAAGTCTCATTTCCCAAAGCTGGCTGAGCCGCAACTCCCAGAACCACCCCATGTGCCTCTCACCATGGCAGATCCTTTCATCCTTCCACAATGTTTGCTCCCAGGTCATCCCATACTATTCCCTGCTCATCCTGCTACTCATGTAAAGCCAAGCCAAGTGCACAGTTCCACTAGTGTATTTTCCCTGGACCTTGTTCCCACAGTGGAGCACAGTTGACTGCTGCTCATGCCCAGGATCACTGGCAAATTCCTACTCAGCTGCTACTTTAAAATCCCAGCACAGCTATTGAGCCTCCTGCTTGTGGCTTCACATTGCAGAATTGCAATAAAACTTTAATTGAATGCCTTCTTCAAAAAGGGACCTCCCTGAGTTAATGCCAGCCCCCCCGAGTGACCCTTTGCAGCCACAGTATGTCTATTTTATTACTGCATGCCATGGCCAATTTGATGGGAAAGGGAGACTGTTCAGGCCATGCAGAGGAAGTGCTTTAACATTCATTCAAAGTGACAGTGCCCTGGTGCAATATGACTGGTAAATGCTAAATTGCCACAGATGGCAGATTTATATTTCCTCTCCCCAAGGTCCCTTGCCTGTGGTGCTGGGGGCCCGCTGTGCGTGTTTGAGGAAGGACCCACGTTGCTGATCTGCCTGAAAGCATCCTCTTTTTTGGTAGCTGGGTGCTCAGAAAGTGCCAAAGTGGGACAAATGGAAAAATTATCCTGGAAAGTAATGAGGTCTTTAAAAGAGAGATCAAAAAGCCAGAAGGAGGGAGAGAAAGAGCCCTTGTCTGTCGAGAGGGAGCTGATTCACTGCAAAGCAGCCCCAAAGCTGGGAGGATGCTGAGGACCATGAGGGAAGCAACAGACTGTGGACAAACCTATGGCCCTGAGCCCCTGCTGGGGTCCCAGTCAGTGGTCTGGGATGCTGATCCCTGTTCCAGACCTGTTTCTGAGGGTCATCTCTACCTCCTCCCAGAGGACACAAGAGCCACGGAGCCGCCGGTGCCTGGAGTGACCACGGCTGCCAGTGCAGCCAGTGCTTTATGTAATCACTCCCTTGCGTTCCTCTTCTCATTCTTTTTTTGGTTTTATTTGACAGATTTGCTTAAAAACCAGCGTGGGAATACAAATGACATGTTCAATAGAAATCAGCTCATGGCTTTACAACATCCCAAAGAACATAAGTACCACATTATCACAAGTCCTTGGCACAGGCTGAGAACAAAAACCCAGCTCAGGTTGTGTCAGTGCAGGGCTGTTTGTCTTGGCTTGCACAGATCTGCCACACACCAAAGCCACTTCCCTTGGAGGTACCTGTCCTCCTGTGGTGGTTACACAACAGACTCTTAACAGCCTTGAACTTACTCATCCTGGTGAACCTGGGACTGTTTTACAGGAGGAAGAAGCCATTTGGGGTTAAAGCTCTGAGGGCTGGTGCCTGTTCTGCTGCAGACATCCACATCCCTCCTTTATACCCCTTGGATGCAGTGGGAGGGTGGCCATTCTTACCCAATGTTTAAGAGGTTTTAAACAATTCACTTAATCCCTGTCCAGGTCAGTGGAGCTGTTGCTGCTCCCCTTGCTTCATGTTGGCTCTGCAGAGTGTAGGAACAGCTCATCCCTGGGCTTGTTAAGAGGCCACCCACTTGCCCAGTTTTATGGCCACCACAGTTGATCAGGCCATAGAGTCACCTGAGGAACCCAGGGGAAGCCTGTACAATTCCATGCTTTGCAGGAGAACCATTTTTCTTCTGAGTTCATATCTGATAGCTGCAGTCCTCCAGCTCACAGCTTGTGTAATACTGTGAATATAATCCATGCCCATCTGGCTTTTATTTATTTACAATGGTCCTGATCCTGCAATGTGCTGAAATGGAGGGTCTTGGTACCTGTCAACTGGCAGGAGCATATCCAGCATAAATTAGTATAAAGAGGGCTGTGTACATTTGTTTTTACAGTGCTGTAAAAGTGGAGTTACTAGGAAATCAGCCTTTAATTGCCCTCTTAATGATTCTAACTCCTCTGCACTCATTCAGAGCCATCTCTATTGTATCAGGTATAAAAAGAGCAGCTTCATTGACATGGTTTATGACTTTATTAAACCCAAGGATTTTATATTAATATCAGCTCCTCAGTTATATTTCCCCAGTGAAGGAAATGTGTGTATTGGTGTAGGTCCAAGGCAATTTGTAAACACAAAGTATTAAAAGGCTCAACAATTCTAAAAAGTTTTAATTGGAAACTCAACAAATTGGTTCGCAAGTTCTTAATGCTTCAATATGGAGCTCTCCGATAATGAGGAGCTAATTAAGGGGCCAGGATTCATTTTTTTATGATAACTGTCTCCATATGGGCTCAGTACTTGGTGCTTGCAGAACTAATGAAGGTCAGAGAAGCAACAGCAAAGGAAGAAAGGAAAATTTTTAGCTCTCAGTGTTGTGATGATGCTAAGCAACAGCCAGTATTTGTGCCTGGGTTTTAGGCCAGGTGCTGAGTGAGCTTCATTTAATTCACAGGACAGTCTGTGTAAGTGCTCTTGGAAGTTCTGAGCTGCCTTTTGCAGCCCAAAGCTGAATTTCACAGCCCAGAACTGCATTTCACAGCCCACTCCTGCTCCTGTGGGCTTCACTATGAGTGGGAGGAAGGAT